>OU744317.1:19847046-20178898 GCA_916610145.1 Eristalis arbustorum
TGACATTGCGGGTCATGGAATTTGAAAGTGGAACGTGTACCCTCGGTGGTGGAGAATGAAATGAGATGTAAGTTGGCGCGTGGAGCGCCAGGCCACATTACCGCATTCGAAGGGAAATTGAAAATAAAAATTTGCTCAAGTCCTTTCAGTGGTTTTTTAGCGCACTAATTGCGGTCTCATTTGATGACAGGAAAACATATTTCTGGGAGGTTAATGGAAAAGGGACGAATTCAATTAAAACGGGGCAGCGTGAGGGATGTGTTCGCGGATCGCGGTAAATCACGGAAGACCTTGAGGTTGGAGGTTAGAGTTGCAGACGTGATTTCGGGAGTGGACGGGAGAGGTGTCAATAGAATGGGTTGAGTTTCGCCACTTGAGGGTTATTCTGGCATCTTCTTGAGAATTTGGAGTCAGTCTAACGCGTGATTCACGAATCTTATTGTGAAGTCTCTTCGGGGCAGATTATTTTAAGGAGTGGCCCAAAGCTGTTAAATGCCAATAGAGCTGTACACATATTTTCGTTCTGATGTGAAGGAAGGAACTTCATTATTTGATTTGCGACGCAGAGCCTTATCGAAGTTACTCCTAAAAGAAACTTGAGAATTGAAGGTGCCATCCGGTCTAAGGTACACAACCAAAAAATGCTCTTCGTCCCATGAGCGTCCGAAATCTGTAGCAAAAGTCATTAATTGTCACGCAAGTGTATACCAAAGCCACTTGTTCAATCTAAGAGAGAGCAGAGTAGTATGTTCGTTGACAAACAATTATGCATTAAATATGAAGAGCGGAAAGAACGTAGAATAAAAAAAATGGAAGATGGATAGACACATAGTAAGGAATTGCCCTACTAAACGAGGTTCGAGAATGATTACTCACCGACTAATATTGCAAATATGTAACACTAGATCTGTTAAACGATACTCAAACTTGATTCAAGCTTGCATGAAGATGCAAATCTGTCTTAGGGAAATCTACTATGTCTTAAGGTTAAGTTCGATTTTTTGACTACCAGCAAAATTGCCAGCACACGTAGGTTGATCCATTGTGATACACATAGTCAGGCTACTACCACTTATCGACAACTTCAGTGATAATTATAATAATATGAGAGCCCTACAGCCCGTAGAGGGCCAGAGCTCAGCTTGTCAGCAGCCACTCGTGTTATGCGTGCTATTGCTCTCTCATGAGTGGAATAGGCCTACAGTTTCATGCCGAGTCCGAACGGCCAAGCTTGAGAGGCTTCATCTAGAAAGGAAATATTCTTTGAGCATAGTCAGTGACTCGAAAGAGTTGAGCAGTGAAAGTTATTTTTGTAGCACAGAACAGGGGTCGAACCTACGACGATGAGGTTGGGGTCGACGAACATACCCAACAACGCCACTGGCCACCACTCTATATACCACTACCAACTTCAGTGATAGTGCTGTTCATTTGATCCCAACGTCATATGGTGACTGAACCAGATTTGAAAACCGGATAAAAGCATATTTACCTTGCTTTCACTATGATTCGAACCTAGGACCCACTAACCAAGGGCAAGTACTCAACCAACTGCACTATGCATCAGTTGCTATGTCTTTAACTTTAAGTGGAAAAAAACCTACTACACACTGAAACCACAAGACTCTTTCAGGGATATAATACAGTTGCTGTGGCTAGGTAGATAAATAGGCTTTGTGTTCGTGGCTCACTTAGACCAACTTGTTGGATCCATTGGGCCCCTGCTGGCTTGGAAAAAAAAACTACTCGCATGTCCGATTTCACAGTGCGAGCCTAAGGGATCTATTGACTTTGCGACAGACTATCTTGCACCAGAAACCAAGAATTGTGCAAGAATGTTAGCACAAGCATCCACTCTCCGCCTGATGATCATCCCAGTTCTCACCTAGGAACCAGAGGCGAATAAGGAAGCACTTGTTATTTTTGGGTGAAAAGCACTTTGAACCACCACAACCTATGACAGTACAAGAAGAGTCGCTTAGTATAACACGCACTGGAGTTTCGAAGATCTTGCGCACCACATTCCTTTTAAAACATTCTTGTGGATGAGCCGTCTGACGCTCGAACACCAGAATTTCAGATGCGACGCACTTACACAGCCAACTTTCACGGCACTTACACGACCCGACTTCGCGCCAGGAGAAGAATGTAGTCGAATCTTCATGGCAATGTAGTCCATTGATGGGCCCGACTCTGGTTCATTCGTGGAGGGCGACAACTTTAGACTGTACACCTCATTAGGTACATTGACGTCGGTTTTCCAAGCGGAAACCTATGCGATCTTAAAACTATATTGTGAAGAACAGGTGTCTATAGTGACAGCCAGGCTGTGCTTAAGACCTTACTCAGCGCTTTAACCACTTCCAAGATTGTTTAGGAATGCAAGTCCTCTCTGAAATTGATTGGCTGTCAAAACTCACTGAAACTCTTCTGGGTCTCAAGACACCAAGGAATCGCTGGAAATGAGATCGCCGATGAGCTTGCTTGACAATGATCAGAGGAAACTTTCTCAGGATCTACTATAAGCTTGCGCTCGGGCTACCAGCCTCTGTGTTTAGGGCTTCCATTGCTGCTTGGGCCTCTCGCGAGCATAATAGGATATGGCACGACTCTCCAAGATGTAGACAGACCATGTTGTTGCTCTGTAAGAAATTCGCACCATTTTCATTGCCCCTTAACTGAAAAGACTACAGACGACTTACCGGTGTAACAACACGCAACAACACATTTGCCAAATACTTTTATGTACTTGGTTTAAGCGAAGATACCCCCTGCGACGCTTGTCAAGTCTTTCTTCGGACCAGGGAACTACAGCAATTGTAGGTTGCTGCCTGGTACAATGGACCAGTGTAGTATTTTAAAACCTCCAACAAGAAAAAGACAAAAAAAAAAAACAATAAAATTAGTCTAGGCAATAGTGTCTAGGATGCAATAGTGACTGAGTCCTGTACCTACATGCATTGTTTCGGCAGAGCCTTCCACTTCGACTTTGGAGGTCAAAAACCACAAGACTCCTTCAGGGATCTAAACAAATTACAATTGCTGTAGGTAGGTAGATATATAGGCTGTGTGGTCGTGGCTCTTAGCCCAACTTGTTGAGTGCATTGTACGAATGTTAGGGCTTAGGAAAAAAAATGAGATTGTTCTTAGACCAACTCAAAAAGACTGTATATATTTTGTATTTTTCCGTTGAACGCCGCTTAAATCCTCCAGTTCCACGAAGAAATGTTTTCCAAGAAGCTCTCTTCCTTTTGATGCCATTGCTGTGCAGATGTTGTATATATGCTGTTTCTTCCTTAGCCCTGCAAAAGTTATTATGTGAAATTTTCAGTCGCACAATCAGCCAATCAATCATGTTGATCTCTTCTTGACCAGCAGCGGTCATGGAACCATTGCTATAGCTCCGATACTCCGACCAATTCACTATTCCTTATAGAAAGCAGCGGTGTATGCGCACACGGTGTTGCTATGGATTCCCCAGCTTTGAAAACATACATGTGATATGTCCGCCTTTCCATTACCTTGGATTCCAGTTTGCCACGGTACCCGACAAAGGGTGACCGAATTTACTTAGTATATCTTATTGACACTCTGTGCGCATAGCCTAACTAGCTTGGTTGTCATGGTGTTTGATGCAATGGCCTCATGGCCACTTGACTAACAGAGAAGGTGGAGATCCATTCGCACCTCAATGTCAGTGCTGCGTCGTGTATTGCAGACACTTTCGCTTGGACAACGCTATAGTCCTCTGAAACGAATTCTTCGAAGAAATACCAGCGCTCGTGTTTGAGTTTGACCTCCCCTATACAACTGCTAAATGCATTCGAAAATGTACTGACATCACAGACATTAGTTTTGCGAATAAGGCAACATGCACGTGTGTTTGTTTGAAATACAATTGAAGCGATCTACTTACTCTGCGAGAGGATATCAGACACCGGAAGCCATGCATCGTGCCAGAACCATACTACTAGGATCTACTCTCCTTTGATCCATGTTCTGATGATCAAACCAGATTTCAATAAGCTAGACACAAAAAATGAATCACTCGTTTTTTAGGTGAAAGCATTGTATGAGATCAAAGCGGACCAACCACTAACCATGACAGTACATCTGTACAGTGACATGAGCTTAGACAGGCGTCAATGGATCCAGCCGTCATGGTGACTAAGTCATGTACAGTGCATCGACAACTTGGATTCGAGCCGAAGAGACATCCATTTCGAGTCTGGAGGACAATGTATCACAGGACGTGTTAAGAGAGTCCACAACTGCTAGCTGATATGCAAAGAGTACTGTTGCTGGTGAGGCTTGTTGGTAGAGGCCCAGGTCGGCAACGGAAGAAGATAGAATGGCAGCGCTTTTTTGTCAAGTATTTATTATTTTAGTGAGACGAATGGCGATGGGAGATGATTAAACATGCCACACCTATGCCGAGACTGCGAGGGCTTAATGGAGAATTGCTTTTTGAAGTCAATGTGAGATAAATGTAGTAAGTACATGCATGCTCTACGGTGATTCACTTGACGTGAAAATGTACCTTTCTTGGACTAGATAAGTGCTTCCCTTTGAGCAGTTTCCACCGTAGACTCATTTTTTCCAACTTACCCACAGCGGCGATTATACCATTCATTATAGAGACAATTTAACAAAAAGATAAGATATTCAAGGCACTGCGTGGGTGACCCCGTTTCAATTTCAACGAATTTTTAATCTCTTACATCTCCCTCTCTCGGGGGCATGGACGGTCCTAAAAAAGAAGCCCAAGGACGACAACATTCGTTCATCCAATCCTGCCAATGAGTCCCTGCTTCTCATCTCATCCTCTTTCGGCGATGTGGAAAACAATCTTTTATTGTTTGCCGTGTCAATAGGCCTGGGACCGGTCGGAAAACAGACCACGTTATTTCCATTTCCACCGTGCGCCGGAATTCATAAAAAAGCTGCCGAAGGACATAACATTTTCCTATTCCGTGACATTTACGCCGTTGTCGTCGTAGTCGTAGTCGCTTCCCTTTGACATTTCGGCAATGGTGTTCTTTTGAAACCCCACCCCATTCCATTTTATTTGAGCTTCGATTTATTTTTGGAAACATCCTGCGACAGCGTGCAGTTGTGGAATTAAAACAAATGTCCCTACGCCTTTCGATGTGCTCAACACAAGGAGTGTGGGAAAAAAAGGACAAGAAGAAGTCGAAAGAAATACATTTTCCTTAACATTGCAGTTTTTCTGTTCAGCCTTGCACTGCACTGGTTGTCACAGAGAATCTAGGATAAATGCGAAAGCGTATGTGCTTAAGGACACACTAATGCTCGGCCTGGCTGTGTACTGTGACCAGTCAGACATTGGGACGACTTAATGACCGGAGTCGGGACGGTTTGTGGGTTCAGCCTCAGAGCACGGGTGGATGGGAGGGAGAGACAAAGAAATCAAATACAGAGGACTGCCGAGAAATGAGATTTAACACTTGACGTTGATGAGGTCGGACGCACCGTCGTGATGAGGACATATTGGTGCTTATCTGCGATTGCAAGACGAATTGTTGGGGCAAAGAAATTTGTCCTGGTCCACAGCTGCCTTTGGCAATTTTTCTAATTTCATTCAGTGGTCGGGGGGCGGTGTGTGTGTGGTTGCCTATTCCAAATGACATCGATTTCTGTCATTCTCTGTTTGTTCTGATTGAGGTCCTGGTGGCCACCACAAAGACCATCGGAAACTTTCGGTTTCAGTGAGCACAGAGAATGGGATTTTGTGAAGCGAAGTCACTTTCATCTTTGGCACATGTGACTGGGAGACTGGGGGCTCTTTAAGATTTCCAGTTTTTTTCAAGATATTTTTCAAGAGATATTGTTGTCTCGCGTAGGATTCTTTGACGATTATAGGAGAAAGGAAGATGTGTTACTCCTGGAGTGGGTTTTGTCGGGTAAGCATTGCTACAGTTCGGTCGTGGTACTGAGAAAGCACACAAGTGACATCAGACCACAGATTTGAATAAATGTGGGTACACATGATTTTCAGTGTCAAATGCAGGACGAAAACAGGTGTCGGTTTGCGAAAAACATTGGCTTTGCTGCCACAAAACCCTTTCTTGTTCCGATTGCATTGCGAAAACGAATATATGCATGAACCAGCCGCTTGTCTTTAACTTGTTCATGCGTCCGATGTGATTTTTCAAACCTTGACTTCTTGATTAAAGGGACAGGGAACATCTATTTTGTAGTCAGCTCCAATTAATCTCCGTTTAATGTGCTTCACAGCAAAGAAGCTGTGCACTGAGACTCAAGGAAAGAAGAGGCAACCAGAGGACAACGGTGTAGGGACAGATGATGATTTGTTGAGATGAAGTAAAAAGTTTCACAGACCAAAGTAACAAAAAAATGTCAAGTAACATCCTCTGTAGACTATGCAGGGTGAGCTCAACACCGGCGATCGATCTTCGACTCTGAATCTGCAAAGCAATGTGGTAGGGATCGTATGGGACAAATGTCGTGCGACTAAAATGAAGAACTTGCATTGGCGTGCTAATGTGGTGACAACCATCAGTGATCACATCTGTGGAGTTGGTAGACAGTCCTAGGACTCTACTTAGCATCAAGTTTATCACAAAGCCGGCTCGATTGCTCCTCACTTTGGTTTGTACAGTTCGAAGCTATCCTCGCATGCTGGAGGTCATCTGACGAAATGAAATACTAAATATCAATGTCATCATCAAGATCTATGTCTGATATCATACTATATTGTCTTCAGCGCTTGGTGGAAGACATTGTGGCGTTGCCCAGAGAATCCCTCCGGTGCTTCCATCACACTTGATGCAGTGCTTCAAGTTCTGAAACCATCATCTAGTTGCTGAGACCTATTGGTCATGACTAATCTTAAGTTAAAATGCAGAACAACTCTTGCCAATCTAGCTTCTTTGGGCGGAAGAGCCACTTTGAAGTAGATTCCTCGCTCAAAGAACCAAGTTGACATTATCTTAGGTAAATCTTGCGTTATTTAATGGCTAAGCGCTTTTTATTCACTTCGATTTCAACTTTGACTTCAAGCACGACTGCCTCAAGTTACCGTAAGGATCGATGTTGTTGCGATTCAGGAGTGATTTTCAGATGGAAATTTGGTCCAAGGGGTTCTTTGACATTAACAAGCTGTGTAAATGCAATGTTTAGCTCAACACTGTTCTCTGTGTTTGGAGAGGTGACTGGAGGAGAAGACACAGTCGGGAACTCTATGGGCTGCACCAAGATGTGGATTCGAGATGGGTTAACTCGAGTTGAAAACCGATCCACCCGAGTTACGTTAAAACCGAGTTGAACCGAGTTAAATTTATGGCAACCCGAGTTTCTGAATCTAAAATGAAGCTCAAATCCGCGAACCATTCGACAAGATGTGAACACAGAATTTTGGGTGAAACCGAGTTAGTCAACAACAACAGTAGAGTTTCGAGTTGCTACTCGGTTCGCTTCAATTCCAACTCGAGACAACTCGAGATAAGAAAGTTTCCGGCTGGCTCATCTCTAATGTGGATCCAGTCTGGAAGGCTTCGAGTCTATTATCTTCTGGATCGGACACATCAAGCGCATGGACACCAACACTACAGCTAGAGACTCAAATTCGACTGCAGAGGGGATGACCTAACCTCCCGCGTAAATGCCATATTAGCCGACGTAAGACAGCTGGGCCTTGATGACTGGAAGCAGTTAGCCCAGGATGTTTAGTGATGGAAGGCAGCTATAACACAGGCTTAGTTCCACCAAGGCTCGTTGGCCTAAATAAGTAAGTCTGTCCTTCAGATTGTATGTGTTACTCGCCGATAGGACTGCTTGGCCGCTTGAATTTCTTACGGCGACCGTAAAATAGGTGAAGATCAAGAAAAGTTGACGGAACAAAAAAACCCATTTTGATACAGAGACAGACAGCTTCATCATTAGTTCGAGTTGCTAAAGTTTATGTCGGCAAATTTTGATTTTGAAAACAGACTGAATAACTGCCAGTCCATTTGACAGATGTAAAGCCTCAATCAACTGTCGCTGATGTAGTAGCCCCCTAGGTGTAGGAACCTACGAATAGCCAGAGCGCTGCAGGAGCAGAGTAGGTGATGAGTATTTTCTCTTCCTCCTCTTCATTCATGCAGTTTCTGCAGAAATTATTATATGGGGCACCCATCCTGCGAGCATGAGTGCCAAATGCACAGTGTCCGGTTACGGTTCCAATGAGAGTCCTTACTGAGTGCTTGCTGAGTCTAAGTAGACTGAGTGACAGTTTTAGGCTAAGTGATAGCCAGATATAATAAGGCAGGCGGTTCCTTCTAGCCATTTGTCATTGGTGGTTTTAATTGTGTGAATCTTTAAAAGATGGTAGGTTGTAGCGATCGGTATGGGAGTCACTAATGGAAGACCTCTTACTCAGACTGCTCAATACGGAGAATCGAGCATATAGCTGGTATTTACCTAATAACAAGGCAGCACAAAAGCGGATCTTCTCCAAGACTTACTCTTCGCAAATTGAGTACGTTAGATTCTAGGACCTGCTCTATGGCGAATATGTCAAGAGCGGATGAAGACGCACTTGGTCTCTTCGAGACAAAAGTTCTGCGTTCAATCTTTGGTCCTGTTTGCGTTGATGGCGTCTGGAGAAGAAGATTCAACCACGAACTGTAGCGACATGAGTCTAGCTAGGCGTCTACGGATTTAATGCCTAAGAAGGCTGGCGCATGGACAACACTGCTCCAGCCCGAAGAGTCTTCGACTTCGAACCAGTGGGCCACCGCAATAGAGGACGACCACGAAGCCGATGGCGCACTCAAGTGGTGAAGGACCTCAACCAACTTGGAGTGCGAAATTGGAGGCAGCTGGCTAAGGATCGTGACTGGAGAGGCTTGTTGGTAGAAGCCCAGGTTCATCCCGGACTGTAGCGCCATAAGAAGCAGAAGAGAGAACTGAACGTGAAGTAAAAGCCTGTCACAAGGGAAAAGTGTTAGTTGCGGACTAGTCGCAACGTCGCGTCAAATAGGCACGGGAAATCTAATGAATCACTCTCCTTTAACGAATGGAACATGTGACAGCCTAGGCTCCAGCAATCTTGTTGATCTCGTTAATCTCTGCATTCACTTAGCTCTGTAACTCGATGCTCGAATGGTAATTAAACCCCTTTCACTAAAACGTGTTTATTCCCCCGCTTGAGTAATGGCTATTCTCGTGCTTACGTGTTCTTGACCACAGCGCTATGATATTGTGACAGCGAAGTCGCTTTCGTTTATGGCCGAGTACATTAAATTAAATATCCTTGTCACTTTGGACTGAGATCTTTGGGGAATCCTACTGAGAAAAGAACCATCTCCAAGGGGAACCCCAGCAAGGAGAACAATAACAGCAAACAAGCTCATCAACGCTAAGTAACGTCTTTTCTTTACCGAACAATTAATTCAATTAACCCAAAGGTACAGCGGAGCCGACCCTCATCAACTCCTATAATTAGATACCAGCTCCGCCGAGAACACAATGCCAAAGATTATCCCAGTCCATCAAATTCGCATTGGGAGTCAGAGTTGGCAAGCGTGCAGGACCTCCTCGTCGTTCTTACGTAACAAACTAGCGAAATCCCCTTCGAGGTCAACTTTACTAATTTCGATGGTCCCGGACAATCGGCGCTTTCATTCACAAGAGCATCCATTACCGCCAGCGTCAATGGACGGAGCCAAGTCAACACGATTCGCCTGCGAAAGGTTACAATAACGTCATCTCTGGCGGCGCTGGTGCCTTCTGTGATGTCATCGTTCGTACGGTTATGAATCACCCCGAAATGCGGCGAACTATTCACAATGGCAGCGCAAAAAGAGAGGAGAACATCTCCACAGAACTATTGTTAGGGTGTCCCGATTACGCTTCCATCCGTGACAACTATCCTTCGCCTACACACAGGCCGGGCGGGGGAGGGTGGCGCTGGTGGTGGTGGTAGTCTTTCTTCAATGACTGTCCACCAGCAGCGCACGAGGGGATGTGCAAGGAAAACAAAACATAAAAGGACCTCCGAAATGTACGAGGCAATAACAAACCTCAAGCGTAATAAACATCAGCGCCAGCATCCACCATCTCGACCGACTACACCAGTAAGCCCGTCACGCGCATGTCCCTCGAATGTATGTGCCCCCGCTCGCTCCCTCGGCGGGGATACACCACCAAGCGCACACTGTTTGGAAGGGAATTTTCACTTTCATCGTTCGTCCGTGGAACGAAAGTGTATAAATACCACAGCGCCTCAGGATACCGAATTAGATCAGTAGTGCGAATTCTAGTGCCAAAATCTCTTCACCAGCGACAGCAGCATCCTCCCAGCGCCACCAGTGACCAGAGAAGGATTCGTTTTCATTTTGGATTACCACACGGCCGGAGCCACAGTGCACGTAAGTGAATCGCAGTCGGCTAGTTCGCTAGTCGGCTGGCTAGTGAGTGAAAAGTGAACAAATCTATTAACCAACAGTGTCGACTGAGTGTCTGTCCACTCTGTCCAGTCGCTGCAGTGGCGCTTCCGCTGGTTCGATAGGCATTTCAATTAATTCACGGTTGGTTTGTCTTGTATGTGCGGACGAGTGTCGCGCGGGGAGCGCGTGTTGACGCGTTTTAACGCGTGTAAAGTGTGTGCAATCGTGTAGAAAGCCCGAGAGACTGCAGTCCGGCAGACTGCCATTGCAGTGAGGTGACATAAGAGCAGTTTTTCATCCGCTAAGAGTTCCTCAGTTAATTTAAACACAAACTGACAAGAAAACACTCGGTACACGCTTGTGAAGATGCTCTTGCCAGTCGGATGTTGTGCACGTCTTGGACAAGTGCTTGCGAACAGGAGAATGGGCGCCAGACGTTACAGCGCAGCGCTGTATTGTGAGTTGACTTGTCAAGAGATTGTTCTCCCTTGACTTTCGATATCACGAATTTCTCACTTTCAATGGGAATTAATGCAAATTTGTCGCGAAGGCATTTACTGCTTGTTGTTTTGTGCTCATGGTGGTCAGTAATGATTTGCATAAATGTCTGCTTCGCGCTGATGCTCTCAATGCAAGGGCGTACATTTCTTGAGAATGTATGTGGTTGTTAACAGGTGCACTTGATGGTGCCACCGTTGCGTCGTAGGCACTTACGGCATGGGAGATATGGGAATAGCTTCATTCCAAATTTGGTTTCCAATTCGTGTGGTAGTGGTGCTGTATTAGTTGGACCTCAGTTGCTTTGGCAGATGTTTGTTACTGGTTAATGAAACAACATAACACATTTAAGAGGAATGAAGCTGGAGATTGGATGCTCTAATGTTAACAAAGACATCTGTGAGAGGGTGGTATCAAACCTGGCTTTTTGTGTCGTAAAATCAAAGTTCAAAGAGACGTAAGTGAATGGTTAGACTTGCTTCACTTGTCTCCATGTCAGTCCTGTTTTTCCTTAACTTCAAATTAAAATGATGCTTCGCGTAACTACATGTTACTGCTAGCCAGTGAGACTGGACATAAGCGCGTAGCATTTATTTAGTATCCATTTGAACCCTTTGCATTTTTCGTCTATATAAGAGTCTCAAGCCTCGCGTAAAGGCTCTAGACTATATTCCACGAACATAGTAAAACTGGAGATGTTCATTATTTGTATTTCGAAGCCCTCATTTTGTGACAGTTGCAGCTCATCGAAGCTCGATCTATTTGTAGTTTAAGCAAGGCTCATCCTATTTCGTACGTCCTCATTTTATTCCTTGTTTTGTTCTCACAAGAGTTGACAGTGCAGAATGGACTGACATTGTATTTCACGAGCAACAACCACTTAAGACGACAAACGACACGCCGAAAAAATTATAAACTTTGCTCAGATTCGAATTTTGATCTCCTGGACAGGAATCGATGTAATCATCCACAACGTTAAGAACGCTTATACCACATAAAAAATAATAACTTGCTTTTAAATATTAACAAACCAACTACAACACAACATTCGTGAATAATTTAATTTTGTTGTCAATGCATATCATAGACAAGGTGAATGCCTTTTTGTTTGACTTCAAAACAATATAACACTCTTTAGACGCATGTCAGATATATGGCTTCACTCTGAATTTAAAATGATTTTCGAAATTGATTTGTTGAAATATTTGTGTAAGATTGTGTATATTTTGAATTTAGTTTTATAGTGCATCCATTTTATTCTAAACAGATGGCCCGTGACGTTGTGGGTACGTGCGTCGTCCCCAGCCTTGAAGTCGTAGGTTCGATCCCTAGTCTGTACGACAAAAATAATCACGGCCACACCTCTTTCAAGTCACTCAAAATGGTCAAAGAGTACTTCTGTCCAGCAAAACCACACAAACTTGCTCGTCACTGGTCAAACTTGGCCATTCGGAGTCGGCATAAAACTGTAGGTCCCTTCCACTCGTGGGAGAACAATAGCAGGCACTAGCGATGGGTCATTCCGAATGATTTTCACAATCGAATAAATTGTTAAAAATTGAATTCAATTGTCGATGTATTCTATTTATTATTATTATTCGAATTCTATAATTTATTCGCAGTACCTACTACAACCAAAAGAATGTCGGGTACTGATATTCCATTGTATAAATGTACGTATTCCTCGATTTATTCATATGTTGGCGTCAGAGTAAAAAATCAACGTAAATTTGTTACTCCAATAAGAAACTATACCTACCAATATAGGAACATTGGGAATGAAAATACAGCCAAACCTCTGTAATTGGAACATCCTTAAATCAAATTTTCTACAAGTCAAACCAAATTTTTGAAAAATATTGCTTCCAGTGGGTATTTGCATTTTGGAGGTTCGACTGTATTTTTGGGCTGTTGCGAGAATTGGCAATCGAATACACACATTCGTTGGCGATTGGAATCGGACCGACAAGAATCGAAAATCAACAATCGACTCCGCTTAACTTGAATTCGAATAATTGCAATTACGACAACAGTCGAATTATTATCTTTTTCTTATTCGCAATTGCCCATCGCTAGAAGGCACAACACGAGTGATTGCTGAAAACTAATCCTTAGCTTATTTGAATCGAGCCTTCGCAGTTGGATTAACGTCCGAAGACTAAGACGTTCATGTTACTTTCTGCGTACACATACATATTTTTTAAATTGTTTAGAATAGAAACCAATAGTCAAGGGATGATATCTTAAACGTTTGCTTCTTTTATTCTTGACAAGAGACAGACAAAATTCTAAAAATTAATAAAATATTTAGTCGATGTGTAACCAAAGCACGCCATTTACTTACGCACGATTATTTCATGTGAATGCAAACCACGATAACGCTTTAAGTGGTAATTGGATTTAACCTGAGACTTCGAACTTTGTAACTTTTAATAGTTGAAGTTTCGAAGGTTTGACTTTAAATATGCGTAATCTAATGCCCGATTTCAGAGTGCGAGCTTAAGTGTCGATCCGATGTTAAACTCAGAATCTATAGACATTTTGTTTTCAAAGTGTAACTTAAGTTATGGATTCCACTTAAAAAGTAGCTTAACTTAAGCCGCCAATGGCTACAGCTTAAGTGTCAAACCTGAGAGTGCATACTTGCCATTAGTGTATTCAAATTATTTCAACCCCAAAATACATGAAGAATTTCACACACCCAACTAATTATTTATTCTGGCAGTGCTTCTGAGAGAGCAGTGAGCACGCAAATTTTTAAGTCGCACAAATTTCAACAATATCCTCAAATGCATGAACATTCGCTTGTTTGGTTAGTGTGTTCTCAGTTCCTTTTGACATTTGTGTGATGTTTGATATGAATCACAATCCCTATTTTGTTCATGTTTCTCTATGTTGGTGTATTCACTAATTCACATTGATACTCAATAATTGACTTACTTAAACCGTCCTTATATATTGACTGTGAAAACGAAATCTCTTTGAGCGATCTTTAAATTCGATCCTACACTTAACTAAGCTAACAGATAAGTTTACACTGTGAAATCGGGCATTAGAGGTGTTTCACAAATTTCAAATAGACTCAAAATTCGTTGAATTTATGTAAGATTTTTTCACAAAAAATCATCTGACTTCCCAAGCTTAGGCTATAGCATGGTTTAAAGGAAATAAGGTGTGTTGGACAGCTTGTCAAGACAGCCATCTTTTTGCTTTGTGACGTCACTCGGGGCAATATTTCTGTCACTGGGCAGATGTATCGCCTCAGCTTACATCACAATTCAATTTCGTATATGGAAAAAATCAGCTCACTGCTGGCTAGCTAAGGTCAGTACACTTGTGAGCAATTTGCCATTGTAATGACAGAACCAATTTTCCTCCTGTGTTGACCTAAAACCCTATTTCATTTTTTTTAATTCCTTAAAACTGCTAATCTTTTCTGCTCACAAATGCCAGACTAAGTCCTTTAATTTGGTTAAGGCGTAATGCAGATTACATGACCGTATTCTGCCTCTCTCCCAACATGTCAGCTACCTATCCAACTGTACACTGTCTGGGTCATGACCATATCGACCCCGCGGGCCTAAAACTATCCACAAAGTAGTCTTCCGAGATGAAATCATCTGAATTTCCCCCGCAAAAGGACTAGAGGTTCCTTGTGGCATGTTTAGGAACCCTCCATGTGACCTTTCCTTTATCTCCGCTTAAATGACAAATTTCTTCTCTTGTACTTTCAGTTTTGACAATAAATCCACATCCACCACCCCCAAGGACGCTCACGCAACCCACAGGAAGCATTCTTCCACATCAATCAAACCGAGCTCAAATTCCACACACACAAACGCACGACTACAGGATGTCCTCTTCAATGTTGAAGTTCAGCTTTGTGGCTCTCTTCGTCGCCCTCTACTTGACTGTGCAATGCGAGGGTCGGTATTTGCCAACAAGGGCACATGGAGACGAATTGGACAAGTTAAGGGAATTAATGCTACAGGTGAGTGAACCCCTTCTCCTATTCTGTGAATAATTCCTGCAAAAATGCCTGTGAAACATCCACGCTGTCAGGCTGACGGAACGGCGGAGGTGGACGTGTGCTTATGTATGTCAAAGCGATATCCATTATGTGGGACAATATTTGTGAAGAGGCTCCATAAAAACGCAGTAAATCGAGCGATGGAGGGCAATTCATTTGGACGGTCTTGTGTGCTGTCCCGGGGAAGGGGGTTTGTCGGTTGTAAATGCTTCGTCAGGACGTGACCGGATTATGAGTTGTGTTACTCTTGTGGACGAGATGGGAAACTTTCTGCCAGTTGTGCTTCTAAAAACTTGTCACTTGCGAGTTATTTGTTTGCACTAGCGGGGATGCTTAAGTTTACGACTGGAACGACCTATCCCAGGACGATGTTTGTGAACGTGATGGGTTTCCGTTTTTATGGGTCTAATATTTTTAGATCCTTGCGATTTATGAACTACGCTTAGAGTCCTAGTTATAGTTGTTGTTTGACTGGCTGGATGAATGGTTCCGGAAAAGAGCAGGAAATGGGGTTTCAATTTTTGGCGTAGCGAGGCAGTAAACTGGGTGAAAAGTTGGAGTTGACTGAGTGAAGTTGCTGCTGTAGACAGATGGCGGGAGACCTAGCAAGGGATGAGAGCATGTATGTATCCCAAGAACTTGATACAAAATAGAAATTTTGCTCGTTTTTTGCTCATTTTTCGGACCAAGCTGCATCCTTTCTATAAAACCCTCCTCCGTTTAGCGTACACTAGCTTTAAAACAGCTTTTTCAAACTAATGTACTAAACGTCTGAATCCGTGGCTAGTTACTCTGCTCTACCAAGCAATAACTTACATTTGCAGAAAGATCATGGTCTTCTGGAGCAATACCAGAAGGCGCTTCGGTGATGAGGAGTCTATATCATCCGCTCTCACCTTATCGGTACCACATAACAACCACCTGATATGAGGAGCACAGTGGTAGAGAAAGTGCCGTGCAGTATCGTTGTCCTTGGCACAGACGTCACTTCGTACATGCATCGCTTACGCTACTTACGCCACGTTTAGGTGTTTTTACGAAGATGTAGTGCCTCGTTAGTAGGCCGCTCCGGTAAGACTTCTGCAGAATTATTTGCCAAGATAGAGAGTAGCGCATGGTTTGTCTACATCCTGGAGCGTCATGCCAGGATATCACCTCCAGTTGGGCTCTCGAAAGACCCAACCATCGATGACCGCCCCAGTCAAGAACAAAGGTGGTCCCATCGCAGGTTTGGATAGCAAGTCCATCGGCGCCAGTTGCATTGGCACTTCTGCTTTTACTGACGTTTCATTGTATGCACTTTAATGTGCGGCTCTTACACATATGGAATAAAAAAAAAACGCCTAAAAAATCCCCACCGACACTACCATCGATGGCTTGACTACTTTAAGTCTGCGTCATAAAATCTCTTCGTTGTAGTCTTTACGTTATGGCTTAAACCAACCTCAGCGAATGTTGATGAAATCGTTACGGAGTAGGGCATAAATGTCATTGTTAAAATACATTTATCCGTGTAAGAGGACATGATTTAAGTTCTCCATAAGATGTAAAATTTTAAGTCACAAATGGAAGTGTTTCACATGAAAAAGAAACCAGTCGCGAGGGTTATTCAACGATCATATGAAACACTTCTTTATGCGCACTCATCCATACTTTTGCGCCCGAATGTTGCAATCTTGGAAGTACTGATTCAGGGAATGAAAAGGAAAATACACAATGAGAGAAGGATTTTTTGTTGGTTACTTCGTCGCTTACATATAGGCTAATGCGACTTTTTCTAAAAACAAATCTTAAAGTTTTCTTAATCTTACTCGTTTACGGTGGTACTGTCTGCTGACCATTGTAATAAAGAACATCGTTTCTGACTTCATGACAGGGTTTTTTTTTTGTGTACAAAATGTGACTTCTTTATTAGATTGCTATCTAATCGTTCCGATGGACGCATAAGCTGCCAAGATCAGTAAGAATATATAACGACCGGGTGCAAGACGACTGATTTATATCTGAAGCCCTTCAAACAAAGTAAGCTGACTCCTCATGGGTGTTCGAATTCCTCTAGCGGTGTAAGTTCTGCAGTTGTATTTAGTATGCAAGATAAGAAATGACAGTTGCTGTGAGAAGTAATTTATGCACATATTAAGTGTAACTCATGGAATGCAAAGGGAAACTGGAATTTTTACACACTACTTATCTAATTCCACAAAACTGAATTAATTTCGCTTTCGGACAATTGCGATTGTTGTTTATGTGAGATCTCTGGTATCTTTGACACATATTGCAGTTGAAAACTCGAAACGAGCAGTTTTAATAACACATCTATTTCACCTCACTAGCACTGCTGAAAAAGAATAACTGCCTGGAAGCCGGACCTCATCCAACCGCGGCTGCTGTGGGATCTTGACCCAGGTCCACTTCGAACTTTTGCGCCACAGATGTTGTTAAGTACTACGTTGTAAGCGCTTTCCATCCAATTTTGAATAGTTTCGTGTTTTCGCGTACTAGACTTGTTTTAACTGTTACCGAAGTGTCCGTATCCGATTAGCAAATTTAAGAAAAACAGGTAAAGCAGGGGTCCCAATATACATACTTGCTTTATATATATATTGGGTGGCGCTACAGCCCGTAGAGGGCCAAGGCCTAACTTTTCAGCAACCACTCGTGTTGTGCGTGCTATTGTTCTCTGACGAGTGGATGGGACCTACAGTTTTATGCCGACTCCTAACGGCCAAGTTTGAGAAGCTTTTTCAAGACAGGAAATACTCTTTGAGCATTGTCAGTGACTCGAAAGGGGTGGGGCCCTGAAAATTATTTTCGTCGCTCAGAGCTGCTTCTGCTCGACTTCTGCCTAATTGGAAGAGGTCGGCTTTGGGCAGTTCAAGTCGCTGTTCTGAAGATCGGAATATAGACACAGAAGCATATTAAATGAGTTTTTTTCGTGGAGATAATCGATCCTTTGTTCAATACCTTTTTTATACTTGTGTCAAATGAATGAATTCAATAAAAAAATTTATGACGTTTAATAGTGAAAAATTGCTGGAAGCATTGTTTTTATTCGAGACAACTTAACAAGCCGCAATAAATACCATATGAAGGGTAACTTAGTCCAATGTTGAATTGTTGTTAGTGTATTTTACATGTAAATTGAAATTTATACATTTATAGGGCTGCTAAAGAATATGCCTACTACTACTTCCATGTGGTTTTTCAATTTAAAAATCAGCGCTGCCGTGTCCGGTACCCGTAGTAGGAGCCAGTTATGACTAATGACTCTCCTAGTTAAGGCAAGTGTGAATAATTACAAAGAAGGTGCTGGATACTTGCTTTCCCATTCTCGTCTAGGTAGCTTCTACAGAAGTCGTAGACTTTTTGAATGAAAGCCTAATAGACTAATAATGTCCGGTAGTTACTTCCCTTGCAGTATACATTTCTCTTTGAGAGGATCAAGTTATTTCACCTTTTTGAATCGAGATGAGGCCAGATTTGAACTTTGAAGAAGGGTCACAACCAAAAGTAAGATTCTTTGGAATTCCTCAGACATTATGAAAAGGGGTGATATCGATTCGGGGCTCTGATTCCATTATAATGTCTCTCGCTTTAAATTGAGTAGGAATGGTTCTCTTCATTTGAAGTATGATTAGGTAGTGAACTTAGTTTTAGTAAATCTCAAAGAATTTGGGTGTTATTAAGTCGTAACTAGGAACTTCACCAGCATGGGTGGCACTACAGGCAGAGGTGGACTGGAGCTTAGCATTTAGAACTTGCAGTCGTGTACTCTTGTTTACTAATAATTGGAGAGAAGCTAATGTTTAACAGACATTTAAAATGCTCCTTAAGCAAGGTTTTTTATGTTTCTAGTTTGATCCATCGTCCTCAGGATTTGAGTCGACGCTTCCATCCAGAGCACAACGGACGCCACTGTCTAAATTGCACGATCAAAAACCACAAATTCTTCTCTTACAATCATACTTGCAAGCAAATTTTCAATCTGGGGCATGTGAGCAGTAAGTCATGAAGACAAAGAAACTCCGTTGTCATCCTAATTTATTCGGCGTTTACTAGGTGCTATTGGGATCCAGTCATTGGCGGTCTGCGGGGAAAATGTCATGAAAAAATCCAAAAAAAAAAACGCCTGCTTCTACATGTGTAATGTAAAATATCAAAATGATAGGAAAACGAGAGCACTTGCAGTGACTGCGTGTCAAGGGCAGAGCTCAGATTTTCATTGTCGCATGACGCATCAGTTGCTCTCCATATACCACGCCAAGCACCTCTTGTAAGATGCTCTCACAAAAAAAAATTTGGTAGACATCCAAATCTCTTTCAAATCTCCTCCATAACCTCGCCCACAGAAATCAATTGGCACAGTCGTCCTTCCTTCCTCTTCATGAGCGAGCGCGTTTGTGTCTCCCATCTTGTTTCCTGTTGCCAAGGAATACATCTAAAGTGCAAGGAATCTCCATTCCGGGACTCAGTGCAATTAGCCATAAAGTATTGTGTGTCATTACCGAAGCAACCCACCACGGAATGATAACAACTGCGAATCTGTGTAGCCGGTCCCCATCGTCGCTCAACTTTCAAGTCATTCTCATTCACATTAGCCACGTCCAAATGCATTGACCTGGATTGGAGCCAAGAAAAACTTTAACCGAAGCGTGAGAGAGAAGGCTCCCCACATCTTGTTTGCCTTAGGAGGGAGTTATATCACTCATCGTCATCGCTGCAAAGTCGAGGCAAGTGCGCGCTGCACAATGGTGCATTAAAATTGTCTTGATGGCTGGCCATCAATTTCCCCCGGTGGATGCAGCTGGGCTGCTGCAGAGAAGATGATGTAGCCGTGGTCAGCCGAGGCAGGGTAGCAGCTGTGCTAGCTGCACTAGCAGTCACCATATTCAGTTACCGCAGACAATTTGTTGTCTCTTCATAGTGAAAGGTCGTTTCGTTTTCTTCGTTGGTTTGGCTCCTCTTTCGTGGTTTCCTACATCCACCGAGCCAAGGTGAAATGCGCAAAAACAGATGAAGATGAAGAAGCGAAACACAAACGGGATGGCTGCGGCGTGTGAGAATCTGTTTCAAGTGATCGACGTCAACTGATGTCCGTGGAGAGCTGCTGTGCTATCAAAGGCGCTAATCGAACAGTCTGTTGTCGACGAGATAAGTGAATGTTCTCCATACCAGCCGCATGCATGCCTCTTTGGTTCAAGTGGCTGACTGACACATCTTCCTCTTTCGTCGAACACTCTAAACAACAAGATTGAATACAAGTGTTGATGACTGACTTAATGACGTTAGACAACAACTAACTCGATGTCACGAAACGCATTCACCACAAGACAATGCTGGGAACTCCCCAGCTTCACATTATTCACTCGAAATCAAAGCCTCACGCACCCTATAACGTGCGCCGTAGGCGGCCCATTCGCATGGTAAGGCAAACAAACAACAAGCTGTCTCCCTGCGACAAGTTACCCGTGTAACCTGTGCTCTATCGCAATTATGTACATCGACGTGGGTACTCTTCCGAGACGCCTGACGTTGATGGTCCATCAGACACACACATACACTCTCCAACTCATGCGTCCACCACTCCAGAGGCGACTCAACGATCCACTCACTGCCGCACGCAATCGCGGACTGATCTTCGCGTCCACGAGCATGGCTGTGATTCAATGGTCGATTTTAATTGAACGCAAATAGAGTTGGTATCATCGTCGCCGCAGCGCCAGCGTAATGCTCGTGTAATTAATACACTTTTTGAACTTGAACCGCTTCTCTGGCGTCTCCGCTTTGATTTTGAAACCCGCCTCCTCCTGAAGACGTGCTCCACAGCCCGCGGGCGTCTCGCACAGCATTGAAAGCTGTTACAAAAAAACAACGTTGAAATCGCCTCTCCGAGGAACTCGAGTGATGCTCTTGATGCGTTGGATTTTTAGGCCAGACAATGGGCCTAACCTTGTTGGACAGCACAATTACTGTTATCGTCTGCATTTAACCTTATCAGATGCGAGGAGAATGTACGGCCCGGTTGTCCGGTTCGATTCGGGCGACGGGATGTGCACGCCCCCACAGGCGCCCTGAATGCCGGTTTAATTGGTTGCGGAACGGAGCTTATAACTCAATTAAATGTGAAAACAGCCTTAAGAGGCTTATTTGAACGAGTAACGATTATATCTTCATTTTCGGGGGTTTGTTTGCGGAGATGTGGGCCAATGTTAATGTTTGCCAATCGGCGGGCGGGTGGGCGGTTGGTCGGTTGGGCATAGACCCTCGAACAATTGCATGAAAAAAAAAACGGATGGAAGACAATGAAATGTAGACCAGTGGGGCTTGAATGCCATGCGGGCACTGTGTGGTGTCTGCTGTGTCTGTTGCAAGGTGAGCAATTGTGAACGGTTGAAGTTTATGAGGAAATGAATAGGGCACTTGTCATGCACTTTTGTCAGTTTTCTTTGAACCTTTGCCAGAGCAAAAGGGCTTAGGAGGCTAATTGAATGATTGTTCGGTTCCCAGTGGCGACACATTCGACTATTGAATTGTGCTCCAATTGGTGTGACGCCATCGGGTACACATCGTTGCATCACACCACATCTGCTCTTTGGCACACAGCCCATTTCTTCGCTAATTGGTGTTACTTAGGACAGTAACATGTCCTTTTCATTAGGCTAATGGAGGAAGTGCAAGTCAGTGGCTCAGTGCCAAGAAGTCGATGGGGAGGAAGCACTTACATATTGTGAGGCTGGTGAGCCTACACCACCGAAAGTTAAGGCAACTCGTAAATCGAACAACAAAGCGAAAGTGTCTTTATTGGCACTTCGACTGCTAACTATCTTTTAATTGGTGGTTGTCGGATGCGGGGGGCTGCGCGTTTCTGTCTGCTTTGTCTTATTCTCTAATGAATTGTACTCAATGATGTATGGAATGAGTTTCCACATGTGGATATTCAGATAATTGGTCATTGAAGATATGCCCTCCGCTGGATGGAATGCACGCACATAAAGTGGTTGTTTTAACTAGTACTTCAGTTATTGAAGAAGGAATAACTTTGGTAGCGATGGCCTTTGTGGATTTGAGCAACTTTACGGTGGTCGGGACCTTCTATATTCAATGCCATCCCCAAACGCCTAGATCTTAAACTTTTTAGTGAGATTACATTAATGCAAACTTCCACACAAATGCCACCATGCTCTGTTTTTCAGTCTTCTAAAAAGCCAGCCGTGGCGAAGCCTGATTTTGATGTAACCGCGAAATGGCAGATGTTAAATAATCAAGTCGACGACAGTATGAGCATAGATTTTCTCTAGATAAACACTGAAAACAAGTGCTTTGCTTGGACAAGGAAACTGTAAGGAAATGAAGAAAATGTCACATATCGAAGTGTGCAACGACTAAGAAATTTCAAAAAAGTGTCTTATGTCGTATTAATTACACGAGTCAGAGACTCATGCATTAACTGTCTTCCATTATTCACAGTCAATTCACCAAGCTAAAGCGTATTATGAACGCAGATTTACTTTGGCTCTTCTTAATAATTTTGGTCAGGTTTAATGATAAAGATAACGTGCGCGATGTGTCCGCCGAATGGAAGGATTCACGATTCTCTAAAGCTGATAGTTTGGAAGAAGCTTTCTTTCAAAGGTATCAATACAGATAACTATTTGCGATACTTTTTTTTCAAGTAGTATATCTTGCAGCGTTGTCACTCGTGCAATTGTGAGCTTTAGCTGTATGGTAGGCTTTGGCTAGAACAGTCACCATACCCTAATATATAGCTCTTTATATGTTTTGTCACGGGTCGTTTTTGCTATGAAGCGTCATGTGATTTGCTGGTTCTGTGTCTTTTAGACTCTTTTGATTTCGGTGGTTACTCCTCTTCTGATATTTTTTTTATTTTTGAAGTCCTGATTTAGCAGCTCAGTGTCTCCACTTTGGCTTGTTCTTTTTCATACCTCCTTTATGAAGGGTCCATTTATGCTCTATTTCTGAAGTAGCTGTGACTTGAGTGAACGTACTAGGCACCAATGTACTCCTGAATTCACTACTAATTTAACTTCCATTCCATAACTTTTTTTGTTTTTAAGACACTTAGGGTTGTCCCCACTTTTATGTTTTGTTATGTTAGACATTTTACCCACAGTATTTTATATATGTCAGAGCTACAGAAGAAGACACATGGGGATTCCGAATCCAAGAGAGAGACTAGTTGACTTACTGACATACTAAGGCAAAAGCTTTTCCACCTTCTGTTTTTAATGAGTTTTTTCCTAAACCTTAGGCATTTGCGTGAAGTTATGTGTAACGTAGCACGTACTCATTGATTTAATTGCACGTATACGTGCATTTTAACCTTAAATCTATGCAATCAAGTACAATTAAATATTATTAATATTGTCACATCTTGTATTCTCATATCTTCAGCTCTTATTGCCAGAAAATTGTTCCTGTTCACGTACTGTTTCATGTAAATTTAGGACGATGACGTGAATTGATTCTGTATACGTTTAGGACACACACCGAACCATGTGAGCTTAGCGAGGTGTAGTACATATGTATGTACGACTTGATCAAGCTCGGAGCTGGAGGCCTGTGAGTCTCTGAGTTTATATGTATGTCTTAACATTAAACAAATTGTCTTGAAGAAGAGTGGCCACCTTTATTGTAATTATAAGGGTGTCTCCGAACATATTCCAACAGTTCTTTCACATCGTTCGGGAGCAGAGACGCGGCTAAGAGTCCGCTGTGATCACACGTACTCAATCACAGTTAGATAGTTCACCCGTCGTCTGTTGTTTAGCAACAGATGCAGAAGGGGCACGCATCTTTGATACGATGGCTATAACATATCGGTTGCGACCAAATGAAGTCAATGTTGGTATGCTCTGCCAAGGAGTTATACAAAGGTGTCATTTTCATTTAATTTTTATTTTGGAATTCATGGCAAATCTTATATACTAGACAAAATGCTTAAAACTAGTTGGATGTACACTGTTTCTATTTCTGGCTTACTGGCCCTCGGCGGGCACTCTAAGCTAAACTTAATCTTAAACAATGTCTTCCGATTTGATCTAATAATGTATGTACATGATTATAACAACGCTGCACAGGTGTTCTCCTATCATCCCACTATCTTCTTCTTTGCATATCGCTACGTTCTGGTGTGGACCTGGCCCTCAGTCAGCATTCCTCTCCAAATAGGACGATTTTGATCTTGGCGCCTTTAGATTCGTACACTCAGGAGGCGAGGTCTTCCTTTATTGCGTTGTTTCTTAGGGTTGGCCGCGAAGACTTTCCGAGCCAGAGCGTTAGTGTCCATTCTCTTTACATGACCTCGTCGTTTTTCGAGACAAAGCTTTATTTTTCAGTTGCCGCCTAAGTCTAAGTCACAGCGGTTGGCCAGGATTATCCTTCGTTTTATCTCTGCGGTGATGTCATTTCCAGAGTTTATTGCGTAGCCCAGATAGACATCTAAGGTGTATCTGTTGTCCATTATATCGCACCATTATCTATGGTTAGTGTTACAGTTTCCGGTTATGATATAATAGTTTTCTTTCGAGCTCAATCTAATGGATAAGGTGTTTTTTTATTTTTAAATGGACTGCTTGTGTACGTCTTATTTTCCCATTGATTTTCTACAATCCTTTTTTATTCATAAACAATTTATCTTGAACAAAGACGAAATCATTCAATAAATCGAAGCAAACTTGAAAACCTGCACAGAAACCAACCGTAGTTGTAGTCATCTTAAAAATGTCTCTGTTTCCATGAGCTTGACTCAAGACAATTACTTTCATCATTAATAACTGTCTATAAGAACGCTCTTGTTTCTTTTTCATCTAAGGGCCACTTGATTGATTGCCTGCACTGATTGCCCAAGTGGGCTTTTCCTTTCTAGTAACACGACCGATCTCGTAATACACGCATTTCTGCATCCAATCCAGTTCGCTTATTTTTAATCACTTAACCTGACCTTAAGACCCTTTCGCGGCAGCATTTCAAACCCGATCGCCGCTTCCGGGAGCAGCCCGCCTGCAGCGCTCCGTTTGCCAAGTGGTGCAATAGCCGAAGTCCCGCGCTCTCTTACATCATCCCGAATGCACGTAATTCGATTATTAGCTCCACAGCGAACCAAAAACAATTCACAACATCGAGACAAGGTGCCTCGCTGGTGGCTGTCGTTGGCCAAGCGCCAACGCCATCATCGCCGTCGGTCTCTTCTGCGGTCCATTCGGCGTAATTATCCCCCACGGAATGCGATTTTCACTCAAAATTAACTGAAATTAAGTGAAATTAAACGAACCCGCTCGCGACAAGACAAAGGCCCAGACTGATGGTTCGCATTCATAATTCGAAAATCTCCGCCGTTTGGTAACACCAACGAAACGCCGCGCCGCACCGTAGTCACATTAGCCGCGGCTGCGCAGTGCCCACCTCTGTCAAGGTTCAGTTGTATCGCGAACTAATTACCAAAGAAAACACGATTTTGACGTTTTCGCAAATGGGCCGGCGCGCATGAGCCGGCGCACGGCCCTCAAATGAGCTTACGTGGGATTTTCACAGCGGATTGCGGGTAATCAATTCACGTCAGGTTCAGTAATGCGTTCACTCTCTACTTTCAGATTCTCGAGTCCAGCAACGAGGACCGCCCAGAGACATCGGTGGACCGCTTGCAGCAGCAGATCGGCAGCCCTCTGCGGGCTTGGGGCAAGCAGGGACCCTCCGCCCTGGACCTCGGCGACGACAAGCTCATGGCCGCGTCCGGACGGGCAAAGTTCGGCCGTTACTTCTAAGTGCGACGACCCCGTGCCAGCCCAGTTATTTGATGTCCTCCCCTGAGTTCCCTATTCGCGCTACTCTCATCGATGTTTACTAGTCAAAAATGTGAAATTGATAATAATATTGATACCGTTGTTCCTATTTTACTTATGTGTACATAAATGGAAAAGAAAACCAAAATAAATCTCTTCAATACATTAACAGCAGACGTTCTCGTTCGCCTGGGTCGGGGGTGGTGTCCTTAATTGACTGACTGGGGGAGCTAATGGAAGTTCGGTGAAATCGGAGCGGATTCCCTGACTGGCGGCGGCAAATTTCGGTGTCGGATGGCCCATTAGGGAGATGACAGCAAATTCGATGAAAGTGAAGTGACGTGATCGTCGCATGTGCGAAAGGGTAATGAAGGTTCCTTAATGAGCGCAGATACGGTGCCGATTTATCTTGAGCAACGCGCCTATCGGACAATTAGCGCGAATGACAGTGATTGCATGCCCGCTGGAAGAAGAGCTGTCGTTAGTTGTGTTGCTCCAAGAAAGTGTCGACGACGATGGATCGTTGGAGAAAGGCAAAGGGGACTAAGGGAGACGATGACGTTTGGTGAAAGTTTGATCGGTGCAGCTCTTGTGATGAGCCCTGTCGCCGGGGTTCTTCTTGCGATTGTCAGTGATCAACTGAGTCGAATCCGGGCAGCTGCGCACAACCGAGTGGAACACTTCATGGTGAACGTTGATGACATTGAACAGCTGTCGCGATGACGATGGAGGAGATTGATGACTTGCCGTGTTCCTGAGAACTGAGAGAACACGTGAATCGAATTGTTTTTAATTGGGAACAGGAATTCGAACGGACGCAAAGGGGGTCAATTTGTGTGATTGTGACAAGACCGGTGTTTGCTTGTGCCCATTCGTTGACATGATTTGCATTAATTTGATGAATGTAGTGCACCATTTGTAGGTTGGAATAATTCATCAAATAAATTGAGCTTATCGAATCACGGTGTGATGGAGAAAAGTAAGTCGGCTGAAAAATTAGCACGTGACGTGTCTTAGCGAGATGAGAGTTATTTTGATTTTTGAGGACTCCTTAAAGCGGCTTTGATTTCTGTGTCGAATAATATCCGGTTCGGGCTCATCGACAAGTTAATTTTGTGCATATTTTGTCACAAACTGGCTGGTTGACTACAGGTACGACTACGGGGTACAAAGTCCGTTCGGATGCTTAGACGTTAATTTACTACTTGCAGCGTTGCGACCGGTATATAAGCACTTGCACTATTGCTACAGCTGCTACTAGCTAAATGTGGTTTATTCGTACCTGAGGCACCCACTTACTTGCGATCAGCTTCCGATTTGTTTTTTTTTGTACGTACATCGCATTCATTTACAGAGTACACATGAGGAATCTTTTAAATCCCGTTAGCAGACACTAGACTGGTGTTAAAAGAGTAGATTAGTTTTACAAGCAGTGAAGTCCCTTGTATGCTTCTTTAAATGACAATTGATGCCTTAACTAAGGAGTTACCTAACGGGTAAGCTAACGATAGGCTTAGGCTGAGGATGGGTTAAGTTAGTGGCCTGCCGACGGAATCGCCATCCCATGTTGGTCCCATTGTCAGACTACCACCACTGATTCACAACTCCAGTGATGGTGCCGTTCTCCTTGATCGCAACGGCATATGGTGACTGGACCTGATTTGAAAACCGGATAAGCATATTAACTCAGATTCGTACCGTAAAGTCTCGCAATAGAGCAACTAATCACACCAACGTAAACCCACCTTACGTTACTATTCCAAGTCATATGACCTAAGAAGTGTGTCGATCAAAATGGTAACATTTACTAGAATTGAACGGCCCGGATTCAAAGAATATGAGATGTTAAATACACATTCTATGCATGCATAGCCTTTAGGGCCGTTGCCTGTAAATTGTACATACGGACTTGTATTTTACTACCCTTCCAGCCGACCAACCTTATGGAATCCAGTCACATCAAAGTGAAGCTCGGCTGACTCCTGGACACATGGGCATTGCATGCAACGATCATTCTGGTGAGCGTGCCAGGGCTGGGTTGGGTTCTACTCTGATACGTCCCGAACCATACTGTAACTCCAGTTGGGCAGCAGTTACAACGCTAATTAAGGAATGGAAAATAAAACGTCGCCAGAAACACTGAATCAACAAGGAAGCCTAGGGATTAATCAGATATTATTCCAATTTCCAGTCTCGACGAAGAAATCCTAAGCCTACCTACGAGCGTTTTTACCGGACAATTCGTACACTGTCTGAATTACCACCTTAACAAAATAAAACTGTGCCAAGACAATGAAGACCGTTGTTGGGTGGAAAGACATCCTTCAATGTCCGGCACAGATCTGGTTAGGGAAGCCTCTTTTCCAAAAGGAGATGCCCACTACAAAAGACATACTATTTCTCAGGAGTAAGGTATTTTTGGATTTATTCATTCACTCCAACCCTTCGATCAAACAGATCTCTTCAAGTCAAAGTCATGGCGGCGTGGCTTGTATTGGGTCGCTACCTTAAATCGTGCTTCAAATTAGTTTTCCAACGCATGTTCCAGTCGCATAATAACAATGGAACAATACAAGTTACCCCATCTCTTAGCAAACTGCACGAAAGTATTATAGAACAAACAACAAGAACAAAAAATGTATACCACCTATGTTCTTCGTTCGATCTTGTACTCGACACTCGTTGCGAAATTCCCGGTTTTACAAAAGACGTCCAGCCTCTTACTTTGGTGTCGCCACGTCTTGTGAATCACTTAGAATGCTTCATATGAGCTTCTACCAAGCAAAACAGTCCAAATTTCCCTATTCGATGTCTAAACACGACCGTGGTTGCCTCTGCTTTGAGACTTAATACGGATGGCGCTATTGCCGGTAGAGAACCAGGTTATAATTTGTACAGCACCCGTGTTGTGCATTGTTCTCTTACCAGTGTAAGTGGTCTATTGCTTTATGCCGACTCCACCGACAAGTGTGAGAACTTTGTCTGGAGAAAACAACTATTTGAGCATTTTCAGTGACTTAAAAGAGGCGCGGCGATGAAAATTAATTTTGTCGTACCAGCAATCGAAAGTAGCCACATAAGTTCAAGTTCTGTGAGACGACACACATACCCACAACACCAAGAGCCACCACCAAAGACAACTTATAGCATCCACAAAAAAGGAGTGCTTGCTAACTAATCGAGTTAGGACATCTTCATTGAGCTTGACGAAAAACTGAAAGTTAGAATGTGCGCCTTCTTGATCTGGATTTAGCCATTCACTTCTAACCTACCTCTTTCCCCAAGACCGCGGTAATCGTATTCGTAATCAAGTTCAAAGAAAATTTGCCAATTAGAACACTAGACAAATGGAAGATACGTACGTCGGTATTGTCTGAGTCTTCCAACCCGAGCCATTGAGACAAAGCAACAGAGGACATCCGCGATAAAGTGGAGACAAACAACTGGAGGCTACTGGCACTTTAAAAGTTAAGAGTTAAGATCCGACGTAGAATCGACGTTGGCAATGGTTGCTTCTTCAGTTGGCGTCTAAGTTACTGACCCGAATGACCAAAATCATGTTCCACAGAACGCTTATTTTGAAGGAAAAATGCTGCTACGGATGCATATCTGAGAACCAAACCATTGTCGACGCAAGACAGTTTGGTCTGATTGACTAGAAGTGGTGTTCCGAAACGACAAAAGGCAGATGTTGTTCAGGCCCTGATCCTCGAACAAATACTCCATCAAATTGCTGTGCAGCAGTGAAAACTATTACTAACTATTGTCACGAGCTGAAGGAGAGGGCCTACTATTAAATGTAGGAAAACGGAACCGAAACTAAAGTTCAAGTGCGTAAAGCTAGACGCGCAGACTCTCAGCCAAACGGCGACTACAAAGAGAGATTGTACTGAAATTCAGTTTCGATTTTCCAAAACTTGACGAGATTTATTTTCTAATCTTGAAAAATACAGTCTTGACTCGAAAGGCTTGGTTAAGGTCCAGGTCCACACCGGAGTGTAGTGTCAAGCAAAGAAGAAGTGCTTGATTATTTATGTGCCTCGAAAGTGTCCAACTTTAGAGTACATCTTCGAAGGCCACCTCAGAGACGTAAAATAAGACATAAGAAATAAGGAAATAAGACTGCCCGAAGGCCTATATATCAGCAATTTTAAAAAGATGTCCGACTTCGTAGTTCCGATCCAGGTGAAACCACGTCTCCTGGAGTCAGGTGAGCGTCTTCAGGAAGAACGGCGATTGGTGGGCAGCTTGTTTGTGCTTAATAGGGTATGGCTACGAGTCAACAGGGAGTTGCTTTGTTGCTTGCTCTAACTGGTTTTGAGACGTCTGCATAGTGCAGTCTCTTGGCAAGACATTTCAAGAATTTGGTCACATAATATCGTTCACTGACAACCACAATCTCGTGACAAACATCGATTGAGCTCCAAAAATCGTTTCCATTCAATCAGCTTCTGGTTCTATAATCCCTACCCTCTTTACACTCAACAGCGACCAGTTGACTCCATATCTGCCCGTGTCCATCTCAAAACCCAATTCGTCGCCAAAGTATCAGAGCCCTCGAGCCCTCAGCGTGAAACGTGACTCCCTTCTGTCGCAAATTGCTCTCCAGCCCATCACTCAACGGCCTCTTGTTGCCTCCAACGATTGACAAATGTCTTTTCGCCCGACGATTAAGTTTTCAGCTCCGGCCTGTCCTCACTTTATTCCGCCCAATCAATCATCCCATCACAAATTACTATTCATCACGATTTCAAACATTCGACCTTCCGCCATCCGCTCGTACCGTCGCCAGCAGCTGGGCTGTCGCGTCACGTCGCTCCCGTCTCGCGCTTAATCGATTTCCAAACCAGCGCACATCAATTGGGTTCCTTTCTCTATTGAGCAATCCCCCTGCGTCCACAGTAACAGAACTCACCTGTCAATTAGTCAAACAGAACCCAAATGTAACCCCCGCACAAGAAGAGCAAAACTTTCATCTTCATCTGCCAGCAGCAGCGCGCCTCCGCTCATCTCAAGTGTACGGTTTCCTGTTCGTGAATTTCTCACACATGAGTGCCCCCCGAAAATGCGCTGATCACTCTTACCCACGAATGTCCTCTTCTGGCCGACTGCGGCGACTGTTACAACAAGATCATTATAACACACGTCGCGGTCTTGTTGGCCCGGTTATATCAGAAATCCAAATCAATGCATGTAACAGCTGAAGAGACCGAGAAGATGTCCAACCGAAAAAAAGAGGCTCCCAAGCGGATCTCCCCATTAAAGCGAAAACTGTAGCATCCGCGGCGAGAAGGCACTTGTGCTGATGGTACTGTGCGGCGGCGACTGCTGCTGCTGTGCGCGAGGCACCTGAGAAAACAATGACGTACGCGCGTGTACGCAGACGATGATGCTAACAGCCACAGCCACGACCAAGACGGCCACCACCACCACGACGCGACGGTGCGCGGTGCGATGATGGAGTTGAAGGTGATTCTGTTGTGCTCTTGTTACTGTCTTGCGCCGTGACAGTACCGCCGGTGGTAAACTTGATGATGATGATGATGGTACGATGTGCATTGGTCTATGCCAGCGCCGCCACCACCACAGTCATCAACGTCACCATGGAACGCAGATACCGGCTATAAAAGAAACTGCCAAAGTGTTCAACCGTACAGAAAGACGTTCCGCGTTCAGCAGTGAATTACCAGCACCGGTCCGCCAGCGCAAGCAGATAATTACAACTCTTTTCAAAATGAAACGTTACTCAGTGGTACGGTGTGAACGGTCAACAGTGCCCGTGTGCGCTGCGAAGGATACGAACCTCTAATAATCTCGTCCTCAATCCGCAGGTCCTTTTCGTAGTCATGTTCGGCATGGTTCTTGGATACCCCGAACCGCCGGCACCAAATCAATTCAGTGCTGGAGCACAGAGCAGCTATGCCGCAGCCGCTCCCTCGGCGCCCAGCTACGGTGGTCCAGTGCCTCAGTACGGACCTCCACCACAGCCGCCAGTCATTCACAAGCACGTCTACGTGCACGTTCCACCACCAGAGCCAGAGTATCCAGAGGCAAGGTGAGTACCCACTTCAGACTGTTTTCCCGTTTTTCCTTCGCTCTCTTCGTGGGGCTTGGTCACATCCGTTGCCGATGACTTTGATGTGAAAAGTGAAAATCCCGTGGGATATGACGGGAAAAGTGCTCTCAATCATCCCGTCCGCAGTGTGTCTGATGAAATTGAAAGTGAATCATCGGCGGAGAACATCCATGCGATGCGCTGTGTGTGTGGGGATGTGTGCGCGTCCGTGTGTTGAAAGTTAGTGGTCTGCAAAGTTTGGTAATCACAAGTGAAGAGTTTTGTAATGGATTGATGTGCAAAAGTATTTATTCAGATACGAGGCGGCCTCCGACTTCGATACCGCCAGGCTCAATGAGCATGAAAGCACTTTGAATTTGCATGGTTGCTCAACTGGGAAAACAAAAATGGATTGTCGGTCGGACGGAGGGTGGGGGCTTAAGTGACATGGCAGCTGGTGAATGTGAAACCGGGTCTCCTGGGCAGAGGCAGGTGAGCGTCTTCAGGAAGAATGGCGAAGAAGATTGAGTGGTGTGTGGTTTGCACGTAAGCACGTCGCCTTAATGTGCAGTTTCATTTTGGCTTTTCAATCTTGTTCGATTCGTGGCCAGTTTGCTTGTGCTCAACAGGGTGTGGTTACGAGTCAGCAGAGAGTTGCTTTATTTCGTGCGCTAACTGGTGGTAGTTCATCGCTTTGTGCTGAAATGGCCGACTGTTGCAAGCAATTTTGAGACGTCTGCATAGTGCAGCCTTTTCGCAAGACATTTCAAGAATTGTTTTCTTCACATGATCAATTCTTGGATCACTTAATTTTTGAGGATCTCCTCTAATATTTGACCCAAAATGACATTTTAGCTGCCCAGGATTATTGGACACCTGTTTCACAAGCTGCAAAAGAAAAGTTATTCAACAATTTCGACGAGAGTTCAAAATCTTCAAAACTTAGGCCTAAAATCAGAAGTCACCTTCTCCTTCCGATCTGCTTAAGGATTAATTCAAGAAGTTTAGGAGACCTTCCGTCCTCTCCATATAGCACAAAATGTGTGCACACTTCTCACAAAGCTCCAATCCAGATAAAGTCGTTCAAAATTGGACATTCAATGAATTTCAATTACTTTCTGAACAAATTATGCAAGAGAACATTTGTTCTAAAATCTGGTCCGCTTCTGACTGAATCTGTGGAATGATCGCAATTTCCATGTCCCGCACTCCAATAGCTTCACAACCTGAATTTCCTTCTAATATCAACCTTCAAGCAAACTAATCAGCTCTCCAGTGGAAAAACTTAAATTGCTCAATTATGGTCTAAATTTGGACCACATAGTGATCCAAAATGACACTTAAATTGTTGCGGGAGTAATTTGATATTCTGAAACTACAAAATCCGTTCCAAACTTTCGTCTAAATTGTAATAGATTACTCGATTCTCTAAATTTTGGCCTTATAACACCTTCCAAATTCAAGCCTAATTCGTTGCTTCAATTTCGATCCAAACCTTGATCTCAAAATGCTTTCCAAAATCTGGCCTAAATTGTCGCTGGTGTGGTTTGGATCCCAAAAGCTGGCATAATATGTTGATTAAATGATTTCTATTCCAAAATATGACCTAAATTGTTCCCTTAAAGTGGTAATGAAATTTTGGCTAAGAAGTTTGATCGAAATTATAGCTTGGAAGGATTTTTCAAAATTTTGTACCACAAAATTGATTTAGACTTCGTATCTGAGAGCGACAGTACATTTTTGCCCAAATGGAGTCAAAATTCCATTGAGTACGGCCTAAATTGTTGTACTCATAATTTTGAAGCACAATTCACATATTTGCTCTGAGTATCCCTCAAAGTGCACAGTTTCTTACAAAAAGTGATCCCATCTCACTTCACGTGCATCACTTGTTCAAAATTGTTGCATAACTCTCAACGATTGGACAATTTGAACAGAAAACCATCAAGTCAGTATGCCCTCCTAGGACAATGACTCAGGCAGTCACAGCGCACAGTTCTCCTTCAGACACTTTTGTCAACCTTTTTGGCACATTGCCTTACATTTGCTGTGTCAAATTTTCACTTCCCCACGATCGATTGCATAAAACTCTCCACCATGTCCACAATCAATTGAGACGATCGTGTACTTGATGACATTAGACCGCATACCTGTCAATCATCCAACAAACTGACAGGCCTTCCCTCTGGCGACAGTCCAACTTCCGCAATTCCCGAAGAGATCGTCCACTTCCATAGACCCACCAGCAGTCACTTTCCCATTAATCAGCACGGCCCACAACACCTCCGCAGCTCTGCCACTTTCGAAAGTAAACACTTGCCAAGCACCCGGGCCCAAGCGCGACCACGCTCCCACTAATTGCCTCTAATTACGGCTTCGTTTAATTGATTCCGCTACAAATCGACAATCAATCGGTTTCGATCGACCACGTCTGGGCAATTCGTCAAAGTGATTCATAGATTCGCAGTTGCAATGATTGAATGATTGATGGTCGTCCGAAATGCGATCGGTCCCCCATTCACTCACCTCTGTCAATGTGTCTCATCACCTTTCCACGCGGAAGACATTTGCCAAGCCGCCGTCACTCGGTTGTAAAAATTCAAATTTGATAGCCTGAAACGAAGACGGGCGTCGCGGCGCGGTGGCGGCCGCCAGGAAGTATATCACATGCACATCCCGTGAAATTGCCAGATGCCCCATCCATCCAATTGCTGAGAAAGTAAAAGTAACTAAACAACAAGCACTAATCTGCGCGCCGGTCTCGATTCGCCGCGAAAGTCAAACACAAGCGAGCACGCCGAGTGTCTCGCGGACCAGATGAAGAAGCGACACGGGCCAGCCAGGTGTGACTAAAACTTACTTAAGTGCCATAATTAGAGGGTCTCGCGTGCCGGCATTCCCCGTGCACAGTGCACAGCGTGCCACCAGCGATTTGTTACGCAAGCGTTGTCACCTTTCTCATCCCACTTCCGAGTTGTCAAGAGATGGAATAACAACCGCCGCGCTGTTTGTTTTGTCTTGTATCGTTGCAGAAAGCCCGTCGTAGTCCCACCACCACAGAAGCACTACAAGATCGTGTTCATCAAGGCTCCATCCCCACCGGCGCCAAAGGCCCCAATAATCCCACCACTGCAACAGAATGAGGAGAAGACCCTCGTCTACGTGCTGGTCAAGAAGCCAGATGAACAGCCCGACATCGTCATCCCAACTCCGGCTCCAACTCAGCCCAGCAAGCCCGAGGTCTACTTCATTCGCTACAAGACCCAGGTAAGCCTAGCCCCTCTCATGGTGTCCCCAATCTGACCGTGGTCATTATCGCTTTTGCAGAAGGAGGAGACTGGTCCATACCCAAACAGCATAGCCCCGGCTCCATCCGGCGAATATGGTGCCCCACAACAGCCTCAGCCGGCGACTCCAAGCACAGCTTACGGAGCACCCCACTGATTGATCGTCTGACGATGGAATCCAGAAATTCGGATCGAATTCAGAGACTCTTGCTGTTTTGACGTTGTTTTTGTTGTAATTTCGATTAGAAATCGTTTTCGATTTGTAGTCCTTTCTGTTTTGTGTCCGTTTTTTTTTTATTTTCGTACGTTTTGTTTCTTTTTGTCTATTTTGTACGTGGTTAGCTGAGGAAAGTAAAAGTGTTTTTTTATACAAAAGTTTTTGAAAAAAAAAGGATTTTTATTTTGCTGTGCTTTCTGTGCCTTCGTCAATATCAAGGACCCTTGGGTCAACTTACTTCTTATATTTCTCATTTCGTTTGCCTACATTGCATGGACCTATGGAGGTAGATCCGAGTGACTTTTAGTGCACATACTCAAACCAGTATGGGTCCACCCCGCCGCTCCGGCATTCTGAATAGTCACAAAGTCAATTCAATGGCCTGCATGCATAAAATCAATTTGATCCTTTGGTGGAGCGTAGCGAGTTATCAACTGATGGATCTTGAAACAATGCTCCAAGGTAGGATCATCTGAGGATAGCCAGAGCTGAGCAAGATTTCCTCTGCATCATGACAGCCAGAGTTCGTCGAGACATCTGCAAATCTCAGTGGTGCATGCGCCAAGCCTTCTCGTATGTTATTTTATGAGCCAGTGGCCAGCGATGATATCCACTATCGCACTGAGGATCTCTAAAGGCGTCGATTATCGTTCTAGATCATGCTGCAGATGTTGCAACTGGTCTCTATGACACATCATTTCAAAAGGAAGAGACTGCGTCTAAGAGCAGTATGAACGAAGAAAGGGGAATCTTTGGTACAAGCAAAGTCTATCAACCACACAATTTCCTGGGATATCTCTATCACACGGAACCCAACACGGTCGAATAGTATCAAAGATTTTCTTAAGATTAGTTCTGTGGTGGCCATGAATACTTGACTGTATGTAAAATAATGATGAAACGGACAGTGTGACATTACGAGTCTACAGTCCGGAGAGGGCCATTTTCAACAGAAAGAGAGTGGGTCCGGGCCTGCATTTTACATCTTTCACTATTATTGTACTAGCAGAACTTTGAGAAGCTTCCCCTAGACGTTAAAAGAAACGATTTAAGTCACACGACAGCTTTTTATCAGCCAAGATACCAGGCTGCGACCTTAGAGTGGTAAAAAACCAAACTATCTGAAATAAAGAAGTTGAAAGTATAGTCATGGCTTGATTAGGGTTTTAATGAATATATAATAATAATAATATGGGTGGCGCTACAGCCCATACAGGGCTAGGACCTAGCTTCTCAGCAACCACTAGTCTTGTGCGTGCTAACGTTCTTTCACGAGCGGAAGGGAACTAAGGATTCCGAAAGGCCAAGTTTGAGAAGCTTTTTTTCGACCCTAAACGTCGAAGTTGAAGTGCATTGGGGTCGACGCATATATGTAATTTAAGAACAACGCATCAAAACACAAAATTCCTTTCCCACAGTCCCAGCAACAGAATACCTTGCAAGCGCAACAACACTCCACAGCTGCCAACATGCTGGGCACCTGACACTTTCGGAATGCACCTCGACGTATGTACCTGCAGCGGAAATGCTGGCGATGCGTCTGACCGGATGGCTATGGGTAGCAATAGGTAGGTTCGATTTTTTGTTAGAATCAAGTCAGTTTTTGTTAATCAGTCAATAAAGGAGGTTGTCCTCCAAGAAAATATTTTTTTAGAGTACATGAAAGGAAATTGTTAACTTATACCCACAACGCCACGGTCTACCATGGCCTTGTTAGACCGCAAGAAAAAAAATAGTACGTGAAGAACCATTTCACAATTTTTCTGGTACAACTCTACAATCCGTAGGAAGCCACGTTCGCCAGAAAGAGAGTGGGTCAGAAGCTGCGCCCAGAAGCAAATTCCGTAACAAATGTTCAAAAAACTTAATTCTTCAGCGAAAACTATTTAGACCAATGAGCACCTAATGAACCTAGTTCAAGTCACTTTAATGCCTCTCTATTGAACTCCAATTTGCAATAAATAGGTAGCTTGCCGCTTATTAAAAAAGTAGCATTTCCAGTCTTCGACTAGGAGACTTTGGGACAACGCCATAGTGAAGGCTCGAGTCTAAGTTGGCGGACAACATTGAAGAAGATTCAGCTGGTCAAAGATAGGCCTATCTTCTGCACCACTAAAAACTGCATCGCCTAACAAAGAAGAACAAAATCCTCACTAGACTCTAATAGCTCAATAAAATTGTACTTTTCGAAGATTACACTTGGCATTTCTGTCTTCTCTTTAATGAATTGGTGTATGCCTAAGGTTGACATATAAAGTTAATAGCATGTGATGTGTCTTTTTCTGATTGCTTTGACATAGTACGCCACAGCATATCAGAGACTACCAGAGCCTATGACGAGCAACTAGTTCAGAGACTCTCCGGTATGCCTATGTTGAACACCAACTATAATGAGCAGTGGTTCCGTTGCCACTCGGCCACCAAAGAAGTGATGAGTGAAGCCTTTGGAATTGCTTTTAACCACCACCTAAGAAACCCGTGGTATGACGACGATTGTGAGCGGAAGAAGCGTGTAACTGACGAGGCATACCAAAAGGCGCTGCAAACGAAGACAAGAGCAGCACATGAGGAGTACCAGGCCAGAAGAGAGTTCTATTGAAGAAAATATCTCTCCGGACCACGCGGCTTAAGGATATCTAAGATTCTATGGACAAATTAAGACTACGAGTCAAGAGCATGGAACGGTCTTAGGATTTACAAGCGCACCAAAGCACTTCTAAATAGTGCGCGCAATTTTGTCACTGACCCCCTAAGCTGCTTTATGGGCCTTACGAGGAGAGAGTGGCACGAAATCAGGAAATTCGAAGTCTAATTGGGGAAGGCGTTCTACCACACAACCTTCAGGATGTCGCCACAGCCATTAAAAAAACAAAACAAAACCGCAGGCTTACCATTTGACCTCTTTAAGGCCGTTCGGGCCAAGTTTTGGGTTATACTGATGGCCTCGACATGGTCTCGCGTAATCGAAGATATTTTGAGTAATGAAGAAGTTTGTCGGACGCAGGACAAACGAGACCCCGAAAAAGGACATTCATTGGTAGATCCGACGTAGAATCGTGTGGCTAAGAAGTAAGTGTTTAAGTCCAGGCGTGCACTGACCTGACGTATCAATTACTGCTACTTCGGTTTGTCAAAACAACTGCGCTCAGAGCTTCTGACTCTAAGGCCAGGACTGTCATCGATGGAAGGTGTCTTAATTCAAAGTCAAACACTCGATGGGTCGTGTTGCGGAAAAGTAGGTGTTTTCATTTTTAGTAAGTCCACACATGAGCTGGTACTACAAATCTTCGAATACTGGAATGGTACAGACTGATATTGCAAAGTAATTCAAATAGCAATGGAAGGGAAACCTTGTACTGTCAAAGAAAAAGGGAAAAAGGGCTCAAGGTAAAGCCTCCTTGGCATTGCCTTTATAAATAATTTCGTTTAGTCACTTTAGCGTGTGTGCTGGGTGATTGCTTCAATTTCTACACAAAAAGTCCTTCAAATCTGTGGTTTGCTCTCGGATACACTAACTTCAGTTTTCTCGAGACGACCCCTTCTCGTGCCAGTGGAAAAGCTATGAAAGTTAAACATTAAACAAAAGTTGTTCGTCAATCGATTAACTGTGCAAAGTGAACGAACCTTTTTGACATTGCATAAGCCCATGCATGAGTCTTAGAGAAATTCTGAGTGTGTTCTTCGACCACCTGTAGCTCGTGTCGCTTAAAAGAAAGCAGTCCCACCCTTGACCGTGAACGTCTTGACCGCATTTCGTTGTGAAACTACACATGGAAGTGCCACAAGCACTCACTACCCCATTAAAAGCAGGTCCACATTAAAATTGCAAAGAAACCATTCAATCATGGGTTTTGTTCAATCTTGAGGCTTAATGATTTAATTTCCAGTAATTACCATCACCCTCGCGTCAACTGCCTAACGCCTCTTCGAACAGCAGAGAAAAATAAGTGTTTCGGAAATAAATAAATTACCAATTGCATTACAGCGACACCAACGCCGTCACCGACGCTCTGCATCCTGCATCCTCACTTGAACACTCTTCAGCAACAATTAAGTTTAATTATTCCTTTTTGTGCATCTTCCATCGGGAGAGTACAAAGGAAAAATCCATTAGCACCCTCTCGTGTTCGAAAAACGCTTCCACACGACGAACAAGGACCCTGCGCACACACACGCACGCAGCACAAAAAGAATCCTTAATGAAATTATAATTACGAAGGACTTTCGATTCCTGAAATATGCACACACGACCGGTATCAGTAGAGGCGGCGCGACACGACGTTCCAGCCACCCCCGCCAGTCGGAGGGTGGTTAAGTTGCAGGATATCCGACAGGCGTTCTGTCCTCTGTTCACAGAAATTTTTCATAATTCATGTGCCTCCGCGTCTGCAGGCGTTGATGCTGGCGCTGACGCTGGCAGCATCGCAGCACAAGGAAATGCGAGTCTGTGGACCGAGTCACGGAGAAAGCGGACGGCTGCCGTGTCGGCTGGCTGACTGGCCTTTCATCCTCCCGTTCGGGGGCCGCCATAAATCATTGACAGATTATTTATGGAAATCCTTGCCTGATGCTCTGCTGACATTTTTGTTGACAGCCATTAGTCTTAGTCAGGGAGTTAAGCAAATGGTTCCGAAAATTGCTTGTTGCTGTCAAAGAGGTCGTTCTTTTGTGGGAAATCCAAGCTCTGTGCTGGTGGGGACGAGGATGGAGAGTGACGGCGCAGCGAGTTTGCTTAATATTCATAACCGTGATGGAGACGGAGATGTTTTTGGAGATCAAGTGTGTTCGGGCTTCTAGTCAAGAGTTTACATGGACAGTTACAAAAGATTTGTGTGGCGACATGGAAATTGAGAGTCAGAGCTGGTGACGTACTAAAGTTATGTCATGTAAGATGAGATGAACACAGGGAATACCAAGTCACAGTGATTCTGCGTCAGCAGTATGTGAATGGGAATCAATTCGGCAGTGAGCTGAAAACGTGCCATACATAGTGTGAAGCTAGCTTGGCATTCCATGATGTGTGTGGAACGCATAATTCAAACTCAACGAGTAGCTGTCTAGAGAGGAGCATGCAAGAAGGGTCACGACTGCCGAGCGTATGTCGATTAATTGAGCATATGGACGTATCAATTAATTCTGAGATCCACACCAAAGGCATGAGATACGGCTTGAAGAAAAAATGACAAAGCTGGGCTGAATTTTGGGGATACACACTTTTATTAATAATTTATTTTGTGCTGTTTTTACACAGGCTTGTCTGCAATGCTTGAGAAAGACTTTGATTCGGAAAATTGCATCTTACCGCTTAAGAGACTTTAAAGGACAAACAAACAAACATTGATTTTAATTGAAAGAGATGAAATTAAGTTAGTAACAATTAAAAAAAACGTGTTTAAGTACGCTTTTTGGTAGAAGTAGTTCTCGTTCTTTGATTTATTCATCGTTAAAAACGCCTTTTAATACACACGATGTATACAATAATTATTTATAAATATTCATTTTTTTAACTTGCGTCCGCTGACTCGCTGTGTTCGTCCAATAACGTCAATGTCGCCCGCGTAAGCAAGCAGTTGAACAGACTTTTGAAAGATCGTGCCTCTAGTGTTGGCGTGTGAGTTTTGCACGATCTTCTCAAGTATGACATTGAAGAAGTCACATGACAGCTTGTCGTTGACAAGCTTGACTTTAAGCTCTCGGTCATTTCATTACCGACCTTGATGGAGCAGCGAGAGTTCTCCATCCTCATCCTGCACAACCTGACGCTTTTGTTAGGAATCGTTCGTTCGTTCGTCTCTATGCATGCTGTCATATTTGGCCTTGAAATCGACAAATATTTGGGGGTGTCGATCTGCATCTCTTGAGTCTTTTCCAGGATCTGCCCAAGTGTGAATATTTGGTCGATGGTGGACTTCCCAGTCTGAAACCGCGCTGATAAGGACCTTCAAGGTTGTTGACAAATGGTTTCAGGCGTTCACACAAAGGGCAGAGAGTATCTTGTACGCGATGTTAAGGCGGCTAATTTCTCTCTTTTCGACGCTGAGATTCAACTCATCGGGCATGCTTTCCTACGACCATATCTTACAGATGAGCTGGTGCATGCGCCCAACCAAGTCCAACTCCTTTAAACAGTTTCGCGGACAATCTGTCCGCTCCAGCAGCTTTGTTCGACTTCAGTCTAGATATCGCTATCTTGACTTCGTCTAAGTTGGAAGGACGGAATTCTTGTTCATCATCGTTCAAATTGTGTGAAACATTCAGCTTGACAGCGGAATTTGTGTCGTCATCACCGTTTAACAGTCTACAGAAGTGATTTTCCAAATTCTCAGCATCGACTGCGATTCTATTAGTAGTTGTCCATTTTCGTCGCTGCAGGCTATACCCACCGGATTCTTGTTTTACCTTTTAGTAAAACTTTCGGACCTCCTTCTTGTCGTAACACCTCTCCATAACCTCGACTAGGCGCTTCTCATGCTCTGTATTTTTCCGTTTGAGAACCCAGTTCTCTTCTGTTCGTAGAGCTCACGAACAGCTCTCATTGTTCGATATAGCGTTGCATCGAATTTAGCGAAGGATTATTTCCTCCAACTTAGTCCATGCATAAAATAGCAAAATACGTGACGAAGCGCTGCAGCCCTAAGTGAACATGGTTCTAACGTGGGATATACGTGCAATTGTTCTATCTCGAGTGATTGGGAGCTACAATCGACTCCTAAATTTGAAAGGCTTCTTCTAGACGGGAATACATTCGAGCGTTGTCAATGAAGTCGTGTAGGCGTAAGTTATGATCTTAGGTACGTGGGTAGACGCAGTGAGGCCTTACTTGGGTGCTATTGGACCCATTGTGATAATATTTCTTCCTTTAGCTATATTGCTCACATCCATGTGCTCTTGAGCAAGACTGGAATGACCAAAAAATCTGGGACACCTATTCCAGACCCCGCGCTGTTGTGCAAAAGTAAATTTCGTCAGCTCTCATATTCCGCAGATGAAATACCGGGAGAAACTAGCTACATGTAGCCCGTTATCACTTTTCTCGAGTCAATGCCAAATCGACTACTTTCTATTAATAAATGAATCAGTGCCTGTTAAGTCATCTGGGGTGGGCACAATATGTTTGTCCTCTTTGGAATACAGAATAGTTGTGAATTGTTAAATAAAAGGTGGTCACTGTAAGGAGCCGTGTCGGAGAGTGACAATGTTCAAAACTCACGCCAACTATTAAGTGTGCTTATCTTCACATAGAGGTACTTCCACGTTAAGGCCAAGGAGATATCATAAATAACGCATTTTTAGTAATCACATGAGAAATTCTTATCATCATTATTTTCTTGCCACGTCTTCAATCTATCCAATCTAATCGACGACTATTGCACATCAGACGGAATGCCAAAGAGAACACAGAAGAATTGTGAGACTGGATCCAGCCATCATATTCTGAGACTACCAAGAGGCCGCCTAGCTCACGGTTTGGTATTCAAAGCACGTTTACGAAAACCTGATGTGGACATCGAAGAATAGTTCCTCAGTTCGGAGAATTAGGTACGTGAAGGGTTCCTGGCCATGAAATTAAATGGCAGTGTGATTGTCTAAGATATGAAGATCAGCTATAGATGGACATTATGTGGGCACATAAGACTGCATAAATTATTCAGAACGAAATGCGACTGAATTTCACAGACCGACATTGAATGCGCTTCATAATGGGAGAAACTTGCTCTTGGCTCTTGGTTCTCGGCTCTTGGTTCTCGGCTCTTGGTTCTCGGCTCTTGGCTCTTGGCTCTTGGCTCTTGGCTCTTGGCTCTTGGCTCTTGGCTCTTGGCTCTTGGCTCTTGGCTCTTGGCTCTTGGCTCTTGGCTCTTGGCTCTTGGCTCTTGGCTCTTGGCTCTTGGCTCTTGGCTCTTGGCTCTTGGCTCTTGGCTCTTGGCTCTTGGCTCTTGGCTCTTGGCTCTTGGCTCTTGGCTCTTGGCTCTTGGCTCTTGGCTCTTGGCTCTTGGCTCTTGGCTCTTGGCTCTTGGCTCTTGGCTCTTGGCTCTTGGCTCTTGGCTCTTGGCTCTTGGCTCTTGGCTCTTGGCTCTTGGCTCTTGGCTTTTGGCTCTTGGCTTTTGGCTCTTGGCTCTTGTCTGCTAGATATCTGGGCTGATGGGACTGAGCACACAAACACGAAGACATTCTTAAATGACCCCGTCACTCAATTACCACAAACGAACATCCTGGTTGGAAAATAATCATATTCGTCAATTTCTGTCCAAATTTGATGTGACACATAATCTAATCAAGTTAAGCAATCACGACATCAATGGAAACAGCAAAGCGACTCAAAATTGCCCTTAATTTCTTATGTCAAACAAGGGCTATGACGCAGCTCTGCTTTGTTCATGATGCCCTCCCATTAACCCTTTCGATGTCAACGGCTTATTAAAGAACCACATGAAATTTTACGATCAATAATTTAAACAAGTGTTCATTCCGAAGTCTTTGTTTAACGATGAAAGAATCCAGATGATGTCCGTAAAGTTATTGCATGTAATTGTGTCGATTTGAGTGTCAATCAAAGAGCCAACCAATCCTGCAGCAATTCGAATAAAGTCCGACAAAAGACAGGCCATAAAACCAATGATAAAAAAAGTCACTTCTAATCTGAGCAAATGCCTCTGCACCTTGTTCCTTTATGGCCACAGTCATCTGTGAGCCTCTAGACGGCGGGCGTAAATGCGTGCAGCTCATAACCACTTAGCTTCAATGTCGTCTTCGATTTGATTACGACTCGACCGGCCGGTAAGTGCCCACAAAAACACGGCACATTGCTGCAAGCTTGCAATAAAATCAACTGCGGTTGTCTCATAAAACAACATTTTACGGCAACTCAGTCCGGCAAGACTTTGCGAAACATTCAATTCGCTCATCGATTGCTCGCAGCAATCGCCAAAGGAAATGGCCTTTCATCAGCCACGTAGTCGCGTGGTTATGAGTCGCCAGTCGCCACCACCGCATCGTCCCTCCAGTCACCGGCCTGGAACCAATTATGACAGCGATGACTTACAAATTTCCCACAGCCTAACATGCGGGATAGTTTCACGTCCAATTTGTTCTTGGCAACAATTACAAGCCAATAAAATGATATGCGTTCCGCAGACATGATATCCATCATCATCATCATCAACAGCAGCGTGAGAGGTGAACGGCGAGCGGCAACAGCAGCACCAGTTGCAACAGGCCACAACCCGCTCCAGATTAATTGAATTCACATTCGTAACCCCTATCCTTCCGCAAGAGCAAGATGATTCAATAATCCTCCCGTGCAACCGTCCCTGACGGACACGACGCGACGATGATGGAAGATGCCAGAAACAGAAAGACACATGCGCCGAGGGATTGAATCGCTCAATTAGCATCTCAAGCTGGTACTCGCGGACGAGGACGCGGACCCCCCGAGTGAGACGCGTCTGCAGAGCCAGACCCGCATTCACATAAATTATGAATTTCATTTTCCGTTGAGTTGATCTTCTCGTCTGCGGATTTCTGACACACAGCCGTCACCCAGTGCGGCAGCTTCCAGAACCACACACGCGAGATTCGCATCAATTAGGCGAGCGACCGCGACGCTGCTGGCACGATTAAGGCCAATTCGCGTTGTAAACGCGCGGCTCCCTGATGCCGTGACAACACAAATTACTCGCTCATAACTTCTTGACATGCGGCCGTGGCGGGAGAGAAGTCTTAATCCAGCGGGACAGGATCGCGGCTGGCGTGTGCGCCGGCTCAGATTTATTGGCCGCCTCGGGGAAGCCATCAATTTCTAACGCATACCCCATCTAATGTGCTCGGACGGGGCTGGTCAATAAAAATTAAAAATTCAACACTTTAATCGGCGAGAGTTATGATCCCCGACTGAGGAGGGGGCTCTGCTGGTCCGCTGGCGAACGTGCGTAACTGGCTGCAGTTGCCAGTCTCCGAACAAAGGAGGAATTCCTAATTAGACGTCTGCATGCAAATGAGCTCGGGTGGGTATCTTGGTCTGGGAGGACCTCACAGGGTGTGCGAAAGCCGTTGATGGATTTATGGGATGCAGTCGAGTGGCTGGGGAATGCACTTGTGCCTAGGTTCAGGGGATGGCGGCGACGGAGAAGGGCAGTTGTTGTGTCTGGGTCATGGAAGTGACCTCCCTCTAAGTGGTTGCTTGATGGTCTGTCTAAGATGAGGAATTGCGAGAAGAGCCTTTTCTCGTTAGCTAATGCAATGTGCATTTGCGGGTAATGACTCTTAGCTGGCCGAAGCAAATGAGCAGTCGGTTGGAAAAACATGAAAGGGAGCCTTGGCAGAAGAAAGGTGAAAGCCGTGTTAAGAAGAAAAGAGAACAAGTAGTTGAGCCTTCAAAATGACGATGATAACGGCTAGAAAGTTCATCGTGCAAAGTGGTGATGTAACTTTTAAGATGGTCTTTGACATTGAAAATGGGTTGCAACAGGGAACGTTTAGTTCGCCAGTCTTGTTCTCCATATTCACTTCGAATATTTTAGTTTCCATGCCGCACTTAATTGCGTACGCCTATGATCTAGTAGCATACAGAACTGGTCCTAAGATCGAGGTAATCAATGCAGCGTGACTTCGATAAAGTTCAGCTCTTTTGCGATGACCGGAAATAGCTTATCAATTTCCAGAAGTGTGAAACTGTCCTTTTCAGGACCCCGTCGAACTGGCGCAAGTTCGGCATAGTTGACCCCGCAGTTATGACCGTTAGCAGTGAAAAGTGTGGTAAGATATCTCGGCATTTGGCTGGGTCAACATCTGTATTTTGACAGCCGTGTAGATATTGCTATTACAAAAGCCAGAAAAGTCTTTGCTGCTGCAAGTTGTTTTTCAGCAGCTAACTTGACACCAGGGTGAATTTAATTTGCTACATGGCCCTCCTACAGCCAATTATGGTATACGGTTGACGACTGTGGTTCAACGTGAGTAATGGTTGTGCGAGAGACAATGTCTTTGGACATGTCTCCGTCTGTATCGTACACCCGTGTCTGAGTACAAGAAGTACTATCTTAACGAGGTCCTGGACATCGAGACAGCTTGAAATGAGAGCTATGCTTAAGCACAACCGGAGCTTTGTGACTTGGTGCAGCTACCACGTCCCACCCGTGGTTAACTATGGCTTTGTGGGTATGTGCGTCGACCCCACTTCGACGCTGTAGGAGCGAATCCCTGGTCTGTGTGACAAAATAATTTTCACGGCCCCACCTGTTTGAAGTCACTCACAATGTTCAAAGAGTACTCCTATCGACAAAAAGCTTCTTAAACTTGGCCTTTCAGTGTCGGCATAAAACTGTAGGTCCCTTCCACTCGTGGGAGAGCAATAGCACGCACAACACTAGTGGTTGCTTGAGAAGCTAGGCTCTGGCCTTCTACGAGCTGAAGCGCCACCCCGATTTATATTAACTACCACGTCCAAGAATTCGCCTACATGACGGAGTCACATTCTTGGTACATCTTGGAATTAGCGTGTTGTTCGTGCCATGTGGCCAAACCATCAGCTACTGAACGTTGAGTTCCTCGCATAATATTTTGTCTCTCGAAAAACTCTCACCATCTCTTTATCGATTTTAAAGCTGCATACGATAGCATGCATCGCGAAGAGCTATGCGAAGCGATGGCCGAATTTGGGATCTAACATACGCTATGCACCACGCAGTTCGGTTCAAAAACCTCTGAACCGTTCGAAACCTGCACCGCGGGGTTGTAAACACTGAAGGCACTATCTTCTACCAGTCAGTCAAGTTGTTGGAATACGCTGATGACAACGATATCTTCACTCGGTCCCCACGCGCTGTAGTGGAAGCTTTCACGGCAATTAAATATAAAATAATTATATTCTGTCTAGCCAAAAACGATCCGCTGCACACCACCTAGGGCAATTCATCGCGGATGTAAGACAGCTTTGGACTGATGACTGGAAGCAGCGTGCCCAGAACCGTCACCAATGTAAGGACGTGGCCTAGCCATCTGAGACAAGAGATTCGAACTCGTTTGACCAGGTCGGTGTCGCTGTGCAGCCCATACAGGTCGTCGTTCAGTCTCCTCCTCCAAACACCATCCGTACATACGGGACCGAAGATAATTCGAAGTAATTTTTCCTCGAAGCGACCAAGAAACCCCTCGTCCGCATTAGTTAGTGTCCATGATTCTGCGCTCTACAGCAGGACTGGGACTATCAAGACCTTATATAGGGATACCTTGTTTCTTCGAGAGATGGCTTTATGCCTCAGTTGCCTTCGGAGTGCGAAAATGCGGCGATTAGCCAGCGTGGTACTCCGTTTTATCACTGCGGTGGTGTCATTGCATGCATTAACTTCGGAGCCTAGGCAAATTCTTTCACTACTTCAAAGTTGTAGTACAATGTACACTAAGGCTTAAATGGAGATGAAGGTATAGAATTACACAGACATTGTAGAGATAATGGGGAGCGAGGCAGAAATCAAGGATGGGTTGTTAAAGAAGAGAAATGCGAGAGCGCAGCACTCTTATAGATCTTATAGAAGCAAGGAAGCCTCAAGTATTTCCGATCTTTTATTCAGGAGCATTGGTGGGAGTTGGAACAAATACTTATTTGAAAATAGCTAACTTGACTTTGACACCTATAAAAACCTTCCTTCTTAGGGGTCTTCCAAACTATTTCAAAATTGACCAAGCTTGACCAATCATACAGGAAGGCACAGCATAACCAATTCCGTACCTTGTGAAAGAGACCCCGGTCCCAGACATACATGTTTGAATGGGTCGCGTCCCATTATGTGGAAAATGTAGAGTGCATTAAATAAGAGGTTCTGGAAATGATCTTAACCTGGAGATTGTCCACGTTAAACTTAATTTCAACTCTCTCAACATTTAGTATTAACTAGCTGCAAGCGGCCTGTGTTGCTACGCATTTTAAAAATCAAAAAAAAAAATTGTGTCAAAACCTTTTCCAGACAAGTCTGTACAAAGTTGTCAAGGACATCTCTTACTATTTAAGAGCCCTACAAGGGACACACAAATATTGTTTCTTTTTATAGAGATGAAAGTATGGGGTGCGCGACAATTCGATGTGAACCTGCATCTAGCTTCTAAGGCATAAGTCCGCTTTGTGTGTTATTGTTGTTACTAGACTTCTTCCAACTTTGCTCCGGTTACGTTCATAGCAAGAACTGATTCTACCACAAGCTATAAGAGCTCTGAAGTGACCTTAAACACCTCAGTGCACTAAAAGTGTCTTGACAAATCGCACCATCGTCCATCTCTCGAGGACAAAGCATCAAAATGCAGTTGCCACCCGAATGATAATGACATCCTCCTCAGTTTTCTTTTAACTTTGGACTTGATTTCTTCCCAGTCTTCCGCATCCATACTCCCCTGAATTCATGTGATTATCACACCGCCATCCACCATGGGCACATAAACAACCGACGCATCTCTCATTTTTATTCGTTTAATTACAACAACGCCACGCTCTATAAACCAGCTGCCTACGCGGCTGCTCTTTGATGAACAGAGCACCAGCAATTAAGGATGCCAGCCATCTCTAGCAATTGTCATAACAAACGGAGTTCCTTCGAGTGCAAGTCTGCAGTGAATCCCTTTGTCTTTGCACAAGTGATTTCTCAGTGTTCTCAGTAATTATGCGATGACACACATCGGCACGACAGCACACCGCAGTAACAGAGAAAGCGCGAAAATGCAGCCAGAATCGAGGGGTGCCAGCAGTGACGCGGGAATCGCAATTAAGCCGTCACTGGTGTTTATTCATTTTGATTCGCATCTAATTCGAACCACCCCTTGGATCGATTCCAAGAGGGGATGTGAATAAAAAATGGAGAAAAAAAACGCCCCAGACACAGACGGACGGGGTTGTCATCCAACGATCCCATCGAGATACGAACCCATTTGTCTTGGCCCCCTATCGGATTTAAAACCCACACCGCACTTGATGCGGCCAAGACCATTGCGTCAAAATTTCTATCGCACTTTGCGGCTAATGAAAGCGAGAACACTCTTGTTCCCAAAATTGTGCAACCCTCTCTCCGGCCACCTCACGGTCGATCCTTTAGAAAATGAAACTACCATTAGACTGCGGCTGGTTCCTCCATTTACACCGGGCCACACCAGCGCACACCTTTCGTGCGGCAACGCTCATTGAGTGGTTAAGTAAGTTTGCCCACTGGGGATGCTCAAGTGTCCTGCTTGATGTGAGGGTGTGTGTGTGTGTGCATGTGTGGAGCCTTCTCTTGGAGGAGATTGTTGCTCTCGACAACACCACTTGATCCCCAGCGCACTCATGTAAAATGTAGAAACCGTGACAGCAGACGATACGGAATAAAAAGGACGAACCAGGTTTCAGGGTGTCCTGGGGATTAGAGGCGAATGACACGTTTCGCACTAAATGGAGGTTGAGTATACACATATGTGTGCGCTTTCACTTCCTAGGCGTATGCTCTTCACGATGACGACGATGACAACGGCGACAACGACGACAGCGAACACCACGCCACTGACGTTTGCTGATGATGGTATTTGCATAATGCATATGTACTGCGCCTTTAGTCCTTCGACGAGGCATCCTTGGTTGGTTTTGCTGTTTCATTCTATCAGAATTCATATCCGTGATTACTGACAAATGCATGCTACATCATTGTCCTTTTGAATTTAATCGACCACCCATCCAGACAGCCGCTGTGTGTGTGTGTGAGGGGATCTCCGGCAGGAAGAACTATTCCGTCTGGAATTTAATGATTCCAATTTGCAAAGCGAATGAAACACTGTCGACAGGAGATTCGAAGGAGCTGCTCAGCTCTGAGCACATGTGGTAAATGGATATAAATGAATCCTTGTCAGCTTGCAGTCGTCACCCCTGCGGAAAATCAAAATAATTGAGCACAGGGTATCTCGGGTCTTGATAAACGATTTGTTGATACAAGAGCTATTGAGTTACCGTGCGTGTCAGTGCCTTGCTTTTGATTTGATAAGGATTACCGACGGAACGGCGGATTTACGGATTACGCTCGTCGTTTGAAGGCGGCGACGGGGTGTAGCATCTGTCGCTTGTTAATTTGTTTACAAACACTAGCGCGGAAGGGTGCTTAGCAAGGAAGGGTGGTCTCATTCGAATATGCTGATGCTCGCGGGTCCTGTCGCTTCCTACGTTAAAGTGCACGTTAAAGTCCTCGAGTAACGCCACATTTGTGACACCACCAGCATCCTCTTGTGACGCGGAAACATTACCAACCACAATGCGGACAAGTTCTCGCCAACGACGCACCCAACCGCTTGAATGACTTAAACATATTTGCCATCTCGAGCGGGAGCACCAGCACCAGCAGCAGCTCAAGCCCCCTAATGCAGTGTTGATTGTGAGGTGTTTCCTCAGTTATCGCCATTATGCACATCAGCACACCTCGCCTGGATGGGAAAGCAAACCCTCGAGCAACAATAGCAGTTTAAGTGCAAAAAGGACTACAGCCAGTGGCAGGGCAAGCAGAGAGAGAGAAGAAGGACGTGCAAGCTTGTACCTCTAGAGCATGTGTGACGTGCGCTTTTCTCGAATTGTCCTCGCGGTGGAAGTACTAGCATTTATTCCATTTTCGGTTGACATAGTTTACTTTAGCTCAAGTGTTGACTTATTGCATTCACCCCGCACCACAGAGGGAGGCGTGAAGCTCCAACTGCACTCGAGCCGTGAAAGGAAACACCTCAGCGGTGGAGAAACCCATTTTTGACGGTGCATTCAATTGGATTTACTTGCACTTATCGGGTTGGTGAACCTCACGACTTCAACCGAGCGATAATTGCATCGCGAGTGTTGCCCTCTTCCCTTCCATTCATTAAAGTCGTACAGGAACGGCGCACCGCGACGACCGACCGACGGTTGTGCGCATCGATTGCAACATTCAGCGTCTGCAGCCCTCAAGCGAAAATTCCAATTTGCCATGGTATCTTGAGTAATTACATGTAAGTACCATTTAAGTCCACTCCGGGCGTGCACTGTGGTACTGTGGCATCCTGGCGTCCTGGCATCGATGCGCTGCAACCGCAACAGCGCGAACTGACTGCCACGGCATTCCAGTGGGAGAACACACGCCAGATGCATGTTTAGCGGATGCATGCTCATCGTAATGACGCACAAGTCTAATCCCTTGGCTTTGGGAATGCTAAAAGCCATCTCGCGTGTTGTAAACCCCGGAAAGCAGAACGAACACGGGGACGATCCGCTGCGGTTGTGCCGGGGTATCTGCGCACTTATTCAAATTAAATTATGAAATATGAAACGGGAGCTCGTTTCGCGCACACACACGTGGGTGCTGTGAGTGATAGGCATAGGTGCATGTGACGAGGAGCACCGTGTCTCTGTGGGTTCGCGAGGATTGATTTTCGAAACGGAGAAGTGTAGCACCTTTGCACGCGCTGTAGGTGCACGCAGTGCCGTCACAACGGAAATAAATAATCTTGTATTTTTCTGTAATTTATGATCATGTTGACGGGCTTTATGAGACCATGGGCCTGGGCATTGCATTAGAGGTACTAGAGTGGGCTTCAAGGCTCTAATTCGCTGAGTAAAGCGAGCGGACTTCAATAAGGCGGCATTGAGAAAGAAACGCTTAAAGATAGGGTAATGGAATCAAAAATGGTGCTCAAGACCGATCACACATCGTGGTTTAGGAGGTCTCAAGCCACCAATGCAAGGCAGTTTCAATCAGAGAACGAATAAAATAACACAACAAATGGAAAGGTGCGTGCAAATATTTGTGTAGAAAATGGACCCAATACATAAAAGGCAGCTGCCTCCATTTACGCACGCTAAGTTTCGGTTGATTACCTAGGTTCATTCCGGACTGTAATGCCATCAGAAGATTAAGAAGTAGCTTGCTGGTTTAGGCAGAGGTTGTCTGTGAATCCTCTGCCCCTGATTACTGATTTATAATTCATTATGCCTCCACCTGGTAATCTGGGTGCAATGTTTTGCGAAGAGGCTATAAAGCATTGTTCAAAATGGATGAATGGCCGAACTCCATGGCTTGACCATGCTTCCACAACAAGCAATCATTGAGTCGTGTATGTCATTGTTCTGTCAACAGCACTATACCCTTGAGTGAAAAAACTGAATCATCATCATTATCGGTCCTGGCCTCCACTAACAGCTTTCACCACCTATCTCGATCGTAAGCCGCTGCCATCCAGCTTATCGCACCGAGATTTCAGCCGTCCTGGTTTAATCCATCTCTCTAACAAAACCATAGTCTACCACGTTTACCATGAAAAAAACTGCAAATTTCTTTTCGAACCGATTCGCTCTTGGTTGCTAGGTGTTCTCCCCACCGGGGCTTACCGAGCTTGATTTTTGACAATATCGTCAATGTAGCGTCTCCCTAAAACTTTTCTCCAAACGCAGCTTAGAGATCAGAGTGTCTTCCCAACCCAACTTTCGGATCCATACATGAGCACTGGTAAGTCCCAGTAAGTGTTTAACGTGACCTCATGTTTATGTCACGAAGACTCTTATTTTTTGGACTATTTTCCTTTGCCTTCAGGAATCACAAGTGTGAAGAAGTAAGATTATTTGTGCAACTTGGTAGGGTGATTCGGGCAATCTAGCACCTCTACTACTCCTTGGGTCATGTTTCATTTGGAACTGTACACAGACTTGGACAAATACCGTTCACGTCTCAGAATCGTAAAAGGCCATAGCCCATGGACAAGATTAACTCTCAAGATCTACGCAACTTTGGAGTCTAAGCCACCACAGTCACCATGAAACTCAAACTTGGGTCAACCTCAAGGGATCATGCTAAGACCTATACGTGTCTCGACAGATTATAGTCGGCTCTGTTGGACTAGAGCAGTCGTTATAGTGTTTCTTCTTTCATATTACTATTATATCTAACATTTGAAATTTGTAGAAAGTTCTGTTTACAGACACCCCTCTAAAATGGACACCTCTTTTTACGGACAAGTAGTCAGGACTAATATTTTATTTTAATACCTTTACAATGGGCATCTTTGGACACGGCCACGAATTTGCAACTTTATTGAGCTGTTGTACACATAATAACGGACAAGCGAAGTAAAAAACGAGAATGGAAGAGACACATACATATGTACCTACGCATTTCCTTCCTCTACCCAGAATTGGTACAGATGAATGGACTTTATTAATGCGAATGATTTTTTCTTATAAGGATCAAAGCGATAAAAACATTGAGAAGTGATTTCCGACTTGTATATGCTTTTGCAACTAAATGACTGTTTGAATGCAAACGTGAACGCGTGAACATGCGAGTAAAGCATGGCTAGCAAAAAAAAATCACATATTTATATCAACGGACAATCTCTTTGGAAACGCGGACGGCGTCCCCTGTACAGAAGTTTGACCTTATCTCGAAAATTATACCATTAAATAGTTTTAAGTAACTACGTTCTGCGTACGATCTTTGGTCCTGTTTGCGTTGATTGCGTTTGGAGGAGAAGGTTCAACCACGAACTATACGGGCTGTACAGCGGCATGCACCTAGTTAAGCGTCTTCGGATCCAACGCTTAAGATGGCTAGGTCATGTAGAGCGGATGGACACCACAGCTCCGGCCCGAAGAGTCTTCGACACCGAGCCATTGGGACAGCGCAACAGAGGACGTCCTCGCACTAGATGGCGCGCACAAGTGGAAAAGGACCTCAACCAACTTGGTGTGCGCAACTGGAGGCAGCTGGCGAAAGATCGTGTTGGCTGGAGAGGCATGTTGGTTGAGGCCCAGGTCCACCCCTGACTGTAGCGCCAATCAAAGAAGTAGAAGAAGAAGTAATTACAATCAAAACGTTTATAAATTACATTCGACGTCGTTCACATGTCCACCAGGGGCGCATTTTCGGCGTTAAACCCAATTTTCGATAACACAGCATTCAGACCGAAACGTTTGCTTTTTCTTCTTGACACGTTGGCATTAACTACAAGGCCTCACAACAAGAGTCTAAAAATGTTAAATAAAACGATCTAGAACTATTTCCCGGTAGACACAGGCTGCTCGGCTTGTGACAAAAAATTGATAATCTTCTTCGAAAACTTCTAGAGCACAGCTCCAACACGCACGTCGCTTCACAGGATTGAGTTTACTTTACCTTATGTATTGGCCATGATTCCTCATCATGGTTAGCAACAGTTTGGTCCCGAAGATGACGTGGAATCGGCTGTTTGCTTCGTTTGCCCTGGAAACTTGAATAGCAGCATTATTCTCAGCACTTCGTCGAACTCGTTGTCTCACTGTCTTGAGAACTATCAAGTGAAAAATTGGCCTTAACGACCTTAAATTTGTCGTCTCAGAATCGTTATTTCTTCTTCTTCTTATGGCGCTACAGTCCGGGGTGAACCTGGGCCTCAGCCAACGAGCCTCTCCAGCTGGCACGATCCTTAGCCAGCTGCATCCAATTTCGCACTCCAAGTTGGTTGAGGTCCTACTCCACTTGAGTGCGCCATCGGCGTCGTAGTCGTCCTCTATTGCGTTGTCCGACTAGTTCGGAGTCGAAGACTCTGCGGGCTTGAGCAGTGTTGTCTACCGCTCTACATGGTCTAGCCATCTTAGGCGTTGAATCCGTAGATGCCTGACTAGACTCATGTCGCTGTACAGCTCCTACAGTTCGTGGTTGAATCTTCTTCTTTGATGACAGCATATACTTCGTTTTGCCCTCATTCACCGCTAAACAAATTTTTACCACCTCCGTTCCAATACCAGCAATCGCTTCATTGATGGCTCGCTGAGTTCGACCAATCACGTCAATGTCGTCCGCGTATGCTATCAGTGGCACGGATTTGTGGAAAACCGTGGCTCTAGTGTTGGCGTGTGAGTTTTGCACGGCCTTCTCAAGTACAATGTTGAAAAAAAACACATGGCAGCGCATCGCCTTAACTAAAACCTTTTTTGACATTGAAGGACCCGGTGACCTTGATGGAGCAGCGAGAGAGGATCGTTATTTACGACAGTAGATATTAATTCTTTGTAAGCGTCATTCGTTCAGTCCTGGGGTGTCAAACTCACAGCTCTTGTGTGTTTTTTACTTCATCTTCACGTTCTTCGATGGCTTGCTTGACTCCTTCATCACTGTCAGACTGGGGCCTATGTAAGTCCAAAAATCTAAAAGTAATGGCGCTATAGTCCGTAGGGGTCAAGAGCTTCCTCCTCAGCAACCACTCGTGTTGTGCTTGCTCTCCCGCGAGTGGAAAGAACTTACAGTTTTATGCCGTCTCCGAACGGCCAAGTTTGATACGCTTTTTCTGGACAGGAAATACTCTTGAGCATTGGCAGTGGCTCGAAAGAGGTGGGGCCGTGAAAATTATTTTTGTCGCACATACCAGGGAACGAACTTACGGGACGTCGAGGTTGGAGTCGACGAACATACCCACAACGCCACGGGCCACCACCAATGTATGTATGGTATGACATTTAGATTAGGTAAGGTTCTTGGACTGCCAGCCAAATTTCCAACACACTTAGACCATTCATTGTTTCATTGTTATACCCAGTGCTTATAATTTGATCCCAACAACATATGGTGACTGCTGGACCATTTTCAAAACCAGATTAAAGCATATTAACTTTTTCTTTCACCGGGATTCGAACCTGGGACCCCTATAACCAGGGCATGCACTCAACCTACTGCGCCATCCAGCCGTTAATGACGCTTACAGAGTAGATGTAAAAAACCGAATTAAAATTCGATCACATCTCAATTTTGTGGATGGGCCATGACTCATCGAACAGTAAACCAAGCTCCCAAACTGATGTGATTTGCAAACTTTTTCCATTCAAAGGCGCATAAATTTAAGTTGATTTCCGAATAAAATTAGGTTCCAATTAAGCTAAAAGCCAAATCTTGTTCCACCCACCCACTGGCTGCCGCCACTGTTCATTTCTGCAATTCGCTTATGCACATTGTTGCCCCGTCATGTAAGTTCAATGCTTGCCTGAGTGGCGAGCGAAATTGAACGGATCCTCGTACAGCCAGCCATGCATTCGCGATGCAGGTGAAAATTACAACAATATACGAGTTCGATGTGCAAATCCCAGGCGCAGGCAGAGGCACCAACGCCACTCTGTCTCATCCGTGAATTGGTTAAATTAACAGCGCCACTCTCGAATCCGAATCCGAGCGCAGTCTTTGTTTTGCCGTTTCTACTCCAGCAGCGAAGGAAGGAGTTGTGTGCCATCTCCCGCGTGCTTCTGCTGCGCCCCCTTGCATGATGTAGTTCGAATTGAAATTTTGTTTTGCAACTCTTCCATTGAAATGCGTTTTTGTTCGCACTGCAAGGGGAGTGGAATGGCTGAATAGCTGAATTAATAAATAATTAAGTTTCGGCGAAAGTTTTCTTTGAAAAGACAAGTTTCCTGCGCCCCCCCTGCGCCGCGCCTCGCCGCTGACGCCGGGATACTGATCACCGGCTTGGGAAAGTTATCTGTATTCTCGTGAAAAATTAGATGAAGTTTGTTTTGTATGCAATTCCGTCTGAGGTTACGTTGTGGGTTATCTGGACGAGAATGCTCCTACCTCCCGCAGGACATTCGAGCCGAAGACCTGCTCTTGCCTGTCGGACGACAGTGTTGCGGCAGAGGCTAGATTCAATGTGCTGCCGCCGAAGCGTCGCGTCGTCTCCTTGCCCTCCGGTCAGTTGGGCGGTCGAACGGATGGACGGATGGTCGGTTGGTTGGAGAAAGTTGGCTCCAATGGACCGATACTATCGGATTATGCGACTAAAACGGAACCTATCTCACACAATAGAAATGACCTTAGGGCCGCTGCCTCATAACAGTAAATTCTGTACAACCCAACGATGACATCCGGCAGGAGGAGGCGAGGCGAACGGCTCTATGAGTCGTGTGTACACAAGCACAGAGCGCGCATGATGTCCTTACGGCTGATTTAGTTGAATAGTTGTTCTCGGTTACGGTCATGGGAGGGTGGCGCAGTGATATTGAAATGACATCCGATACCCATGAATAAACACGTACAAGTGTGTGCGGCCATTCGAGGAGCGGGAGTGAACACTGGCTAGGGGTGAAGTTCAAGTGGGCGACGCGGCCGTGAGCATGGGGCGAATGAATGGGGCGCTGTTGGTAGTATTTGCATTGTGTAATGTTAGAGAGCAGCGAATTGTTGGCAGAGTAATCTATCAACAAGCCACCACACATTGTTGACAATTAAAAATGCGGGACGAGAAGTGTTGCCGATGTTGTTGTTGTTGTTTGTAACTTTAAGTATTTTTCTTTGACGGTGGGATTTTGTTTTTCTTTCAAGTGCATTTGGAAAAGTGTGCTTTGATGGGAGTATGGTCGATCAACAGCTGTGGTCGAAATTATATAGAGTCTGTTTCAATTGCATAAAGACTGCAGACCGACTAACGAACAAACAAGAGTGAAGAAAAGAAACGAGAATCAAGACGAGCATCAATCCATGATTTATCTGATATTTTATTTACAAAAAAAGAGAAAGCAAGGTGGGTACACAGGTCCCCGTCAAATCGTGTGTTACATTTCGTCATCGTTGAGAACAATGCACCTATGCTTGTAGTTAGTCCACTATCTTTTTCTAAGCTACAGTCGTAGCCAGACCAAGTGCACTATACATCCCTTTTCAAATCGTGCGTGCAGGTGGCTGATGGACTGTCCTTAGACCCGACTGGTTAATTGTTCTACTAATCGGTTCTCGCACTGATTTGTTAGATTAGGCCAGGTTGGAGAAGCTGAATGCAAGTGTGTTTAGGGCCACAGCGTTAGCACATAGGTCTAAAATCCCATCCGCCAAGCCAAGTAGTGCAACAGAGTAGTTGACTGATTCCATTTAGTTGCGTAGAGTTATTGAAATATAAAGAGTCTACGCTAAGTTTCCTACGGGTGGAGAAAGCACTGCAATTGCATTGAATGTGTGTAATAGTTTCTTCCTCCCTTCCTCCTTTTCCTCTTAATGGTTCCGAAGTTATGTGGTCTGGATCTGATGAGACTGCCTTAGTGTTAAGGATCGATAGTAGGCATTGCTGCTTAGTATCGAGGATCTTACTATCAGCAATGCGATTTGTGTGAGTAAGTGTTTCACGTTTTAATAGATACTTAGCGGTAGCAACCGGTATGGATAGTTTGTCGCCACTAGGAGGGAGTATGGAACTGGTACCAGTTCTAAAGCGTTCGTACAGTTGGAAAATGTTTGGAATATCACAGTGTCTTGGCACCCACGTAAGTACTACTTCTATTATTGTCACTCTCAGAGTTGAGAGTCAATGCGTTCACACCTTTGACCACTATCTGGCTATCAGAACAGACTACGATATCCCTGTTCGATATTACATTGCTTTTTTTATATCCAGGACAGAGCTTCTCTAATCGCTATAGTTTCTGCTTAGAAAAGTAAGGTTGGGCTCGTCGGTAGACGCCTTGACGCCACGTCTCACTTAGTTCCTATTGGACCTATTGTGATGCCCAAGGGGATGTACATCTCTGTGCTCCTCGTTGATTGTTGTGGGAGCCTTCGATTTACAGATGTTGTGCTGTCCCTTCTAGTCATCCGGTGGGCTTGACAAACCTCCAAATAGAATTTAATGAGATATCTGCAGTTTGTGATTCTGGAAGAAACAATCTCCCAGTGTAATGGAGGGACGACAATTGGATTAGACACACGCTACCATACCATCGCCTACCTTCTTTCCAAATATCTACAGAGGACCATCCAGCGTATGATGTTCAGACTCCTAATATGATCAGGGAGAGATGCTGGTTGAGAAATGTTACTCGAAGAGTAGTTCGATCTGTTAAACCAACTAAGGTTGTTCGATAAATCATTAAGACGTTGAAGAAGTGAGCACTGAGGAATCTATATCTGCGTGACATCAAAACTGGTGTGTACAAGAGAAGTTCTGACTTTGACTTCTGACTCCTTGTCCACACCTACAGAACTCAGCTTTGGTGACGACTAATCTCCTGGTGTGATCTGAAAAGAGGCAGTGTCCTGGAATGGCATTAATTTTGTTCGAATGGATAAGACCCCCTCGAAAGATACTACTAACCCGTGTGACTAGTAGGAAAACACGTAGCGCGGTATGCCATTTTCCTACTATTCGCGCCTAACACTAGACTCTATTTGAGGCGGCTTCTTCGGCTCTTCTCAGTGTCTCTTAACTCATGAACGAGAAAAAAACCGACTGCGTTAAAGTCTGCTTGATTGTTCGATGCGAATATCACGCACGATTTATGTTATGTCATGCACTTCACGACCTGCCAAGGTTTTTCGGCCAACGAAGTACAATCAGGCGGACCTAGCGCTGGTCGAGAACGGATCAGCCACCATCGGCAGTCAAGTAAATTAGATTCACAGTACCCTGGCTCATTAATCGCAGGGCCACCAAGGACTTATTCCGGATAGAATCATCAACATCATCAACACCACCAATGCAACCAACGCTGACCAGTTGAACACCGTTGTGACATCAGACACGGTGAAGCGTTGGTGGTAGCTTTAAGAAGTCTATAAGAAAAGTGCTGATGATCACCCTTGTGATGAATAAACCTCAGTTCATAATGGAAGTTGTCACCCTGGCGGTAGGGACAAATGAGGCCTACAGTGGATATTGACAGAAGACAGTGGCGTGAGTATTGCAAGTGAACAGGGATCGAATGTGTAAAAGCCAGCGACTCGGAAAAGTCATTGACCTCAATACCCACCGTGGTCCCTTTTTTGCTACTTCTTTTTCAACGCGTGTTGCTTAAACTTATCATAGAAAACCACAAAAAAGAGTGTAGTTGCAATAGGCAATGGTCTGTTTACCTAAATGAGAGCTTCTACCAAAAAGTTCAGAGCCACTGCTAAGGGACTGTTACCGACGCGTCGCTTATTGTTCCACAGCGAAAGTTGACGTCCAAATTGCCAATAACATGACATCCAACTTTCAGGACAAAACAAAAAAAATACAATTACATTCAATCGTTTATTTTGCACTCAAATAGTCTGTACCATAACTAAAGTAAGGTAGGATTATGCAACAACAGTCACACTTCGATAACACGAACCATCACTTGCCAACAAAAAAATCGAGTTGTAAAGTAAAATATAATAGTTTTAATAAATAATTGATTGCAAGGGCAATTTTTAATTGTGTTTATTCTTGGCATTTATACCATTATATACTGAATCGGTTGTTTTTTTCATTCATCTGTAAGTATAAACGAAGTTCCAATAAATTTGCCACAAGGCGGTCGAATAACCCCCCAACTTTTTACGTTAAGTCACTGTCGCTGTCATAAAAACACTCAGTATTTGTGTCTAGCCAGACGACTATATCCTTCAGAATTAGACTTATCGCAAAAGACGCCAAATAATCTCTTCGAGTTATCAAGAAATTGGAGCTAACGAAGTTTGACTGTATGTCAAGCTAATAAATATGTAAATAGCGAAAAAGCGGTCCAATTCTTATTTGATGGGCCGCACCTTGCCACACCCTACCAAATCAAGGGCTGGCCTAACTATTTTCATTTCAAACCCTTCCATTCCATCCATATCAGTCCACCTTCCATTCATCGCTGCAACACCCCAAACAAATACCATTACCCTCCCATCACCATGGCAACACTCTCCAAATGAAAACTAATCCAACATTAACGTGCTCTGCAGGCTTGCAGTGCCAACCTTCGCGGGATATGCTGATCTATCATTCAGTGTTACCCGATAGCAAAGTTCACCCCTTTCTTCGACTAAGCGCTCCCTCCCCCTCGCTCGCTCATCCCAACAGCGCCGCAGGTCCTCTTTCCTTTTGTGTGCGGGCCATGCCGAATGCAGTCAGGCTGTCGAACAAAAGCCCATCCCTTGATGACTTCTCGATATCGCCGCTCCTGTCATCGGAAGTTTTTGTTATTCAAACAGAAGGACATGCATTTGCCCCAACCGCCCGCAGTCGTTCATATTTTATTTGATGTCGAGCATAAAGGATTGCGGCGGCAGCGGTGGCGGCGCCACCCGGAACAGTGACTGCATCACGGCCCCCGCATTCATCATTCATTCGAAATGTCAATTGCATATCGCGTTCGATTACACTGGTCCTCGCTGTGTTTGCTTGCTGCGTTCTCTTTTTTGGGGGGCCTGCATGGCGGGACGATATAACGAGACATCACCCACTCGGCATGGCCCACTTGCCATGGGTTCGCATGATTTAATGGCGAATTGATACATCACCTTAACCGGTGAATGAGATTTGTCTGCGCTGATAACACACACAGGAAAGCGGCTGCCCCACGAGGCGACTGGCATGGGAATCATGCTGGCTACCGTCGCGGTCGGCGATGCCTTGTTTGGCGAGGTGACGACAAGCGCACGACGTGCAACATTCACCAGCGGCCATGGTGCCGTGGCCAAATCGGGGGAATTTAATTTGGCGCTTGGCGTGCAAATGCAAAGCCGATTCCCGCGTTACGCACGCCAATTGAAAGTGGACGACGACTGCGGCATGTCGCGCTATCGCCGGGGGACCATCGTTCCCTCAGCGCTACCGGCAGCCGGCTGTGATTTAGATTTTCCTTAAAACTTTCGCAGCGATGGCATCACGTTGCTTGGAGCTCACGCAGCACAGACGAAGTTCTTATCGCACGGCGGGCGGGTGGTGCGCTGCCGCTCGCCTCATTTGACCGCAATTTATATTCCGGTGACCGACCATCGCCGCTTATGGGCTCCCTCGCATTGAAGGGGAGCAACAGTGGGCAAATAGCCCGAAGCTAAACTGTTATCTTTCGCACGGAGCAGCAAGAGTTCTCGAACTCGTGTCTCGAGACGCCGCCGGTATTACATGGCGGTGAGCTGCACTCGGTCCATTTGCGGTGGCATTACCGCATGTACATGTATGTGGGCTAAGTGCGGTGGGATGCCGGGCAGCCAGGTGAGTGGGTTGTGTACATCTTTGGTCGCCTTGTTCCTATTGTCTGCCTAAAGTCTCTTGGGCTATTTTAAGAACCTTCCTTTCGAAGCGAAGCCATTGATGTTGCGGTTTATTTGTGGATGTGGGAAAGTAGGACACCAGACGGTGTCGGTGTGGAGCAGATAATCGGCTGCCTTTGGGACGCAGGGAATGTGTTTATTAGATCGGGCACCGGGAAAGTGTGAAATAAATTTAATAGAGTGCTTGCCGGGAACAGCCAAATGAATTGCCGCAGAACGAACGCGCTCGCCATCTGGCTTGTGTTCCGGTGGAGAAAAATGCAGAAATAATTTTGGGCGTGTGAAAGGAGACCGGGTCGCTTCACGTTCAATAGTTCACTAGGGCATTTTGTCAGTTTGACTTTTTTGAGGATAATTTCGAAACTGACACGCTTTGAGATGGAGGCCAAGGTTGTGCAGTCGTGTCAAGTATTTCTGTGAAATGTTTGATTTTGTCTGAATTTTAGTAACGTTGGAAATAGCATTTACGATTGATTGGCTTTTCATTTACAAGACATCGTCTTAAGCCTTCGACGTCATATCGTTGCGGCATCTTAGTTAATACGTAACAGGCTTAATAGATGCGTATGGCCAAATGATTATGGTACATCTTTGATCTTCGGTTGAGAATTCATACAAAAGGGCTTCCCAGTCAGTAATACTTGTACTAAAAGTACATATCCACTACTGTGACTTGCCAAATCGATAATGTACACCAGTACCGAGATCAATCGCAGAATTACTCTTTCCAATCGATGCTTCTTTGGGCTCAAGGGGCAATTGAGTAACAGAGCCATCTCTTGAAACACCTAGCTGACTTTTTATAACACTGTGTTCATCCCCCTTGAAAGCAGATGAAGAAGCTCTCGGCTGATATGAGAGTAAAGCTCTGCGTCAGGTCTTTGGTAATGTTTGCGGTGATGGCGCCTGGAGGAAAAGATTCAACCACGGTACAGTTCGTGGACGTGAGCAGCTGGACGCAGCTGGCGAAATATCGTGCTGGCTATAGAGTCATATTGGTTGAGGCCCAGGTCCACCCCGAACTGTAGCACCAATCAAAGAAGCTTCTCACTAACCACTCATGTTGTACGCGATATTGTTCTCACTAGTGAAAGGGACACACAGTTTTATGCCCGCGCCGAACGACCAAGATTGAGTAGCTTTTAATAGGCAGAAGTACTCTTTCAACATTTTAAGTGACTCGGACTGTGAAACATATGTTTTTTCTTGTAAAAATCAGGTATCGAGCCTAGACGTCGACCCACAACGCCACGGGCCACAACGAATTAATTGGAGCATTAGACTAAGCAGTGTAATTAGTGGTTTTAGACCAATCAAATGTCAATTTGATTTGGCATCAATTTATGGCTTTAAGCTGACCGATCTTACTAAAGAACGCGCCCGCCATCTGTGCTCCCAAAAAGCCAGTTAAGACCCAGGATTTGGATCCTATTCAATGTCGATCGCAATGCGGGCCATTAAATCAGTTGCGGTCTAAGCAAGCCAAAAGAAAATGTCAAACACTAGTCTTTCGAGCCATTATAAAGTTTCCACCGTAGAAAATTAAGACAGATTTAAATGAATCAGCCATTATAGATTTATGATACGTCACGAACTGGGGCTTTATTTGATTTAATCTTGTTTGATCTAAATGTCGATTCTGGGTTAGTTATTCAATGTCGATCAAGACAACGAAAATGTTGATGAGAGGGTCGTCTACTGCCAATCTAACCGCATAATTAATAGCAAGTTTCGCGATGCTTAATAAAAGCAATAATCGTCAAAAAGTATTACCCACACGTTTATTCGTAGCATTTTTTAAGACAACCCAGCAATTGAGGGAACACTATTAATACAGAACTGTGGCCCGTGGCGTTGTGGGTATGTGCGTCGACCCCAACCTCGACGTAGTAGTTTCGATTCCTGCTCTGGGCGACATAAATCATTTTCATGACCTGACCTCTTTCGAGTCGCTGACAATGCTCAAAGAGTATTTTCTGTCTAGAAAAAGCTTCTCAAACTTGGCCGTTCGGATTCGGCATAAAACTGTAGGTCCCTTACACTTGTGAGTTAACAGTAGCACGCACAGCATGAGTGGTTGTTTGAGCGCCTCCCATATATACTGACTCGAGAACTAAATGCTTGTGACCAGAGAGAGCGTATACATTACATAGAGCAAGAAGTTGCTACTCATTATTTAAGCAAATAAAATCCCGCTCAGCGATGTGGTTCATTTTCATCTTGAAGGACTCGTTCTTTAAACTTTGCACACGATGTTCAGGATAAGGTGGCTGACTGCCAATGGCACACGTATAAGCCCACTTTGTCACCACGCGGACTTAGTCGATCCTGATCGACCTCTTTTGTTTAAGCAAGAGATGAAGATGGACCTAAATGTTCATTGCGTGGCTTCCCCTTCGAAAAGACAATGCGTAGCAGAAATAGGAAGAAAATGCGGAATGGTTTTCGCATCTTCCTGGTCTCAGTCCTCTGTTGCTTCTGTAGAGCTTCGCGACCTTGCAAAGTAGACCCAATCTGAATGCACGAGTTCCCAGTAATAACGTTGATGAGAACAATGCACTATCTGAACAGACCTTTCAATGGTCTCGAATTGACAGTAGGTCAGTAATCCTGTGTCATCAAACCATCCAGAGATGTCTATGAGTGGCACGGACATCAAATTTTTAAAAGGAGTCAGTACCTTTTCTAGCGATTTCGTCTCGTTTTTCTAGCGTATCACAGAACGCCCATATTAGATGGATGCAGCTGGAAATTATGTACGGCAAGTCTTTGTTTTATATATAACCATGCCATGCTTGGTGATGTATGAATCACATTAGACGAGAAAAATCTTCCTTGATCGCAATAGTTTCTGCCTGATATATGCCACACTGATTCCGCTACAAAAATGATATTTAGACTTTTGAAGGTCTTCGATTTGCAGAGGTCTGCCTAGCGCCCGGTCATCATACTTCCAGTAGAATCTGGAGGAGATGCTAGTTGAGACAGCGTTTATATCGAAGAACAACTTTGGCGGCAGCAGATCGGTGTCTTTGGGTACGCATCTAAGTTCGACTGTTCGGAATTAAATTTCCTTCCATCATTTGCACCAATGTCAGTCTAATCGCATACGATGTCATTCGTGGAGTCTACGTAGGCACCGACGTAGACACAATTCTTTATTATCTCGAAATTGTAGCTGTCGATTGTAACGACTTGTCCTAGGTGGCGCGCGGCGGATCGTTTTTGCTTGACAGCATATATTTGGTTTTGTCCTCGTTGGCCCTTAGACCAGCTCGTTTCGCCTGCTCCTCAATTGCCGTGAAAGCTTCAGCATTGGGACCGCGCGATAATGTCGATGTCATCAGCGTATCCCAACAGCTGATCTGACTTGTAAAAGATAGTGCCTACCGTGCTTACAGCTGCCCGAAACAGTATCTTCTCCAGTACCAAATTGAAGAAATCACATGCCAGCGCATCTCCTTGCCGAAATCCGGTGCAGGTTTCGAACGGTTCAGAGGTTTTTGAACCGAACTGCATGGTGCATCGCGTATGCGTTAGTGAGGTGCGACACAACCGGATCAATTTTCCCGGGATCCCAAATTCGGCCATCGCTTTGAATAGATTCTTGTGATGAATGCTGTCGTATGCGGCCCTAAAATCGATTAAGAGATGGTGAGCATCAACTTGGTACTCGCTGGTTTTCTCCAGAATCTGCCTTAGTGTGAATATTTGGTCTTTAGTCGATTTGCCGGGCCGGAAGCCGCCCTGGTACGGCGTTAGACGTTTACACAGTACGCTGGATTGCATCTTGTAGGCGACGTTGAGCAGGGATATACCTCTAAAGTTTTTTCAGGAGATAGAATCGCCTTTTTTGTTCACAGCACAAGTGGGACACATATGCACACATTAAGTGCTACTGTGCCAACGAAGTAATTAAGGCCAATTATACGACATTCTATGATTGTATGCTCTTTACTTTGATCAAAGCTTCAGTGAATTTAGGACACCCTTCCGCCCTTCCACTACGTTCGACGGCTTCCTTGCCCAATCTGCTGGCACTTAAGGACTCGTCATCGCAGGTGAGTCACAATTCAACTCACCTCAAATGAAATTCAGTACCAAACCGAGAGTGCCCTCAATAGTGCATAATCGTCAAAGGAACTTGCAACAGTTTTCGTCCCCTCCAACCCGACCTACTGCAGCATTTCACATTTAATGACATCCATCCCCAGAAACAATGGACCCTTCAAACACAGCGCAACTGACTGACTGACTATTCTGTCAAACGAATAAGTTAATGGGCACTCAGTTCCTGCCCTCAAATCAGTGCAACCTCCAAACACAATGCACAAGCAGCAGCAGCAGACTGCAACTATCCGTGGCAGACCTTGTTCCACAAAACTTATGAACGCTAATTTATGGTGCTTCACAACTCGGCAAGAGCAATCCAACGATACTTCCGCACTTTTCATTGTTATCCCCCCGAAGGGGACTGCCTCCACGTCGTTCGTTCCAAAGACCTGAGATTCAGTGTCAGAGGCAGAGAGGGACTATTTAATGAGTGAGTGAGCTGCAATTTAGTGGAAAACAAAAAACGGAAAAACTTCCACCTTGCCATCGCTCCCGCTGACCGCTTTTCAGTAGTTCACTTGTTTCGAAACGCTTGCCTCGCAGGCATGGTCTGCACACTGTGCGGAGCCATCGGCCACCGCTCCCCCCACTGAGGACACAGACCATGGCGAATTGAAGATGTAATTAGAAATCAGCTTCCTTATCCTAAGTTGTGGATTTAATTCCAGCAACGCAAAGTCTAGTGGAACGAAATTAGATTTCGCGGAGTAATTATTGCCTGCTACCGCGCATTGCAACTGCGGCTAATGCATCCGTGAGTCCGTGTGTGCAGAGAAACAGGAAAAAAATGCACACCGCAAGGATGGCAATGACGACGGCACGGCACGGCGCTACGGCCGTATCACAGAGCACTTCTTCGTCTGCCATTGAGCGCTGTTGGCGGGCTGCAATGTGCCACTTGGCCAGATGCGCTTAGTCGCCCGTCCTCCGTCTGGCTGGGGAGGGCTGCATCTGCGTGCAAGTGCAATTGGCCCGGGCGTGAGGGTGATTTTATGAATCATGGAGCAACGGAAAACAAGAGTGATACCGCGGCTGGCGAAACAGAAATTAATAATGATGCGCCACCGACCGACTGGCAGACAACAACCGGGCTGCTTGATTATTTGCACGACCATCAATGGATGCCAGACGCATCCAGTTTTATGAGGATTAAGTTGAGTCTCTCCAGAACCATTGACTCGGTGTATGTTTGCACTTCCGGTGGTTATCGCCGAGTGGGTGCGCCGCGGAGGCGGCCGATCCAATGAAGTGAATAATTTTGATGGGCTCTCTGCCTCGCGCAGCGCGTGGTGCAGTGAATCAGTGGCTCAGTGGCACGGCTAATTAGGCGGCCGTGGCGGGTCTTAATTAAATGCTCCTCGCGAACAATGGAGGTTCCTCGCCATTAACTCTGCGAATTTCTGGTATCTTTGTGCTCGACAGAACGCAACAAATGTGAAGCACTTACGAGTGCACTCGAGATGTGCGTGCGTATGCTCTCGTGTGGGAATTACCGACGCTGTGCAAGTTGGGCAATCCATTGACTTGAATGACATTCTTGCTGTTTGCACTTAACCCGTTTCTCAAGACTCACCTCTGTGACGGATCAACGGAACGTGCTCTCAACAATTCCAGCGAGAATCGGAATGTAAATGTGGGAGAATTCGTGCGGTCTTGCGCTTCCGTGGGATAAAGCGAATGATGTCAATCTTTTAATACTTCCCGGGAGGCCATAGGGCGTTGTGTGTGCAGAAGCACAGGAGTGATTGCGTTGCACAGAGCATTTAGGGGAAGAGGAGGGGAGGTAGTTCTCTGGAATCGTTTGCGTAGTTTTGTCAGCAATAATGCGGCCGAAGCATTGTTCGGTGAGACTTGTAATTTAGTGTCGTCTCCGAATGGCGTGGTGAAGTGAAAAGTGTTCCTTGATAGCACTAGTCACGGGATGGTAACGACATGCAATATATACGTTTTTCTGGATGTCCCTGGAATAAGACATTTTCGCATTTTAGATTGAAATGTGGTGAAAGTGGTGGCCCGTGGCGTTGTGGCACGTGGTAAATGGTCCAATATTGCCTCCAAAATCTGCATCAAACTGTAACTCGTTCTCAGCAACGAAGGTTAGATTGGCGTTTTCAACGCAGTCAAGTTGAAAACTTACTACGTCTCTGAACACGGTTTTGCTGTGCAAATGAGTATAGCTTATTGGTGTTCTTCAAGACATTGAATTAACCATCATCGCTGGACATGGTCAGTAAAGTTGTTGACTTATTAGCACGCTGTAGACACTTCATCGTCCATTTTGTTGTTTAAGCAATGAGTTTTCTTCTTGATCTCGATCGAATGACTTCATTGGTTCAAAAGAAATGATGATCACTGAACGGTCAGGAACATACAAACTTTCGGTAGGATCCGGCGAGCTGCTGACCACCGTGTCTGACTTGGCAGTTAACCACCATGTCTTTCATTCAGTTCCGATGATTTTGGCTGCCACATACTTTGCGAGGAGGCTGTTCAACATTTTCCTTCGTTGTCTAAAACGTCTGTGGTTCGATAATAATATGAGACGCGTGAAAATAGACCAACGGCGTCAAGTGGAAGTGCTCAATACCTATTGTTGGTCAGAATGTACGGACTTTACTAGACTCAAGTTCGCAGATTTCGGCAGATTTTCGATTGCTGCACCAACTACCAGTACTTCCTGGAGTACACTGCTAATGAAGTGTCGCCCAATTCGATATGTTCGATATGGGGCCGAAACCCGCCGGATAAGATGTATCAGTCTGCAAGTTGTCTGCTAAAACGTTGAATATTTTACAGACCAGTGGTGACCCGAAATTATACTGCAACTTTCTAAATCAGCGAAAGAAATTCGATTATGAATCGAGTATCATCAAAACATTAACTATCAAAAGCCATCGAGAAGTACGTTACCATGAATTCTTGATTAGCAAAACAAAAAACACAAGCTTTTGTGTTGTATCAGTGTCGAAAGTACATAAGATTCCAAGAACATACGATCAATGCGCCAGCTATGACACCAAGATCGTTCTAGGAGATTTTAAGGCTAAGCTCGGCAAGGAAGACGCCTTTGCTAGAGTCGTCGGGAAACACAGCCTACACGACAACACGTCCGACAATGGACTTAGGCTGTTGGACTTCGTGATGGGGCGAAATTCCCTCACCTCAACATTCACAAAGGGACCTGGCGGTCCTGGCAATCGACCGCTTGGAACTTATCCGATCAAAACGAAATGTGTGGCCGAGTCGTTGAAAATTGGGTCAAAAGAATCGATTGCTGCAAACGTTCCCGCGGTGGCCATATGATCGAAGACGAGCGCCATTCATAGATGTTTTGACAGTACCCCAAGCCGATAATTAATTTTTTTTAAATTTCTCAAATGGTTTTCGTTTTATTGAAAAAAAAAATCAAGTCCTTATTGGAAAAACTTTTATATGGTAAATATCCCAGCCGTTTTGTTGTAACGTAACGTTCCTCAGGTTTTGTTTAATAAAGTGCATGGTAATGGTGACTTATCTGGTCGACAGGAAAAACAATTGTCTCATCATCATTCTCTGACCTGCATTATCAGATCGGGGGATAAATCACGCACAAGAGATCCCCATGCCAATGTTCAGGATGTATGCCCAGGCGCAACAGAAGCGAGTTTTTGGACTTGGTTCAACCACATCGCTCTGGGGCTTCGAATTCGACTCTTCCGTGATGGAGTGGCACCGGCAAGACCGTCAAGATCATCTTCAATGTTTGCCGCGATTTCGTCCAAAGTGGTTGGTGTAGAGTAGACCAAGGACCTGAGGCAGCGCTTATCGTTACCGAGTGTTCCCCATTAGGACGGTCGTGGCGGCCAACTGATAAAGGCTAGTAACCAAATTCCTCCTTGGCAACTCCGAGCGTTACGTCCCTCCGTCGTTCATCCCTTGTTAGCCTGAATATGTCGTTGGCGGAGAAGACGATACCTGAGACCATTGACCATACACCACGGCGTATAAATTATATATGTTAGGCATATACATAACATATACGCCCTGGTGCACGCGTCCGTGTGTCACGGACATAGTTAAGATAGTACCTTAAGTTTTTAATGTTAGGTTAAGTTAGTTTAAGATAGAAAAAAAAAAGAACAAAAAAGCCAAGTTTTTTAACAGTTTTCTTGGCATAAGATATTAAGTTATTAATAGAATCCAAAAGACGAAACAAAAAAAAAAATGCTCAAGCCGAAAGGCATTACTAAATTTAGTTTTTATTAGCTTAGAGTACCCGTATAGGGTCAGTAGGTTAGATGTAAGAACGTTTGTCAAGTTAGTTAAGCTAGTTTTAAGCATTTTTGTCTAGCATGTAAGTAAATGAATTGAAAAATAAAATAAAAATGAAAAAAAAAAAAAAAACCATTGACCATACAATAACCCGGACCAGACAGCCAAACTTCGTTGATGCACTGATTCTTTATCGAACACTTGTAGTTTGTGATCCCTACAACTTTGGCAGTAGCCTCTTCTTTGACTGGCGCTACAGTCCAGGTTGAACCTGGGCCTCAGCCCACATGCCTATCCATCTAGCCCGGTCCAAGACGTCGGTGTTGGTGGGCCTTTTTCGTAGACAGCATATACTTTGTCTTGCCCTCATTAACCTCAAGCCCCATCTTGGACGCTTCCTTCTCGATGCTCACAAACGCCCCAATGACAGCCCGTTGTGTTCTTCTGATGATGTCAATGTCATTCGAGCAGTTGCACAGATTTGTGAATGATCGTGCCTCTGTTGTTGACATATGAGTTCCGCTTGATCTTCTCAAGAATGATATCAAAAAGGTCGCATGACGGCGCGTCGCCTTGTTTAAATACTTTTGGCATTAGCCGCTTTGCCAAAAATGGGTCCTGTCAGTTACTCATGGCCATCGGGCATCAGTTTTTGCATCAAAACAATACCTACCTATCTGTCATCGATTGTCTCAGAGATCAAGTCATCATATCGTGGAAGAGAATATATTTGGAAGGACACACTGCCGTCTAAAGCTACACAGTTTCATCAAAATTGTTTAAATGTGACCCGCACGTTTTATGATTTTCAATCGAATTCTTCACTGCCTCGGATCAACAACACCGCCAGGTGTAGCAGTGTAGCATTCGGCATTGTAGCTGATGTCACACATCGCCATAGGCCCATCCAAACAGCAACCGACCCTTAAATTAGCTCCCTCAAGTCTAGTCTCCTCTCTCTCACTGTACCCCATCCAGCGACCAATAAACGACCTCATTTGCTCCCAAATTAGTCCACTGTCGGCAGACTAAGTGGATAAATGTGCCCTGCCTGCCCTCCCAACATCAAGTTTTCCCTTTCACAAGACGCAATCAATCGGCGTCCACTTAACGGCAGCAAAATGCAGATTGCCCCATCTGACAAACTAACAAGCACTGCTCGGCTAATTCGTAAAGTGGCGTGTCCAATAAAAACCAACAAGCTTTCGGCTTGATTGGCTCCTACTTTGGCTTTGTCATTAGAAATCACCAGTCGTGCCCGGCCCCACCCCAAGGCCGGCGAGTGCATAGAAAGTGCCCCGAAATGAGGTGCCATTCCCCATCCACCGCCAGCCACTCAGATATCTAAATCTATTTTCGTTAATCCCTACGCATACCTGAGCCGGCCTAATCGCTGGAATCACTTTCCCGCACAAGCGATGAGTGTCATCCCAGCGATGCCATCCATTTATTCATCAGCTAATCGATGCGGCCGAGATAAACGTGAGAACGCCCTAATGACGTCCAAACTCTGATTACCATAGCGCGACACACGCGCCACCGATCGGGGCTGTCTGAGCAAACGGAAAAGCCGCAGGAAAGCATTAATATCGGCCGTGCAAGTGTACACATGGTCCGGCGAAATGCCGCGATGAAAGTTCGTCCCCCGAACTGCGCTGCCTCGGCGATTGACCCCGATACCTGGATGCAATTGAGCTTCACACCGACTCGCAGCTGGTGGGCCGACTGGGTCTGGGTGCTGTTTATTTTGGGAGCCGTTCCCAGCCCAGAAGCCCAAATCTAATTAAGTGATTGTTCCTCATTAATATTCGGCGTGGTGGCTGCAACATAATTGATTGGCTGCGGCCAGATTCGTGGTCGGGCCAAAGTCGTGGCAGACGGCAGCGCCTCTTCTGGACAAATGCAGGCATTTTTCTCTGTCCAACCGCGCGTCGTCTTGTCTTTCACTACGGCGACCACTCGCCACTCACCAGTGGACTGCGCGGGACTGGGGTTCGTTATGCAATTACACGCATCCATAAATTGCGTTTTGTTTAGATTGAAAGGCGGAATGGGGGCGAGCACGGTCCTCCGCCTCCGAGCCTGCACCCCGATGCCACCACCCATTCGACTGACGCTCCCAATGCATATGCATGTGCGCGCGCTATGCCGTGCCAGAGGTTATTAGTGAGTCAAGTTCTGGCGAGTTGCTGTTGTTGGTGCTGTTTTGTTGTCGATCGTGATCGTTTGAAGATGAAGATGCTCCGTGCTCCGTGCTCCGTGCCCCGCCCGCTCGAGCGAGGTTAAAATAAGAAGAGATGAAAAGATAAATATACACGATGCCGGAGGAAAACATTTACCGATCTTCGGGTAAGTTATGAACTGGAAAACTACTTTAATGAGTACCGATGCCGGGGAAAGAGGCTTTTAATTTACAGGAAGAGTGCGTGCGTCGGATGCTGGCCACGGCGGCGGAGGACGGAGGGCGGGCTATGTTGGATTTTATGGGTCCCTTCATGGGCTTCTGGTCTTCGGGACACCATTGAAGTAGATTTACTTTTCAAACGTGTGTGTTTTTTTCTCTTCGTTGTGATCTTTGTAAACAACTCGTGAGTTGTGTACTTTACGTCACACGGTTTTATTTAGTTAATCGAAGATACGCTGCTCTAGAGTGGAATCGGATTACTCGGTGAAGGCGGAGAGGCCCGCCGATGTGAGGGAAGTCGAGGTCACTTCGTGGAAGAAGGGATCTGTCTTGTTTCTAACCGTCCCAACATTCCGATGTGCTTACGAGGGTGTTGTGATTTCTGATTTCTATCAACATTTGCAGGTATTATGGACGGATCGATGGGGACGTGGTACTGTAACCGGGAGAAGCGTACAAGGGAATGAAGATTTATTGAAAAGTATTTAAGTGCGCGCTAGGACGCGCTACACGTTCCTCTGCTGGTGTGTGGACTTGTCACTCAAAGGACCAACAGTATGTTGCATAAACTCATTACTTATTCGGTTTCAGTTGAAGCAGTTAAGTCGTGGCAAGGCTGATCTGCTTACGAAAGACAAAATCCGGCCTCGTCTGATTGCAACCTGTGTATCGATATGCACTGGGAACGTTGACCTACTAAAGGGACCATAATTGTTTAACTTTTTGTATACGAAAGCAATTTCCTTTGCTCCTACTCAACTAATCGAAGGTTAACAAAACTTAACAAAACTTAGCGAAACTTAACGAAACTTAACGAATATTAACTAAACTTGGGGAAGTGGTACTATGGACACTGCACATAAATTCTCCACGTTCAAGCGGTTATGTAAATTGTAGTCTTCTTTGGATGGGTACGACACGTACAGAAAATCGTCTTGCCAGGGTTTGCTAGACTGAGAATTGAGTGAGCAAATACACGAGTAGAGGATAAACAAATTTCAGAGAAGAACTTAGTTGTGGGGTTTCAATGTTGAACAGGACCGAACGAACGTACTCAGGAGTCCCGACTTTGGCAATGACCTTATTTCGTATGTGGCTCCCACAGGTTGTCTTTCTACTGCTGAAGGTATCGGTTCTACAGCACTCCTCTCATGAATAGAAACGATCTCCCCGAATGAAGAAGCAATCAGAACACTGCCAGTGACTATTCCCAGTTAAAGTTCTAAATAATTAATAAAAAATAATAAATAAAAGATATAATTGTGAGTCAGTCACTCTATTTCGGCAAAATACCACGATGTCGATAATTCGGCAAGTCCCGGCAAGGAGGAGAACGAGAAAGGTCCTCGTGAAGAGAACGAAAAGCTGAAAGGCGATCTGTTGGACTTGCAACGGCGTTTTAACGAAATGCAACCGAATATGACGACATTTCAACGCAGCTGGTTGACATTTTTGCCTACTACGAAACACTCCAAGCTGAGGTGGCACGGTTGGAGTTCGAGAAAAACAAGAACATCGAGGTGGTGGATCGTCAAATAGCTTCAAGAGCATGCAATTTAGGGCTGAACAATTGGAGGCGAATAATGCGCAGCTGTTGAAGGAGAACGTGGAATGGAAGAAAACGGTGATGTCAATGAGCAAGAGCATGCGCGAGAAATGCGAAGAAAGGGAGCAATTTGCTCAGCTCGAGGAGGTCAAGAACGAGTCGATGTCGGGTGAACCAACCGGCGGATCCAAGGTGAAGCTGGAGCACTTCCTGCAATTGACTGAATTTTTTGTAGAACTTGAGATGCCCACGCACCAGAAGGCGGTTCAAAGGCAAAGGGTCCTCTAGCTTAAGGCTAGGAGACCCAGAAGTATTATTTCTCAAGGAATAAGGCTGATGTTGATCCATCCCAGGATCGACTGCACCAACGACTGCATGTGATAGATAAAGAAGAACTACAGGGCACTCCTTTAAACTGGAGGAATCAGTCGGGCTGATTAAACAACACTCAATAATTAATTATTTAACGGACTAGTCTAGCAATATTAGGTCTGGGCTTCAGAACCTAACTACGACGTGTTGGCGTCACGCCTACCAGAAAGCAAATGCATCTCCATACAGTAGTAGACATCTGTCCTGCGGTGCTCGAAGGATGAAAGAAAAAACTAATCTAAAAAAAATCAAAAACTACGCTCTAATTCGACGAGCACTATTGAATGCAACAGCTTGAGCTTCACAAGACTTCACAGCAATTGACTCACTGTTGGGTGAACAAATGAAGGCAGTGTGGGGTCACGCCAGGTACGTGAACGTTTTGACTGTGTCATGCCTTGGAAAGTACGCACGAAATGAACGCCGTCCTACATGGATGATTTCAAGCCCACAGTGGAGACCAGCTACATACATCATGCCATGAATGCTTTGGTCAAGCTCATTAGATACTACAAGAGCAGCATTGGATGACCTTACCGAGATCTTTGATGTCAAAGAATAATGAGTGTTTTAGCCAAGGTATGGCGCTAGGATTGCAGTTGTTCTTGATAAGATCGTGCTAAAATCTTTGATCGGCACCTGAGCATTTACTGACATTGAAATGGCCGTGGCGGTAAATAAGCGTTAGACTCAGTAATGTTGTCAAGGAAGTCATCAACACAACTTGGTATGGATTTCAGTGACAATTCCAAGGTAGTCAGTGGTTACCAGGTCTCTGTTGCCAGTATGAATTACTTGACGAAATATTGTCTTCTTTGTCCTTCTTCAAGCCTCAGAGGAATGGGGAATATGGAGCGGGAGTGAATGTTCTGTGCCCGCTTGTTTTGATGCCAATAGAAAAACGATATTCTACTCAGAATTTTATCAGCACATTCCACAGACTCCACGAAGTTCACAGGTTCAGCGATTGAGGTGACCAAGAGCCCATGAACCTCTTGGCCCCGAAAAGACATTGTGCTCAAAAATGGAAGTCAACTATCAAGACATTCTTAAACCAGGCGAGGCTTGTGGGCTTATTTTCAGTGCAGACTGCAGTGCCACATAAGAAGCAGAGGACCATAACAACACTCGTTCGTTTCTATTTGTTCAATGGAATATGGACCCCTCTCGAGATCAAATGCATTCAATTTCAAATTTCACAACGCACTCCATTCCCGCCAAAGCAACTACTCTTGAGAAAGGGGGACGAAAATATGCAAGTGACTTTACGAGTAGCCTCCTGCCTCTTAAAAGGCGAGGGTGAAAATCACATTGCACCAGCACAAGCGACAGACTCTTGTAATCCATCGAAGGCGAAGGGCAGCGGAGACTGTCATCAGAATTTTAACGAGTCGGGAATTGAACCTTCATATTCGAGGGCATTTAAATTTTAATCGTTCATCAGAGACCTTATCGCTCATAAAGTCTAAAGTCGTCACATGTGAAGGTAAGTGCATGCGACATCCACCTCCACCCACTGCAATCCACCTCCATCCAAACAACATCACAACCTCACCGAACCATGCGCGTGTGCTTGAGGTTCGCAACGGATTCATCCAACATGTCTGTGCGGCGAGTGTTTCTCCCGAACCAGTTCACCGGCTCTCTTTTTGATTTGCGATGAACTTCTGAGTGAACTATGAGCGCGGCACAATGAACCGGCGAACCAAAGTGAACTGAGTAATCAGCTGTGCTTTGTTATTGTTTACATCTCGATTCGACGCCACTGCCGGCTTGGGAAATGGGTGCGGGTGGATGGACGTATCTTCTCATCGCTTTGGTTTGTTTTTAATGTGCGAACATTTTAATTGCCGATTTTTACGAGAGAATTTATTTTTTGAGAAAGTGTTGTTTGGTTTAAAGCAGCTTTTAACGACGTGACATGTGTTTCGGTGTTTCGATGGCCGCACAGATACATGACACAGTGAGTGTGGAGGAGGACATGCAAATGAAAATTCGATTGCCTACCAGTAGGGTAAAAAAGGGAATCCAGAAGAATTTCGTGAGAAAAAGAAAGCAAAGAAAGCAAGAAAACATCGATGGTTGTAATGGGAAGTTGAACGTTGTAATTTCAGGTGCCCTGTCGATAACTGTTGAAAGGATCGCTGACTAAGCAGAAAGTGAATTTGGGCACAGCTGCTAACGAAAACCTCAGATATTGATTTCAAAGCAGTTTATCAGTTTCAACTGCTTCAAACCTTCAAGGCGTAAAAAAAATAATTTTTTTCTTGTTTTTTTTTCTGTTTATACCGCTGTTTACATACTCATCTTCTCAAAAACATAACGAAATCCTTTTGATGTTTCCCATTTTTCAGTTCAATTGAACAAGCTAGAAGCTACTTTTGCTTCAGCTTAAGAACCCATGAACCCATCGAGCTATTGGCTTCAATGTTCCTCTAAGCCTGCCAAACAGTTTTATGCTCAGTTAACGGACTTTTAATCCTAACAACACCCTTAATAGGAATCCTAAATTTGGGTTAATGTTTGCGGACACTTTCATCCACCTTCCTGAAATGTTGGTCTAAAATCCTTCCTGCAACTTGGGTTGCAGCTCCCGATTCTATTTGCAACTCTACAACGATCTTTAAGTTTGTAAACTTAAAAAAGAAGAGAAAAAAAGTGTACATACTATTTTTGGTTGTATGATCCAACAAAAAGCCCTTCTTTCGCCCACTGGAGCATCTGAAACCGAACATTTTGAAAGAGTACATGCAGGTTTCTGGTATGAACTAGGATTATTAATTTCGTATTAAAATGAACAAATTGGCGGATCTTTGAAATTTTTGATTTTTTGAAAATAGCCTTTTTTCACCGAATTGAGATTTATCCTACTTTATACCATAGCTACATATACATATATAAAATAATGTGCTAAAATTGGGCCCGATCGGATTAAAAATTTTTGAGTAACGTCATGCGCCAGTTGTAAAAACACTGTTTCGAGAAAAACGCGTTTAAAGTTTTGAGAAGCAAATTCTTGGATATGAAACCTACCTACGTTCTACAATAAATCGGATATATCTTCAAAAATTTTTGAAATTTTCCTTTCAATTTAAAAGGAACATACATGAATAGTTATAGGTTGATTTTTTGAAACCGTGAACTTAAATTCACGTAACTACTTAAATCATTACTTACAATTTAAGCCTCGGAATCGCACATTCTGGTATAATGTTCTCTTCAACCACGATTATGAGTCTTAAACCACGGCAAATTCAACCGATCAGGATGAATCCACTGCAGGTCTCAGGAGATTTCTTGATCACCAGCGAACTGTGATCAAGCTTTCGCAAGTGAATTATTGCTATTAGTAGGATGCTATATCTTCTAGGAATAGCCGCCTAATGTATTGTGTGTGTGTACCTCACGAATCCTAAGGAGGAGGCTCAGCAGCTTTAGCTCAGGATAAGTCAATTACAATTACTTATATATATATTCTAATCCCGTACTCTAAGGAAAACCTTCAGATGCATTCTTAAAACGCTCCATTCTACGTAGCATACTTTGTCTACTGCCGGAAAAAATTTGATTACTTGATTGGTTGGTTATTGGTGATTCTAAAATTGATAATCTAATATTATCCGAACTTTTCGTTGCGCAGTGTGAATGTTTTGATGATTCAAGGGTAAGAGATAGGATAACAATTTTGCAAAAAAATTAACAAGAAACAAAAAGGAATCAAATAAAAAATTGTCATGTCAAATTGCCGGTGAGGTGCCTAAGTAAGGACATAATGCACTCAGAGTAGGTTAAATAGTTCCATGAGTTTACATTTATGACTTTCAAAAAACTGACTGGACTGACTTGTAGAAGATAGTGCCTTCCGTGTTGACTTTTGCCCTCCGCACTATCTTCTCCAGTACCAAATTGAACCAAAGAAATCACACGACAGCGCATCTCCTTGCCGAAATCCAGTGCAGGTTTCGAACGGTTCAGAGGTTTTTGAACCGAACTGCACGGTGCATCGCGTGTGTGTTAGCGTGGTGCGACACAACCGGATCAGTTTTCCCGGGATCCCAAATTCGGCCATCGCTTCGAATAACTCGTTGCAATGAATGCTGACGTATGCGGCTTTAAAATCGATGAAAAGATGGAGTATCGATTTGAAATTCGCTGGTTTTCTCCGGGATCTGCCTTAGTGTGAAGATTTGGTCTATAGTCGATTTGCCGGGCCGGAAGCCGCACTGGTACGTGCCGATTAGTGCGGTGCAAAACGGCTTTAGACGTTCACACAGTACGCTGGATAGGATCTTGCAGGCGACATTGAGCAGGGATATACCTCTGTAGTTCTTGCAGGAGGTAGGATCGCCTTTTTTGTGGAGGCATATGGAGCTGGTATTAACTTATTTATACCAAATGGATATCAGGCGCATCGGATTTGTAGACGCAGCGTGGTGCCATTTGCCGGGAGTGTGCAAGGTGTAGGAGTGTTGCTCGCGTCTCTTTGGAATTTGACACTGTTGTGAGCGACGATAAGTGGCAATGCATTTGATGTAGATTTTCCCACGTTAATTTATAAGGTCCTTCTCCACTTGAGTGCTCCACATTCAACGCAAGCATTCTTCGGAAAAAACATTTCTTCATTACCTTATTCGCGCGTTTCTCATAATCTCTGTTTTTGGTTTTAAGAGTCTTCACTGTATATGCTTGCAGTCGTTATGAAACCATGAGATATGTCCTAAAGCTCAACAGGTCAGTGACAGGTTTTTCCGTCCCTTCTTGACAACACCTCTAATATTCTTCCACTGATTGGGCAGGCGGCGTCGAGCTTAGAGATAACTTCTGTGAGAGTCGACCGGCGAATGTTCTAGCAGTCTATCATCGAACCGTCCTTCATTCTCGATATCCGAGTTGGTTACTTTTCTACAATATGATAATGATCCCCGTGTGAAATGAACTGTATAGTCAGGCAATAAAATATGTCAACTAAAGAATTATACTCGTCACAGGAGTCATCACTGTACTTATATGTAAATTCTAACAATTCATTTGTCGATTTATGATTAATGACTGCGATTCAAAAAAATGACATTCGATGTTTGTTTTTCATTAACCGACTTCCGCAAAGATAACATCACAAGACTGATTGAAAAACATCCCATGGGAGAATCCAGGTTTACAAGTGAAAATCGGACTAATAGGCCCCTACTTTCCAGCTAATCACATTTCCATTTGGCTCGCCCTCAATAAAGGCGATGCGGTCGAGTGAAAGAAAGCACATCATTTTTGGATAATCAAGCTCTCCAACGGGGATCTAAAATTTGAACCGGGACGCAGCGCCGCACCGTGTAATCAGGTCCATTAATCTGCTTTCACTTTCATCCACACTGCTTAAGTGCTCTTCGAGTTTGAAATTAACGACTGAGACTTGATGAAACTGATTGATTTGATGGATTTGAGAAAAAAGAGATGAAGACTAGATGAGAGACCATGTTTTGGTTGTGGTGTGAGCTCAATTTTATTTCCAAGGAGACTGCTACTTATGCAGGGTAAGGCCACAAAATGTGTGGGAAGAGCTGGGGTTTTATGGTTGTTCTGATGGAGTTTCTTTATGAGAAGGCAACATCATCAGAAGTGCGTCGACTCCAACACCAGAGTTTAATTCCTGAGCTCACGAAAACACCTCTTGCGACTCACTGACAATGTTTCTCTCTAAAAAAAAAGATTTCAAAACGACGCCGCATCGCTTGTAGTCGGAAAGACATTAGAAATATGACATTAGCACGCTCAATCAGCCACCGTCTTGCGCGGCGAAAGTACATCCACCTAGCTGAACCCCCGTCATTCACACTTTTAGCACAAAAAACAGTATCACACCGAACATCATCACTCGATCAGGTCACAGACCCACAATTGGAAAGTGTTTGATGATTCGATCGCCTCCAGACAACAGCCGAAATCCACAGTCCATCCACACTTGCTCCGTCCAGCCTAGCGGTCAGCTCAAGCCTTTGCTGCAGCCATCACCCCAAAATTCATCATTTTGACAGGTTCTCGCTTCCCTCGACCGCACGCCCTTCGGTGCCATTTGCATCATTATCCCATCAGTCGCCCCCGGACCCATCCCACATCATTAAAACTTTCGAAACGCCAAATCAATTAATGACTTCTTTTTATTCGGAACGACCGACGAACAGACGAACACAAAAACCTCAAGAATCACTAGGTCCCATTAAAGAGATAGAAGAACAGCAGCAATCCATCGGAGCCCTGCAATCACGTAAAACCTCTCCTAATTGATACGCATTCCCTCCACTTGAGACGCAATTACCATCAATTAGATACTCCTTCCGACGGACACTCCACAGACCGCTCTTCATTGCACACCGGGGCTAGGGTCCATTTTCCCCCGAATTCTGTGTGCGCACGGAAAACCCTTTCAAGTGCCCTAATGTGCAACCGACTCCACTCGCAGAGAGCAGAGCACATGTTCGAGCACCGACGAACCTGTGTCGATGGCTTGGCGCCAAAACACAACCCGAACGCGAACCATCCCACGCAAAATGAACCATGCTCCGGGTATGAATGAACCAAGCGACAGCACACAAGTCTATCTGTAAGATACACCACCACTCACAGCACACACACGCGTACGCAACGGAGCAAATGTGCATCGCACGGCACCGCAGACAGTTTTCAGTTTCCTCCACACGTCTGTCAGTTCTTCGTCAAGCGTTGTAAATTCAGTTCTTCGTCTACCTCCCGACGGTAGAGTCGAGAGTCGATCCGAGTCGAGAGAGAATTTCCATTTCTCGTTACGTTCGTGTGCCGGTCGCTGTAGGTTAGAATAGAAACCGTCGCGGTCGTGTGTTCCCCCGGTCGCGTGTAGAAACGTATCGCGCTGCCACCCTCTGCAGATGGTGGTTCTTTGATTGCGCGTCGCTGCGTTGATTGTTGGAATTTTTATTTCATAATTTTTTTCTTCTCCCTGGTTTTAATATCTCATCGACTGCTTCGTGTCTAGAAGGTCTGTCTCGCGATAAGGATATTAAAAAAAAAACCGACTGCGCGGCGCGTGGAGGTATGCCAGAGCTGCAGTCCACCGAGCCGAGGACGAGTTCCGTCCTCTGACAGCGGCCCCTCTGTTCAATTATTACGACGTTTTATTAATATTTCTCCTTTTGTGTTTCATTAATTTCCGCGCGCGCAAAGTGTTGATAAATATTTTACGAGCCATCCAGCGAACGATCGGCTCTGACTTGATGGGCTTCTGAATGGAAAGCGCAAGTGAGTGCATGTGAATTGTGATTAATCGAAGCCGAGCCGGTGGAGTGAGATCAATTGAGGTACATGCTCGTACGCCCGTTTTTCGAATCAGTGCCGGACACCTCGGGACAGCGACTGTTTGTGTTTTATTGCGCGCACGTCCGAGGGGACGCAGCAGCTCCTTTGGATTACGACTTGTAATTGTTTGAGGATTTCATTGCCGAACATGGATTACCAATTTTAATCAGCGTGTGGAAGGTAAGTTTGTTTCGGGGGTCGTTGGGGGTGTTGGTCGTCGCATTGCACGTGTGAATGCGGTGCGGGCTATAAAATTGGATGCCGTGGGGTGGGCAGATGCCTTGGGGGAGCGACATAAAACAGCCAACTCAAGCAGTTTGCCTCGGGGTTGATTTACTACTTGCGCTGAATGCCTAAACATTGGATCCGTGAGTGGTTGCTGACGTGTGGTTTTCGGGAGTGTTGTGGGTGGGTGGACAGGGTTGGTCCTTTGACGCGTTTGAAATGAAGTCAGAACTTGGACGGGCTTCGGGTGGATTTTGTGTCTGATTCTTCAAAAAAGAGTCTGAGTTGAGTCTTGCCGACTGATCATGTCCGGTGGATCTTTTGAAGCAATTTATGCGAAATAGTTCATTTTTCCATCGAATTTCTATCCTACTCGGTTGCGTGGCAGCAGAACTTGTACCGATCCGCGCCCAAATTTGATCGTGAGCCACTCACTTCCGACGTCGCTACGGAGATCAGCACCACTCATTCGATGTCACAAACGTCCCAATTTCTGAAACACATTCCCTCTGATCCCCTGTGTCTCATGAAAGACCATCAATGTCTCGCAAAATTGTCACATTTTATCGTCTTCACCGCGAAGCCAATCAAAACGACAAATGAATGAATGTCCGTCTCCTCACATGTCACAGCCGAGACAGGGGATTCTTTTATTGCCACGACTGAGCGTTCAAGCGGAAAGACATCCGACAGCCTCTCATGCTGATGAATGAGCCACACATGTCTGTCATGTCTTGGAAGAACATATATTTTGACACATTAAACTGAAGTTAGGTGCACATATGCATACTGGAAGCTAAGGATGGTTTGTTTGAGTTGTAAAAATAAAAAACAAACCGATTTTTGTGAAAAAGCTGTCGTCTGTCTACTCGAACAGATGCTCTATTTTGTAGGCGCGTTTTTTTTGGTAGATCAGTGATCTGTGACTGTCGGTTGTTAAATGACAGGATCAAATCTGGCTCTCAGCCAATATCCCGCTGTTGCGGATTGGAGCACTCTATTGATTAGGTCTATAACTTCGTATGGCTGTTTTCAAAATTTGAACGTTCATTTAAGAAAAATATGTGCAATAGAATTATTCCAGTATTGCTCTTCTGAAGCTATGACTTTTCTCAACTTTCGGCCAAAAGAACTGCGCTGGTAGTGGAACTATACGCCATCTCTGAGCAAACTGCTCGAATTCAAATTTTACACCCAATAAATATAATTTTTTTCATTCTTTATTCTTGATTCATTCAGTTTGTTTTAAGTTACAATGTTAAGTCTTAATATAATTTAATGCTTAGTTTTTTTATAGAATTTTTCCATTTTTTCTTGTAAATTACCTTTTTTGTGGTTTTAAATTCTATTAGTGTTGGTGTTGGTGGATTGGACCACTGTATCAAGAAACACATGACTTTCTTGTGGCGGACACCACTTGTGTTGCTTGACATTGGCAACTACGCGGGGCTTGCAATTCGCCTTCCTTCAGGATTAGTTGATGAAAAAGAGCATTTAATCTCAATTTTAGAGTTTCTGGTGTATGCGCCTTAAAACTTCAGGACCAAAGGAAGGGATTAATTCTCCAAGGATAGATTATGTTTGACTTAACCTTGTGCTTCCTACAGCTAAGATATAGAAGACGCATTCCGCAAAGGGGATTCTTTACATCAACAGTGTTACAGCAACAAATTCCTTTTGGGGGATCAATATCTGCTTTCAAGAGACTGTGGTGCCTATGATCTGTGACCGCATCCGAAACTCTTAATAAAAATCACTTTGATTTGTTATGCATACATTTATTATATATTACCATTTGATTTCATGCTCAATTTGTCATAATGATCGAAGGAATCATTTTAAGAATTTTGTTCTGGGTATCCGTCGATTCCTCCGTCATAATAGGAGTCTATCTTTTTTTATGAAGAAAAGTACGGGAACGCATTTAAGGTCAATGTGCAACTAATGTCATATTTTAAAAGCTTGTTGCGTTCTGTAAGAAATTCCATATGTCAACAGTTAAGGTCCGTTCAATTGCGAACTTCGCAAGCTCTGACAATTCATTCAAACTGACACTTTACTGCGAATTTTTTGGGCGTGGATTGCGGTTGCCTCTTCGTGTATTACGACCTAAGTTGACAGTTCGCAAAGAGAATGATTGAGTTTTGTTGAGATGTTTGTCAGTAAAAGAAACTCGATAATTCGATTCTCATCTTTTTGCATTCCAAGACGTATACGTTTTTGTTTTTTTTACTTGGGTTACTTCTAAAAGTTCGCGTTCGCAATTCAGCACTGATATGAACGGGATTTTAGAACCAAACGTGTAAATTAAAAAAAACAGGATTTTATCGAAACTTCATTTGGTTTTTATTCTTACAAAATATGAATGCAATAAATAACAAGCAACTTAAACTAATTCAAAACTTTTGAAAAACCGCCAAGACTAAATTCGAATTTTTGACATATCAATTGATTTCACCGAAAACCAACAAACTACCTACAGCAATTCCGTGGAAGAGATTTTTTGCTCTTTCAAGAGAGCGCTCGGAACAGACTTTCGTAGATTTTCGTTGTTGTCGTTGTACTGCTTAGCTTGGCTACGGGAACAGACCTAATGTATTGGATACTACCGCCGAGAAAAAAATCATTGCTGAAACTCACGCTGATTTCTGACGCTATGTGTCAAGGGCAACTCACTCGACAGACTTTAAAAACACTGGCAGTCGACTTGGACTCAAACACTCTCGCACTCTAGAATTCTTTTGGATCCGGCATAAGTCACTTCCTTTTCTTTCGTCGGAGGGGAAATGCAGAAGTGGTTGGCTTAGAACCTAGAAACCCCACATTGATGTGACTTCGAAAGAAGTGACTGTGAATGCATTCTTAGAGACGTTCCTTCATCACTTCACTCAGACACTGACCAACATCATCCGCCATCACATCAACATTCATAACCGGTTTTTTATTTAATATCACATCCCAGTCTTCAACTGATCGTTGCTTGCATAGCATTTGACCAGATCTTATTACTAATCTCTTCTACTCGCCGTTTAATCCATCCTAAGCTGTGCTCACTACCGTTGGTCTACGTCTTCGAATTCGTGATGTGCTATAGTCTGTGATGCGGTCTTAGATGACTAGTTAGTCTAGTCTACGCCACAAGTCAATACCTAAAAACATGTTTCTTTGAAACTGAACTTTGTTAAGGGACCGCTGTCTTACTGAAGAATTTGCTTCGATCAATTATTGAGCATTTTTGTTGAATAATCTGCTAAATAGAATTACATGTTCTTAGAAATTAAGAAAAAAAACCTTGCAGGTGGCACTAGGCTTGCCTAAGGTTCAGCTGTTTGGCTCGTTTTTGATAACTCCTACTCTCCCATCGCCCATGGGCTTTAACATGGTGCATAGTTGCACCCACAAAAGCTCACTGGGTTGGAGTTCGCAGCTAGCTCAGGAGCAGTTTTTCTCAGCTTAGAGCTGATTCCTGAAGTACCAATTTGACAAGACGCTGTGCTTAACACGTCTTTGCCATGCTTCTGAATGGAATTAAAACAGACAAAATTTAAAAGACACATTGAAGTGTATCACTATCACCATGTCTATTAACATTTTTACAATACCCCCTTAGAAGTCCTAAGGCCGTTACTGTCACTGTCCAGGTATCAAATTGATATACCAACACGAGGTCAACACTCAAACGAGTCACAGACCTTGTTATAGCACCCATGTAAGAATATTTCCAAAACTTTTAAAAATTGACGAATTATTATAGGCCTTGCAGCCCACTCTAAACCATTCAAATATATAAATGAAATGCAATGAAACTTCGTCATTCAGTGGCGAAGTACAATTGTGACATTCAGGCCACCTCATCGGTGAAGTCGGTGCTTCCTGGGAAGCGTTTTTGAAGCACTAGTTCTAGCGATGTAAGTAGATAACCACGAAGTTGGAATTGGACGAGATTGATATTTAGTCAGGTTAGGCTTGAAGAGGAATCCACCAACGACATGTTATGCATGTTTTTGAGTAATCAGTACTCAGCTTAATGATTCTCAATAAAACCCTTTTCTGCTAAGTTAAATTTTTTCTTCCGAAAGTTGGTGCGTGTGCTTGCGTCCATTTCATTAGATGTCAAAATACTCTAATGTCACAAATAAGTGCAATTTAATTCTTAAAAGCAAAGAAAATACACAAATAATGGATAGCCAAACATGTAATATGAATGATTTGATATTTTATAAATTTGCACAAGTAACATCAACAAGTTAGCACTTATAAGTGTCAAATAATCGAGTGATACCAACCTTTAATAAACAAATAGTTTCTTCTGGCGCCATCTACGAATGAGATTTTCCAACGCGTCCAAGTCAGTGATGACAGTGAAATTTTAGTAAGTAGTTTTAACTTAGTAAGTTGTTTTGTTGTTGCCTCCCGTGTAAGATCTTATTAAGCTGAGTACTGACCAGCCAAAAGACACGCCTATTGACATGATGTACTGCCAGTCCACTGAAACAGTGTTATTTTCTTTAAGAGGCACCAACAGATGGCCTGACTACCACTAGTCTAAGCAGTCGCTTCGATATGGATCCAGCATACAGACACCACGCTGTGTTCGAGTAGTCCTAGTTTTTAAGTAAAATTGTTTAGAGGGTTTCATATGCCGAAACATCCGCCTGGACGTAAAAAATAACGACATTGTCACGGACGAAGGTAAAGGCACGACATTTTATGGCAACTCAGATTCTGTTTCATGCATAAATCCACTACAAAATCCAGGAGCTATGAAGACAAACTGCCGCCACGAAATTCGTCGAAAATTACGCTTCGGAAATCTCTCTCTTTTTTACTTTCGCACTATTTTCCCATCGGCACCATCGGTCTCGAATGTTTGATCACATTTCATAAACAAACGTATCTCCGTCGAACCAACATGTAATGAAACCCAAAAAAAAAACTCCACTCAATTTTAATAAACACCCACTCAGCCGATGGGGAACAACAGTCAGAACAGAGGAAGACAAAAAAAAGCGAAATTAATAAATCATTTGGTGAGTACATATTGACAGTGATTCGCTTTGAAGACACCCAATCCAACGCATACGCGTATCCCATGCGTGATATTTGCCAGATGCGCGGAGCACACAGTACACGGCGGCGGCGTATTTAATTTAAGGGAATCCACCGGAGGGCTTTCAAATTTTCCGCAAATGCGGAAATTAAAATCAAATTCCCTCGCACACGAAAAAGGTTTTTTTTCCGTTTTTTTTGTTGTGTTGGCAAATGTGGATACAATCACTGTTAACCACCGTTGTTCGGTGGCGGCGGGTGGTGGTGGCTACGCGGTGATGGCTGTTCAGTGGTGATGTGGTATAAAATCAGGTGTCCTTTTAAGAGAACACAAATCCTGTTTTCCCATTTCGCAGCCGGAAGTATCAGCATCGGTTAACTGAAACGTTACATCCGAGGGGGTGGTGGTGGTGGTGGCATGCACTTAATGGGATACAATAAAAAGGACTGAATTTAGTATCAATAAAACGAACCCCCCGAGTCGTGACTTCGCAAGGAGTGGCGGAAGACGAGTGGGAGTGGAGGCAGAAGTAAGCAGCCTAAAACAATCGAATAAAATCAAAATCAACTCAACTGTAACCGAACCTTTTATGACGAAGTAACGTCCGAGATATGAATGGATGCGAATGGGAATACATTGCGAGGCCATTTCCTGGCGCAGCTACTACGTGCGAGTGACTCTTTTCAATTTGGCCATGAAGGACTGCCGTCGAAGCCTGTGCACACATGCGTTGTCATCCGATTTTTACGAGTCAGCAGTCATCAACGGGAGACGACTTTGAATGGCCGACCGGCGGATGCCAGGCTGTGCCCCGGTGTGCATCCTGACCCAGTTGCGTGTGTCCTCTGTGACGACGGGAAATGAATCAGCGATGTGATTGTTGGCTGTGACCTTTTCCAACAATTTCCAGATTGCCTGGAGTTCCAATCACGGCTGAGTTTCATTTGTCTCCGCAACAACGGCTCCCCCACCGGACACCGTTCTGTTTGGCCAGAAATGAAATTCCGTTCTCCGAAGGCTGCCATCCAATTTGCTTCTTTCTTTCTGAAGTTTGAGTTCATATTTTTTTTTTTCAATTTGACTCATGGATTGTCTTACGTGTCTGCAACTCCCTTCTGGCATAATTTATGATTTTCGCCTTCTGAACAATTACCGCGGTGAATCACCCTTAAATGGACTTCGAGTTTGGTCCTTTTCCCGGAAGATGATTGTTGCTTCTTCGGGGAAAAGAATCAGTCATCAGGGTGGCCGACGCCACCCCACTCGCGGGGATGATGTAAAGCTTTGGGGTCGTCTGAGTCTTGCGAGCCCCCTGACACCTCTCTTAAAGTTCTCTTGAATTTGCAAATTGTCGCCTGAAATCGAGAATCCGCCTTCTGCAGAGTTGCCACTTCAGTGCCGGGGAACCGAAAGTTGGGGCAATTCCGAATGAATCCAGTCCATTCGTGGCTGTGAATTTTAAACGAATTCCGGTGACCTTAGCGTGATGTTTTATGATTGTTGACCATTCGTGGAGAGTCATGAATTTTTACGAATTGCGCTGGACGCCGGCGGTTGGGCATTTTCACCTCGGAGCCGCGTGCACGCGTAGATGTCGAGATCCCCCGATGACCGAGCAGTCGTAAACGAAGTCATGGCCGTGAATTTTTTATGCTTCAGGACAACAATGTAATTATCTGCTGCAGAAGTTGATGACTTGATGACATTTTTCGACGCCATTCCCGGGAGAAATGTGCTGCGACAATATTTGCCTGATTGCTATTCGCTATTCGCATGTGACTTGATTTGCGAGGATAATTAGTATCATCACTTGGTGTGTCGTCATTGGGCTAGCCTTCGATTATGGATAGTCGGACGGAGTAGAGGTCAAATGGGGCACGGAGACTGACATTCACGTTCAGAGTCAGTGAGGACATGAGCTAGAAAAGTCATCACTTAAGATCTGAAGAGAAGAGATCTGACAGCATTACTTGAGAGGATTATATTTAGTGGTGAACGTTCCGTGCTGTCGAAGTAGACCTGACCGTCAACAGGTTTGATGCCTTGTGCAACACATTTGTGATTGAATTCTCTATTTCTTATTAGAATTCGATTATCCTTACGGCCAGACTACGAGAAAGGTGACCCTTTGACTGCACCAACTACTCAGGGTATAAGTTTCTTTAATAGCGTCTATAAGTAGGTCTTCCCTTTTAGGGGACAGTCCGCTCTTTTTCGGTTTCGTGTGCTATTTATTTCTTTTTCTTGAGGAGGGCAGTATTTTGTCCTTCGTTATAAACTTTTTTGTCGGTGATCTACACAGTAAAGTACACAGTGAAGAAATACAAAATTCTTTTTAAAAATGCAATAAAATGAGCAAAATTAAAATGTTCCATGCCTTATGGCTTCATTAGCAAAAACAAGCTTTGCCAATAACTACAGAAAAGTGTGTGCCTCGATTGGCTCTGCAGTAGCGCATTCGGCTTACCCTGATTTTTCAAGCCCTTGTTGATGGTTTCCGACTGTAACTTCTGGACGATATTGGCCTAAGGATTCATTGAATCGTTCCCGGATTGTTGGCATAAGATCCGCCCTTCGCGATTGCTCGAAAAATTCCATAAGGTTAAAATGGCAATTTGAAGTGTCCAGTTGACACGCTATATAACACATTTTGCGATTTTGGCGTGTATAAGATCGATCGTAGCATAGGTCATGTGGAGTTGCCCGCCGTACTGCATGATTGCAGGAACAACACGTCGTCCAAATCAATGCATTCAATTTCTGTAAAAGTCGGTTAACGTGACTGTAACACCCATCCACCAAACTTGCATATATCAGTCGCTCTGGTGCTATACACCTTGTTTAAGTTAATTAAACATTGCCCTCTATTATACATATGCAAAAATGGTCACCGTACACATAAGCGTTTTCCTGTCCTTTTGAATGTCCGCTTAACTCTTTACAAACAGTTTGCTATATCCTTATCGGTGTGGCTTCAAGTTACCATCGGTCAAATCGAGTAAATCCACATCTGATACCTATTTCACGCCCCTAATGTGGTTAGATCATGCAAAGCGCAAGAAGAACTTAGCCTCGCACTTCAACTCCGAACCTGTGGGCCATTGGACACAGCTGGCCAGACAGCACTCTAGTTGGAGAGGCTTGTTGACTGTCTCTGACTCACCCCGGACAAAATAAAGATGAAAGAAGATCAGGCCGACCGTCTATGCTCTAAGCCAAGATATTCCGGACCAATGCCAGTGAAATATCGATTTTGTGTACATCTGTCACGCTGGACCCAAAAGCTACAAATTTTGATCATCTTGGTATGCAAACATGATTTCTAATCCGACTATGCCCACGGAGACCGAATGTGAGTAATATCATCCAAATTTCCGATAACCTTTTTAACCATCTGTTTGCAGTTAATATGGAACACTTAGTTTTAAAAATGAACAAGGGACTATGGGCTTGCCAAGCCAATTTAGGGAACATCACATCGTTCACCACGTTCGTAAAATAAGTTGTAGGCCAGTTTTGATGTCTGTTCGAACTTTATAGCCTTTTCCAATATTGTACAGAACCATTGTCAGCTTAAAAAAAATTGTGTTAATTTTTATGTACGGACCATAGAGGGAACACCTGTGGTGGATTATATATTACGAACATCGGACTATTGTTGAAAATCGCTCAATTCAAAATGCTAAATAATTTTAAGTTAGAAATCCTATATATCTCGTCACACATCTGTTGAATAAGACTGGACAAGTTACAACGATCTACAGTCAGTTCAAAACATGAGTATCTACATCTTTACAGCAGCTGCTCCTACACCCCCATTCACTATATCAAATTTTGACGATTTTCAATTTGCTGGTAACTGAACATAAATTATGTTTTTATTCTTTCGTAACTTTGCATACATTTATTGAAAGACTTAAAAAAGAAAGAACACGTTTTTCATAATTTCTTTTGTTGCTTTTTGTGATCAAACAAAGGCCCTTCTTTTCGGCGGTGCTCAGGGACCATCTGAAACCAAAAATAATCCAACGGGATTAGGAAGAGTACATGTTTGGCTCTGGTATGAACTTCTTCTTCTTCTTCTTCTTCTTCGTGTGGCGCTACAGTCCGGGATGAACCTGGGCCTCGGTCAACATTCCTCTCCAGCTGGTGCGATCCTTAGCCAGCTGCCTCCAATTTCGCACTCCAAGTTGGTTGAGGTCCTTCTCCACTTGAGTGCGCCATCGGGTTCGTGGTCGAAACCGCACTGATAGGGACCTATCATGTTGTTGACGAATGGTTTCAGGCGCTCACACAAAACGGCAGAGAAGATCTTGTAGGCGATGTTGAGGAGACTTATCCCCCGATAGTTGGCGCAGTCAAAGGGGTCTCCTTTCTTGTGGATCGGGCAAGCGATACTAAGATTCCACTCGTCGGGCATGCTTTTCTCCGACTATATCATACAGATGAGCTGGTGCATTCGCCCAACCAGATCGTCTCCAGCTGCTTTAAACAGTTCCGCGGACAATCCGTCCGCTCCAGCAGCTTTGTTGGACTTCAGTCTCGATATCACTACCTTGACTTCGTCTAGATCGGGGGGACGGAATTCTCTTCTATCGTCGTCCATTGCGTTGAGTGGAACTAGGATTATTAAATTCGAGCAAAAATTAACACAATCGCTGACCTTTTCATTTTTTTAAATAGCCATTCTTTCAGCGACAACTCAAGTTAAGTAAAGAAAATCTTACCCGATTTGATTCCTAGTGATGGATAGAATAACGTATTAAATTTGGAGCCCACACTGGTTCGAGTAAAACGCTTTAAAGGTCTTGAGAAACAATTTCTTGGGTATAAATCGCCTGACACTTCTACCATCAATCGGCTACATCATTAAGAAGTTTTGAAATTTTTACTTGAAATTTTTAAGAAACTTTATTGAATAGTAATAGTTTCGAACTAAATAAAAATCGTTTTTTTGAAACCGAGAATGGAAAGTTGTCGGAATCATCTCTTTCACATTTTTTGACCAGGTCATGACACCCAAACAGCAAAGAGTCAATAAACGAAAATATTTGAAATGCTGACTGTACCCATATTTTCTTAAATCCGTACCCGTACCTGACGAATTAAGCAATTCCGAACGGCAATAACTTTAAACGATTCCAAAATTCATGTACAGAAGGCAATATGAACTTCAGCTCAATTCTTACTCAATTTGTCGTATTGTTTAGTGACTTGTACAAGAACCCGTAAGTACTAAATTACGTCCTGACTTCATCGAATTCTTTTCAACGACGTGGGGTCGTTCTACTACAACCATTTATATCCCGAATAAATGGCGTCCATTTAAAAACATGATCGCTGTTCAAATTCTGTTTACATAGATCACTGTCTGTAACGTAAGTCATTGGCCGCATTTTAGGTAAGAAAAAGATCAATGTGACTGAAACGTGAGATTCCTGCTAAGTAGATCATGTTTGCGTGAGTAATTGAGTTCCATGAATCGACCATTGCTCCGATAAACACGATTTCAGATTTCTGGATATGAATGTATTGCTTAGACGGGTAATTGTTGAATGATTGAAATTGTTTTATCAACATATAGGAAAGCGGTAGACGGGACACCACTCAGTGGTCGATTTAGTATAAGAGGTGGTGGGTCTACAGTGTTGTATTCCCAAAATACCGTTAAGCTGCTAGCTAAATATCGAAAACAAAACAATAGCCGATCCCAAAGTTATTTATGTTTGCAGATGGAAACATGGCAATGTCAATAAATATGTTTTGCTTATTTTCGATAATTTCATTGCGGTTGAGAAGTATTTGTTCATTCCAGCGTTTTTAGATTTTTTAATCCGACGAAGCAATAGGTTTTGTCAAGGCCCCCAAAATAAGTGATAACTTCGTCGTTGTAGTCAATTTCCTGCCCATCCAGCCAGTTCTTCAGCTTTACAAATAGGAAATAGTTCTCGGGGGCTGTATAGGAAGGATATATAGAACAGGGAAGGTGCAAGCCAACAGGAGAAACCTGGTGTCTTAGTCTTTGGTGTTTGTTCGACCGCCGTGCCAGCATGTTACGTGGTAACGAATCGATGCAAAACACGGAAATAGCTGTTAAGAACTGATCAGCTAGCTACCTCGACTGTAGACATGCGTGCATTTCCTTTCATGGTTCAACTTTGGCGCAGCACGAATAGTTTCAGAATTCAACTAAAATTATCGTACATACTGTTAATATTTGTTGCAGAATTATGCAGTTTAATCTTGAGTGCGGTCAGCAATAGAATCATACAATGGACTAAATCTTAACATGTCTTCAATGCGATTCACTCCTTTTCTTTCCAAAGGGTCATCTGTAACAAAAGCAAAAGAAATGTATGTAACCGTGTCTAGCATCGTTAACAAACATTGTTTACCTATTTTCCTCTGCTCGGGAAGAATGTTCTTTCCAAGTCGATATCAAATACAAATTTGTTCAGTCAGTTGTACCCACTTTTCTTTATCTTTTCGTTAATAACTCACGATTAACATGGTGGAAGACGACTTCAAGTTTATCAGGACGCGTGATAACATACAAATTGGGACAACCCAAAATGAATTGTGTGATCATTCATTAAAAATGTTTGAGTGGGATTTTTTGAAAGAAAAATATAATTTAATGCAGAGCACGACGCTGTGTTTGGGGGTGATTACAATTGGTGAGTTAGGTGTGGAAGACAGAAGGAGCTAAAATGGGTCCATTACTGATCGCGGAAAGAGCTACATATGTTTGTGCAGTCAAACTTCGACTGAAATTCGAATGAAATTGGCTGACGTCAAGACTGAAATTTACATGTAATAACTTAATAACTCGAAGTCATTTTAGATGGTTCAACATCGAAGTCCGACTATATTTGGTACCTTCGAGAAAGGCCACACAAAACATCGACGTATTGAGTGAAGCGTCTTAAGGGGCGGCTGCATTCGGTTCTGCTGCATGAAGTACATTACCAACTACGTTAGTTTTAAGATCAGAGCGGGTAATGAGGCGACGAATGAACTTGTCAAAAGCAACTTGTCATGTACATTCACCCACCACTTGCAGATCGAAAGTGGATGACAGAATCATATAACTAGCTAAATGAACGTTGGAACTCTCTAGCCACCTGTGAAAGTGCTCGGATGTTAGGGCTCAAGGACAACAGGGCAAAAACCGAACAAACTCTTGGAATGCGACAAAAAGTTGCTTATGGTGGTAGTCTAAGCGGGAGCTCGCCATAGCCATCTGAGGTACCACGAAAACAAAATGGGACGTACCCATGACTTCATGCGGGGAGACTGTAGTGTCAAAGAAGAAAAAGGTGATATTCTTCACTATCTCTGCCACTGACCAAAATTCTGAGAAAGCATTTCTTCGACGACCTACATGATATCAACCAGAAGCTATTCTTATGTTTATGAGGATGTAAGCAGGGTTGGACTATGAGCGGACATGATATGACATGGGTACGAGAAAGGTGTTAAGAGGAATCTGTTCTCCGTTTGGGCATCACAATGTGGGTCTAGGAAGGCCATGTGACATTCTTTGGTACATCAACCCACTAAACGAATTTGAAACAAGACCAAGAAGAAAATGGGTCATTGGAGAGAATTCTATTAAAATTCATTCTATTGAGATGCTTTTAGTTTATTTTTGTTGAAAGGAGGGCGCTCTGCTGTGATCAACATTTTCCCGCAAAGCAAGGTCTTCACCAACACGGCAGAGGTTACCTTAAAGCTGATACAACTCGTTATTTCCATCATTCACGTCTCGAACTACAGACGTTCCAGTCATACCTCTCATTTCATCCAAATTTTGGGCCAAATGCATTCCCCATTTCTCACACCTTTCCCCTTATCCATTGTCACTCAAATCATCTAACGATTCTGTCAAATAGTGAGAAGATTGTAAGCTTTACAATGCCGCTCCCAAAGCTGACATCAAACAGTTTCAAAAAAACACACATGATCGCGATCCCATTGAATTGAGATCGTTGTAAAGTGTTACAACCACTGGCAGTCGTAAACCGCATACCACTTCTGACACATCCGTACATCCACGTGCGTCCAGCGTCAACACATTCCGCTGCCAACCGCTTATGTCTAATCTGTCGGAGATATGACGCATCCCAGAACTACCGTTCACGTGTCAAACACAAATCAATTTCCATGAAAAAAGCACCGAAAGCCCCAAGATCACACCGCCATTGACACATTTCACGTCAGATCACGGCAATAAACCAGCCGCCAATCATCCGCTCAGCTCTGGGGCCCGTCAACTCTTTCATCTCCCGTCCTGTCCGCGACGGTGCCTCTAATTGTTCAGATTCTGGGAGATTATTTACAAATCCATCGAGAGATGCCGCGCCGATCGGCATTTACCGTTCGACAGCCAAAAAACTGACACCGCCGACCCGAGACGCGAGACCCCAGACCAAACAGCCAATTTGTACCGGCCGCCGCATGGCCATTAAATTTAATATGCGCGTCCATTATTATCCGGAGCTTAATGCCGGCGGAGTGGAGTACTGGCCCGCGTACAAGCGCGAACGTGATCGGGTCCCATGCGAACGAAAAGGCGATTTCGGATTTGGATTTGGGATTCGGATCGTTAGTGCGCCCATATGACAACGTAATCGTCGGTCAGCCGGGGACAAGAAGACACCAGACCGCGACCGCACGCGGCGAGAGGAAGCAACCGCGACAGCGGTAGCCGGCTACAGTACACACAGAGCCATTAATATTCATCTAGCATGTGGTTTCTTTGTTTGTATTTAATTAACTTCCCCGCTCCGCTGTTTGTGGAATATTAATCAAGAATCAAATAGAGAATGGTGATTAGTGCGATCGCTATCGGGATGCGCGTGGACCGGAGAGCGAGGGCCTGCACTGACCCGCGGACCAATAAATCTCCTAGATGTGATAAGGACGATGGTGTGAGGAGCAGCATGCTGTTGCATGGTTGGGGCCGTCGAATGAATACGTTTTGGCACGGGTTCTGACTCCTGACACAAGGCCGAACATAAAGAATTGCCCCTGAATGCAGACAGACGGGGATGAGATAAATTAAAAGACAAAGTGGCGAGCCAGTCAAACAATGCGCTTTGTCTGGTGGAGGGACAGTGTGGCGGACAAGGAGGGTGATGCTTGGTAAATTTAGACACCCTCTCGAGGTCTTGTGGAGCCGTTGAAGGGCGCCAGTTGAGATTTTCTTGAACATTAGTAAAAAACTCAAAAACCTTAAAACAAGTTCTCAAAATGAAACAAGGCAAAACCGACTTCCCACACTTGTCGCACAGCCTGTACAACAAACCCTCACGACGAAGCATTGTACACGAGAGCAAAGCCCACTTAAGCGCTATGACCCCTGTTTAAACACCTGCCGCACAGCCTGTTTAACAAGGACTCACGACCGCTCAAGATCATGGTTCATTCTTTTGCTGGGGAACCATGCATTCACAAGAAAATCGAGGAATTTATCTCGAAAAATACCACCTCGCGTTGCTTTGCGCTCGGGATTCAAGTCGCAGTCAAAGAGTCGTCGTCGTCGTCGTTCTCGTTGTCTTTCATTCCGAAGTGGAATCCTTGTGCGCGCCACGCCGTTGAATTATGTTAATGATGCGATGAGAGATTCTGCAGATTCTCACTCGGTGCTCACCTCAATGAAAACGAAACGTGTGCGCGGGACACGGATCTGAACTACATAAATTAGTGCACAATCAATTAGCCGCGACATGGGTCTAGACCTCGTTGCCCTGCATAGCGTGAACAACAGCCCGTATGTGTGTCGGTCTCATCCTCAGCTGCTTCTGTTCGTTGCTGCCTCCAAGATGCTCACTGTCGTCGCTGCTCGCCTGACCGAGCGTCGACAATGGGATTTCTCCAAATCCATGTGAGATTGGTGTTCTCTCTATAAGGGCACGCGGCGCGGCGGAGCACACATGGCTCCACCGCTTGCCCCGACTGAAGCCCTTGGTCGGCAGGAACCGTGCCGGGGTAGCATGTGTTTCGTGTTAAATGTGCTCCAACATAACTTTTCAATTCGAGGTTTCTTCTTTTTCTGCATCGGTATCTGGGGAGCCGGCTCCGCTTCCGCCGTTGGTCGCCGCCACGCCACGCCACGCCGGAGGGATAAATGGATGGACAATGCTACTGCAATTGTGCTGCTGCTGCTGCCGCCGCTGCTGCTCTGCCATCATCGCGCCACTGCTGCTGGTATCCTTCTGCTGAATCGGCACTCGACCGAAAAATGCAGTGCTCGGCTGCCTAATGGATCCGTGGAGAGGAGCCGAGCAGGATGCCCTGCTGGAATAATTCGAAATTTATTTGATAACAGAGTTCTGTGTTTGAAGTTTTTTTTTCTTTTATTTGTGAGACTTCGTTTTTTTGCCCGCTTCCGTCGGTGCCGGGGGAAAAATCGGAGCATTTTCCCCACCGAAATGGAGATTCGCTTTGAAGTGAATCCGCACGCGTTATGAAGTGTGCGGGCGGAGTCAATTCCTTCGATCCGAGCGATTCATCTTTTTGTTTCGCATCCATTGAGAAACGGATACCTACTTTATGCGCACTTAAGAGGCGATGATTTGAAGAGTGTTATTCAAGATGTGGCCGCGCATGGGGGATGTGTGGGGAATTTGCATTTAAATTGACTGAAATGAATCCCTGAAACGATACTCTTTCGACAAAAAAATCGAGTTAAATCAAGGGGAACATTATTGGCGGGAGGTTGGCGGGCAGGAGCAGCATGTGTAGTCAAAGGATTTAAAATGCACACTCAGTAATGGTTTTTAAATGTCAAAGTGAGACGCAGAAGACGGCAAGGATTTGCCAAAAGCTCTCGCCCGTCGGGCGGTTGCGAATATTTGCATATTTATGCGGCGACGAGTTTCGTTGTGGGTTTCCTTTGCCGGTTTATTCATGGATGGTAAGTTAGAGCAGACGAGGGAGGGTGGGTCTGTCGGAGGATGTCCCCCGGAATGGGAGACAGACGCATGCATTTCGGACAACTGAGTGTCCAAATGAGCACCTTTTTAGAATAATTTAAGTGGGTTTATAAATTGAAACATTTTTGGACTGCAGGCACCCCCATTTGGCGACCAATGTAGACTGCGGCTCGTTTCATTATTTTAAGTGGTCAACCGTAGGTCTGTCCTTACTTTAGTTTAAAATATTGTTTCTTCTTCTTAGGGCATTACAGCCCGATATGGACCCGGGCTTCACCCAGTAAGCTTATTCATCCATTTCAGTATCTTTCTGTCTCTAGTTTCGCACACAAAAACTGGCTGAGGTCAGTCCCCATTTTTTTCGCACCACTTTGTGCGAGGTCGTCCTCTGTTGCGTAGTCTCACATGGTCAGAGTCGAAGATTCCTCGCCCCAAAGCTAAGTTTTCCATATTTACAAGGGCTAGACGTTCCTGGTCGTCTTACTTCACACCCATTTGAAGATGAATATAGTTGGAACGTGGAATTGGGCTGTAGCGCCTCATCGTGAACCGGAGGTTCCCAGATCTCTTAGACTCAGATTGAAGTGCTTAAGGTGATAAGACATGGTCTCATTGTTTGACTTGTTTCAAGTTACGGAACCCGTTTGTCCACTTTGTCCACTGAGCTCCACCTTGGGCGCCAGTGTTTAAAAAGGTCACACATCAAAAAATGTACACAGAGGTGCTCTGCTAACATGCGTCTAATCGGGCTGCAGTCTGGCTACATATCATGATAAAATGCTTACAGCTTGCTTGTTTGGACCCGTGACTTCAAAAAACGCCAAGTACTGAAACCGATCATAAAGGAGGACCTTTTCGTTGGTCATTGTTAACCGCCAAGCGGAGAACTAATCGATCGGAAAATTGTGACTGTAGAATATTGACTGATGAGCGTGCTATCGAAGCTGGCATAACTAGCGATGGGTAATTGCGAATAAAAACAATCGAATAAATCGATTGTTCTAGCAATAGCAATAATTCGAATTCAAATTGAGCGGAGTCGATTGTTGGTTTTCGATTCTTGTAGGTACGATTTCTATCGACAACGAATGTGTGTATTCGCCAACTTTTGAAATCTGAGAGAGATTATTAAATTGTGTGTATTTGGCATTCTCGTGGTTGTTGTAGGTTGTAGGAATTCGATTCGATTCGATTGTTTTCTAATGCGACCGAATAAATCGACAATCGAATTCAATTTTTAGCAATTGGCAATTTATTCGATTGTGAAATTCATTCGCATTCGCCCATAGCTACGCATAACACTCAGATTTCCCCAAAATGCGTCCTCAAGTTGTTGATTGTGAACTTTTGTCATTCAACTTCCAAGGTTCTCCCATTCGATATGCAAAGGCTGTGGTTAATTCGGTTTCAGAGTTCTAAAATAAAACCCAAATATAATGTTCGCTCTAATATTGCGTTAAATGGAATTCCTCGCATTATGGGTGCAGGCTGCTTCATTTAGTAGTCAGCGACAAGACAAGTGTTTGAAATGTCAATTCACTACAATTTTCACCCTGAATAGCTTCACTCCGAAAAAATGGTCCCAAACACCGACGCTATAAATTAAAAATTACAGTTCATTTGTCTTAGTTCAAGTTGCAAATTTACCAAACATGGCCCTCAAGCACCGTCCGACAACACTTGGTGTTGACTTTTGTTGACCACCCGACGATGTTCCAAATGCATGAAGTTGGAATAGCCAATGTTTCCCAGAACCCACATGAGTCGTCAACGTCGGCGCGTTCAATATTATGCGTTATTGGAACTATCTTGCGGAGCATTTTAAAGTATGACGACGTCCACGTCGCTTGTTATACGAAACAACAAACACGCGAATGGCTGATACTGAGTCTGAATTTTGAAAGCAAATTTTCAAGGTTCATGAGGCCCAATTCACTCTCAAGCTAAATTGCCACTTTTGGAGAACAAAAGTTTAGGTTATAGTGACTGACTGCTAAGGACAGTCACACTTAGGCCAGAGTAGGCCCATTGTGATACCACGCAGATTGACTTCTCGTAACATCAGAACCAGTTGGTGATTGTAGTGAAGCGATATAGCTGGCCTATGCTGGCACTGTTTAGCTCATTGAGGTTGTGAAAGTAGTAGGCCCTAGGTGTAGGAAACTACGACTAGCCAGGGCGCTGCAGGAGCAGAGAATGTGATGAGTGTTTTCGCTTCCTCCTCTTCATCCATGCTTCTGCACAAATCATTATATGGGGCACCCATCCTGTGAATATGAGTGTCAATTGCAAAGTGCTCGGTTATGACTCCTATGAGAGTATTTAATTCGTGCTTGTTAAGTCTAAGTAGACTGAGTGACCGTTTTAGGTTAAGTGATGGCCAGATTTGTTTTGCCTTCCTTAACAATCCACCATAGCAAAGCCAAAAATTGGCCGCTTATCGCGGCATTTGCATCAGACATCTATGAATTATTTTTTAAGCGAATGTAGTCAATATCGATGGATGTTGGCTCATGACAACTGCTCACAAATGTGGGAAAAAACAGTCCAAATTGTTACTGCTTTCAAGAAAACGCTGTGCCAAGCCGCACTGCAGACCATACAGTTTCTGCAACACTGTCTGCTGCCGAAAAATGGCGACATTCACTTGGGTTTGACCAGTTAGCCAACTAGCGCGATATCTGACTTCTGTCACAAGTTTCACACGCTAAGTTGTTTGAGTTCCTTCTAAATTTGAGTGCGCAATCTAAGGCGGAGACATCCTTTCTTGCTCTGTCACACAGATTCGCATTCGAAAACTCTTTCGAGCTGGAGCTGAGTTGTTCATACGCGGTACGTGGCCTAGCCACCTTAGGCTGGCACCTTAAGATACGTACACTTCTGGCTTGCCTCATGTTGCTGTACAGTTCGTTGGTAAATATTCTCCTCCGTATCGCAACAACGCAGACATGAAAAAGGATTTTTTCAAGGACTTCTTCATCTGTTCTTGAGATTATCCATGCCTCCCGTCATTCAACTGGGCTGGTATGACCAGTGGCTTATATAGGGTTAACTTGGCCCTTTGAGAGACGGCCATTGGCCAGAGTTATCGCCCGACACACATTTGTGCTGAAATCAAGGCTATATCGCTCGATTTACTTGAAAAAGTATGAGAAGCGGAATAAAAAGTACGCACTTTGCTTCGATCAATGGAGTTGCTTAAAGAAGAAGCAATAGGCTGATGACAAAAATATGCTTCCCAATTGACTTAGCTCCAGCAACATTAACTCCCTCACTTGCCACACTCTACATTCGCATCCGTTCTGCGCCATGTTCTTCCGGAACTAGAAACAGTCTATATAGTAGAACTCCCTCTTTCCTCTGTGTTCTTAAGTTCTCCACTTTTTCTGGAATCAATCATACAGCTTAATGAGTGCTGACTCACTGTTTGATCGGATGCACAACTGAAGGTCGGAATCTGACATCTGTGGCGCCGCCGCAATCGCCTGCAGTGCACAGCTTGTTAAGAGCTCCAATTCAAACTGTCAGTCAACAACATGACAATATGCAATTATAATAAGCACTCTTGCTGGTCAGTCTCAAAATCAGATATGCATCTGCGCAGAAACGGCGACATGCCTTGGGTCAAAAGCCGAACTCGACGGACTAGCCACCACCGACTACCTTAACCCACATCAGACAGCATTTAGCAGAACGCCGATAATGTACCCACGTAGGTGAGTAGCCAACCTCAGAGAAGTGTCTCAAAACAACTATCAAACATCGGCATCAACGTCCCCAATCCCGACTAATCTCGCGATTCGTAACCGACACCACCACCACCGCCAGCACCGACCCTCAGGTGTTCAGGCGCTAAACAAGTGCAACACCATCAAATCCGCCGTCAATTCAAATCAAGCATAATCGCGCGCTCTCAGCGGATGCCAAAAAAGGACGCCAAAAACAATTAACTCTCGCAGCCGACAACATTCTTGCCACGGGCAAAGCCATTTTGAACTCAAGGCATGACATTAGTCACCGTGATTTACATTTTGCTCTATTATTCGCAGCCACAGCCGCAGGTTCTGCGCGAGATTCGTAGAATTCGTGATTCGTCGAAGGACCCTGGGCCCGGGGGAGGTGGTCGATGGGGAGGGCGCACACGGTGTGCCGAACGCGAAATGGGATGCGTGCCTTTTGCGGGCTGCTCGACTGCTCCGCCGCTCTGTTGAAATTCAATTCACAACTCTTTGCTGGATTTGTGTATTTCATTAATGCGTGGCATTACATTATCTATGAGGTGAAGTAAATCTTTTTGTGCGGTAAGTTGACATTGACGTCAGTGGATTCGTAGGAAATCATCGGGCAGACGGTCGCGGTGGTTTGATGATGAATTCTTTCGGCGCGATGGCGACCGAGGTGGAGGACTGAATTGGCGTGACATTTGAGTTGGATGACTCTTTTTAACTGCTCGCTGTCACATCATTAGGGGATGGGAGGTTAACAAGGTTAATGGCCGCTCGGGAGTGAATTTGTGAGTGATATCGAGGTAGTTGACGGTTGGTGCTTATTTATTGGTTTGGAGTGCATTTAATTATCTGATGGGACCCTACTAGCGATTGGAAGAAGTTGAGGGGAAACTTGGATTGTTGTGGATGTTCTTATTATCCGGAAACAATAGTTTTAACCCTTCTGACAATGAGTAGGTCTGGCCAGACCTCTTCCATTTTTGAAATGTTCATCTTTACCAAATTGTCTGACCTTGTCAGTGTTTATATTTATAGTTGTTTTAGTGCAGACAATTATGGGCTAAGAAAGGAACATTGATGACTTAACCAGAACATCACAGACAACTAACCTTTTACCTGACACTAACTTGAAGTGAGTGGTGGCCCGTTGCGTTGTGGGTATGTGCGTCGACTCCACACACACTCCACACTCGATGTCGATGAGAAGCTAGGCCCTGGCCCTCTACGGGCTGTAGCGCCATCCAATGTTGCTACTACAGAGCAATGGCTTGGACTAAATCAGACACCTATATTCCACGGGGCAATAGTGGGCCGAGCTCCATATAATCTCAAGACTTAAGTCGTGCCTTGGAAATTGGCACATCTGAGCACTGTTCTTACATTCAACATCGGACCACATTTGAATGTCGACGATGTCAAAAAGACCCCAATCTATCTATTTACGCAGATGATATGAAAAAACTGTGGGAGTACCAATCTCGACCGATTCGACCGAAATCCAAATCCTTTGCTATACCGCCAACTCACAAACGGCTTCCCACATCTTCCTGACCATAATACCTTATAGTATCTTTTGTGCGTGACAGGAACTACTCTAGCTTAGGTGTGACTGTTTACAACCAGCAATCGACCATTCTAACCAAATCAAAGAATAACATGCGACAGGAAACTAAATTTCCGATCACTTACACATATATGTAAGACTGTCAGTCAAATTTGGTCCCCACATAACGCCAGCCACGCAATTCATATTGAAGTATGTTCTTAGGATTAGATCTGATCATCTTCTTTCTTTGGCTTGCACTACCTGGGTCTCAGAATATCATTAGTGGACATGGGCGTGCGCATACTGGCAAGTTGTAGATCCATGTAGATGCGCAGGTTGACGTACAGCCTCCTTGTGGCGCCCTCTGGATACTCGAATATATGCAGCAATTTTTACAGATGTATGGCCGATATCAACTGTCAAAGTTCGGAAGACGAAGAGTTCATTGGTTCTAAATCCCTGCGTCAAATGGCAGTATCTTCGATGCAGTACATACAGACCAAGATCGACTATAGAATACCTCTTGGCGATCCTTGTACAATTGGAGCCCTCTTCCTCATGATCGCTGACTTCTTACAAGATACAAATTATCTCAGTTCTGGTGACCGGCACACATTCATGTGCAATATCGACACCGAAAGCATTTCGAGGATAACTTAGCATGCGATCTTTTGTCCCACTTTTGCTGATTGCATCTGGGTGAGAAGACCATGCAACCGTCTGTAATGGGATGCGTCCAGATTTGGATATTCGCTCTCAATGCTTGTGGTGGCTAAACCAGCCAGAGACATTGTCGTTTCAATTAGTAGATCCTTTACCTCGTTCAACTGGACTGAAGAGAATAGTGCTTCCATTCAATAACTATTTTTTAAAAGTCATTCTTGTCATAGTGCCCGTCCTTCAACAGTCAAACTCAATTTGTATTCCCCAAATTTTCTCAAAAAATCAACGCTAACACACCTTTCGGTTCAAGCCCATTAGATCACACCACAACATTACAACTCTATCCCTGTCGGCGTCGTACAGAGCTGTACCAACAGGCGGCCATACCCGAAGATTATCAAGTGCGCGATTTTGAGCATCCATGGCCATCAGTGTGAGAGCAAAGAAAATCGTGCCATCAAACAGTTCGCCGATGCGTGCCGCTCGTGGTGGCTACTTCTCCTGAACGTCTCCTTGAGAAGGAGGAAAGTGTATGCTGGGTCCTCACTATTTTCTCGACTTCTCTATTTTGCCTTTCTGGTGAATGGACTCTTTTGTTCCCGTCTCAGAGCTGATGAACAGCTTATAAACTCTCGTCTTTCTATGCAATGTTGTATTGTAGCTGGATGCGCTTCCTCAGCAATCACTCGTTTAGTAACCTTTAATTTTTAGACGAACTCGAACGAAAATGAAAATGAAATTTGCTTTTCATGTCAGGAATTGTACTCACGGACTCAGTGTAGAAGTCGACGAGCCCACCCACTATGCCTTAGTGTGCCACTGGACGCTACATTTTTTGTGATGTCGATGAAACGTTCGACTCTTCTGCAGGATTTTATACAACATTCTCCATCAAAACCAATGTTCGACGTTGATCTCAATGGGAAAATGTTGCCGACCATCCTTCTTCCTTCTTCTTCTTTGATTGGCGCTACAGTCTGGGGTGGATCTGGGCCTCAACCAACACGCCTCTGCAGCCAGCACAATCTTTCGCCAGCTGCGCACACCAAGTTGGTTGAGGTCCTTTTCCAGTCGTGTGCGCCATCTAGTGCGAGGACGTCCTATGTTGCGCTGTCCCAATGGCTCGGTGTCGAAGACTCTTCGGGCCGGAGCTGTGGTGTCCATTGTCTCTACATCCTAGCCATCTTAAGCGTTGGATCCGAAGACCCTTAACTAGGCGCATGCCGCTGTACAGCCCGTACAGTTCGTGGTTGAACCTTCTCCTCCAAACGCCATCAACGCAAACAGGACCAAAGATCGTACGCAGAACTTTTCTCTCAAGCAACCAAGAGCTTCTTCATCCGCTTTCAATACAGTCCATGTCTCTGCGCCATACAGCTGGACAGGGCTGATCAGAGTTTTATATAAAGTCAACTTGGTGTTTCGAGAGATGGCTCTGTTACTCAATTGCCTCTTGAGCCCAAAGAAGCAGCGATTGGCAAGAGTAATTCTGCGCTTGATCTCGGTACTGGTGTTGTTGTCCTATTCACCATCCTTCTTCCACTTTCCTTTAACACGTCTTTACGAATTCGTCACGCTCATCCCAAGGTCACAACATGCGCGCTTCCATCTACAGTCACCCTCTCCCGGGACATCTATGAACACTCAGTTGAATGACCTCCCCCATTCACCTAAAATATAGGCCATGGGGACTCACTGCTCACTATCACCTGCTCCCACCCAACCGCCATCCCACATTCACTTCCTGTCGTAAACTAATTACTTTTATTGCCCACTTATACGCAGAGAAAAAAATTAGAAAAAAATTCCCCGGCTTTTCAATTACATTAAAATACCTATCACCTCGGCGATTGCGACACAAGTACCTCAGAATGTAACAGCGGAACACGCACCCGCCGCACAGATACAAGCTGCTCGCTCTGCCCGCCGTTATCTAAACAACAAATCGTTTCAATTTGTCTTATTATCGAACTATAAAAATTGTTTAATGTGTACACGCTGCCGCCGCCCCCGCGCCATCGCCGGAACACAGGAAGAGCGTAGCGGAAAAAAATTCCAAACATTTCAGCGTTATCGGGGGCCGCCCGACTCAGATACAGATAGTTCGTGAACACGGTGAACACGCTCAAACCGTGCCGTGGTCGGGCCCAACGCCGAAGGGGCGGGCGTGTTGTCAGCCGTACTCAGTAGTCGCTCTCGTCAATCATTTAGTCAGGAAATGTCGGAAGAAGCATCTCCCGTGGAAAATCAGGAAGACTCCATCTGAGACGCGGAGCACAGCGCAGCGCAGCTTAGGAACAACAAACAGAAGTCACCCTTTCCATCCATCGTGGATTAGTTGTGCGTTGAGTTTGGAGTTGGGGTTCCCAGCTGAACGGCGACGGACGCGAGCTCTTGAGGTATTCCATCATCGTTGTGTCTGTCCCAACTGCGTGTCCCAGTTGGCCGGAATGTTTGTTGTGATTTGTCTTTGAAATCGTATCACACGGGATTACGACAACAAATGGCCATCCATTACCTTGGATTTAGACTCTGATTCGGTTCCACGCCGTGCCAGTGGAGCTTTCACCCGATGTCGACGAGTCCACCGACAACTCCGCACGGGTGTTCCACGAGTCATTCATTTGAATTAGGATCATAGTCATGCCACACGACGACGTCGACGACGACGACCGCGACGGAGGCAATTGCATTGCGATTCCCGGAATAGATACAAGACCACATCACCAGAACATCTGTACTCGCTGCTGACGATGATGATGGCTGGCCGCGTTGGTGGGGCCTGTAAACAAATCGCACGTGTGCCAGGAAACCAAAACCGGAGTCAATTTGGGACTTGTGTACCTACACAGTGGTTTGTTTTTTTGGGAAAATCACCACGCAGTCGGTGCGTCCTACACTACCCGAGGCTGCTTGGCTGGTTGAGCCGGAGTCAATTAGTGCGTGCTGCTGCGTGCGTGCGCCTGTGTATGCGGAACAGATACGTGTACTCGTAGTTCGGTGTTCGTCTTCTGCATTTGAAATTATTTACTCGTACTCGTCGTACTTTGTGTTGTGGTTTTCTGGAGGCGCGCCTCTTTGATGTTCTGTGTCCCACACCCCCACGCCCGCCCGGGGAGGGAAGAAAAACACAAAGTTGTGCTGTGTATCTGTGTACCGCCGTGTGGAGCAATTGCAGATGTAGAAATCGTGTAATTGTGCCAACCGAGAGTGCGGCCGGGGCGGCATTCGAATATCCGTGGCTTTTGGCAGTTTCAATTTTCGGGAAATTGTTTTCACGGAGATGCCCACACACACACCCGTCGCGTTCGTCCTTGGCGGCGGAACAGAGCGGAATTTAATTTAATATCCTTTTATGGTTGCAGCCGCGCCGGAGCCGGAAATCTCGCCAAGGGCTCGTTTGTTTTTCACAACTTCTGCTGGACCGAGTGGGGTTGGTGCTGTCAAGGTCTCGCCTGGCGTTTCGGTTAATTTTGAGCCAGCGTCGACGACGTGCGAATTTCAAATTCAAAGCATGCGAGCATGCCGGGCCGAGTTCAATGTCTCCCCGCGGCCGGGTGGGAGCAGTAGTGTGCGGGTAGTTTGTGACACATGGTGAGCGGTTGGGTTTGTTTCGCCGAGGCGCAGCCTGAGGAACGAGGTGATAAGATCTGAGGAGCATCTGTGCTCCTTGAGTTCGGACGGGAATGCATTAAGAATTCTAATCACAGCCGCTGTGGACATGTATTTATTTACACAAAGTGCTGGCGTTATTTAATTCTTCCAGTGCTCGGCTGGTCGTGGTATTTTATTGGGAACTGTTTGTACTTTGTTTTGGTTTTGATTTTATTGCGGCCTTTAATGTCAAGCGGGGGCGGCTTGATGGGAATGCGCACTGCCCCCTGCAGCGCAGATGGCTGAGAATCACAAGTGGTGGCGACTGCGAAGTGGCGAGTGAGTCTGGTGAAATTGATTTGCGTCTTGTTGACATAATGTTCAGCGCAACGAGACGAAAGTAAGTGAGGAGAGGACATGTGGTCTGGGGAGAGGTTGGGTTGAGATGGCGTTTTGAGTGAACGCCATGATGTACGAACTGAGCTTCTGCCGCTGCTGGTACTTGAATACCAATGCGCGGCCACGAACGGAGGCTAGATGAGGTGAAAGATGTGATCCGACTGCGAGACATATGGTCGTTTTATGGCGATCTGTATCTCGAATGGAAACATGCCTAAACACGCTGCATTAGCTACAAAGTACGGTGCGCGTCTGAATAATTCTAGGAGATGCCGTCACACGGACGGGCGTGTGACCGTGCCTGAAGTGAATTTCAGAGAAAAACTCGCCAGAGGCGTGCCGGAGGTCGTCATCGAAACAATTTTGAGCTCCTGATAAGTCGTTCAGTGCAGTGTGCACCTGCACGATGAGGGGGCCTGGAATTGGTTGATTTCGTGGAGATCATCGTGTCTGTTGTCTTGGACAAGAACATTTTGAAGCTGATCAGGGATTCTTAACGCTTTTCGGAATAACATTGAACTGAGCTAATATAGTAGTTCCCTAATAATTGACGTCTGCCACCTTCACTTAAACAGTAGATCCTGGGCAAAGTGAATGAAGCCATTTATTGTAGATTGAAATTCCCTTGCTTAGGAAAGGACCCGATCACAAGTTGCGTTCTAGCAGGCAATGATTAAAAGTGGAACGTATTCACTTTGCAATCAAAATAAGTCCGAGGGAGGTCTACAGCGGTCAGAGGTCCGTGGGCGGGCAAACATGGTGATATGAATGCTCAAAGAAGGCGCTTAAACGTGCAGAAATCTGAACGCAATACGCGCTGGAAGCCCGCCACTAAGGACGGTCTACAGCAGTCAGAGATCAGTGGGTTCTTGATTCGTGCGATGCGTGCGTGCTTAAATAGTGTGTACAGCTTTTGGTAAACAAAATGGAAAAGAAGCCCTGACAAATGAAGTCACTGAATCCAGGGCAGAAGCTCAAGTGCCTACCTCTGCTACAACAGAGAAAAAATCCGATTACGTCGAAGCTCCTCAGAAGGTTTACACATCCGATTACGTCGAAGCTCCTCTGAAGGTTTACACATCCACAATCGTGGAATACGGCGTATCTGAGCTCACTTGACTCACTTGATTCACGTGGCAAACGATGGGCAAACTACCTTACCGATGACTTTTTGGAACTCGCAAAACAGCATCGGTGTCACCTTTCCGATAAGTGAACAATTCATGTCGAACTTTCCTCCCGGCGTTTTCCACGATAGGGCTGATCGAACAGAAGACTGGAAGAGTGTCTGACGTCAATACCAATGTGAGCTATAGGCTTCACGGTTAATTGACAGTTCTAAGTCGCCACACGGCTCCGAAGGGGTTATGGAGCGCAGCAAGACTAAGTTTGAACTAAGTTTAAGGTTGTGGTATGCCGCAGGTTCGTTTAGAAGGAGATCATGTTTGGTGTGTTAAGGAGTCTCTGGTAGGACTTACAGCGGTGTAGCTGTTCAGTATCTTTGTTGTGCGGTTGCCCAGGCCATTTGATATTGTTTGCTCTTTGGACTATTTTTCGCACTCCTTGTTAAACCATCTATGCCTGCTCCTGTTGCAGAGATTTGGAGCAAAAATGTTTGAAATGATCGAAAAAACTTCTATTGAGTCCCAGATATTTCTGGTTCGTTTTCCAAATGTCAGCCGTGGCGTTGTGCGTCGGTTTCTACGCCCCGTAGCTAGATTCCCAGTACCAAAAAATAATGTTCACCTCTTTCGACTGACAATACTCAAAGAATATTCCTTCGAATCGTAGGAGAACAGTAGCAAGCAATTCGAGTGTTTGCTGTGAGGGCAGGTCTTAACCCTGTAGCTGTAGCATATATCTTTGCTTGGCGCTGCAGTCCGGGTAGACCTGGACATCAACCAACAAGCCTTTCCATCGAGCACGATCTTTCACCAGCTGCCCACTTAGTTGGTTGAGGTCCTTCTCCACTAGTGGTGCCATCTCGTTCGAGGACTTCCTCTGTTGTGATGTCCCTATGGCTCTCGGGCTGAGGCATCTGTACATGCCGATTCTGTAAGTCGAATATGTACACCTCTTCACAGTACATGAAGTTGAATATTTCAACAAGTACGGGCTTAATGTTGCCTTTCAATTGTTGCACAATTTGGTGCAAATCGCAACGTTTTGGCGATCATCATTTTTTTAAACAGGCGGACCATTGCGACATTCATTAATTGTCCATGACGTGCTTCAAACTTTGGCTTCTTCTGGTTCAAATGCTTTTTGGCAATGGTCTTAGTTTAAGTTTTGTGAAATTTTTACATTGTTCCGACGCGAAGAGATCGAAGCAAACGAGAAAAGTCGAATCAGCTGTCACAGAAAACAATACCTCCAATTTAAAATTGTTCACCTCTAAAACGGATGTGATACAACAATTGAGAAGTTACTCGAATTCTCTGGAGTCTCTAGTAATTCTTGTTTCCTTCTCAAGGAGGTCCCTAGATTTGGTGGAAATTCGTTAAATACATAAATGTTTTTCATATTCTTTTTGAGATTTGTCTGCCCACTCTAAACATCGAATAATCATTTGAAATCGATTCCATACGCTTGCAGATGGCCAACTAAACTTAAAACTATCGCCATGGCTCACCAAAGGATCGGCCCTAACCAATTGGAATAGCAGTTTATTCAGTGTTGTATATCTTAAGTCCGGTGCTTGCATGGGATGGTTGACATTGGTGTGTCCATGTTGATCCCTTTGGGAGTGGGTTGCCTGTTCATAATATGCAAGGTCAAAATTAGATCGAAGGGCAAACGAGAAGCAGAGCTATCCAAAAAACCAGTCAAAGCTTTAAAATGCAGTTTTAGTGTCCAGTTAAAATGCTGCCGCAATTTATGGACGCTCATGTGAACTGCCAGCAGTTGAATAGTTCATCGTACTTATGTGGCAAACAACATCTGAATAAAAATAGCTACAAAAGACAAAAAAGAGTCAATTTAATGCCTTACTTATACCCAACCAATGTACCAAGTCAAATCAATGAACTCCCAAAATCAGGATCAGCACCGTCTCCCGCAACATTAACGTTGCGTTGTTCACACCTTTAGTCAGAATTTTATGGAACGGACACGACAGGAATTCTGTCCAGATGCTGCTTTTATTTCATGTCATTCGCTGCCCGAAAACACTGAACGACAATAAAAACGTGCCAAGAACTTATGAAGCTAATGCATCAATTAGAATTCAGTGGAAAAATAATAGAGTGAGCTGGTCACACTTTGAGACGAAAAAAGGAATCAAACAACAACAGCAGCCCATGGGATCGCTTGGCAGACATCAACAAGCAATGCAAATGTAACTCTGGACTGGCGGGCAGAAATCGTGATACGAATGCTCAAAGAAGACGCTTAAACGTGCAGATATCTGAACGCAATACGCGCTGGGAGCCCGCCACTGAGGACGAGAATATAAGTCTGCCGTGGATTGCTGTTGGTGGAGTTGGATCGCGGTTGGGTCTGCTTTGATTGTGGGGGGTGCGTCGCCGTCGGATATGGGTGTACATTGTGTCTGTCAATTGCGAAGTTGTTTGAACTCGTTTAGGTGCAGCTATTTGTTTCAATGGGTTCATCATACACCTCGACACATCGGGAGCATCCTTCACGACCTCATTAAAAGAAGTCAAAGTGTGCACCTCTGCTCCACCTGCATCCGATTACCGAACGGTGAGGGTGAGGGTGACACTTGTTAACAGATGTAGCGCCACTCCAGATCTGGGTGAAGTCATTAAATGTTGAGTCCCTCGACGTTGTAAACCCGAAAATCCTTCAAATTCCTTTCAAATGTCGGATGCCAAGTGACATCAAGATGACTTCGGGTTTAATTGAATATAAACAATTTTATTACCTGCACCCATTTACGTTTCTAATTAAACTGTTGTCAGATGTCAAATCCAATTGTGTCACATTTTACGACATTTTAACATTCACAGCGTTTACCTGATGATTTATCGTCTAGATTTCGTCCCGGCAACCCTCCGAGTTCACACAGATATCAGTTTCATTACATTTGTCAGCCATGCATCCATAAAGGCCACATTCCTTTGTCGCAATTCAATTAGCAATCCTCATTAATCACTCATCCCTTCGGCATGTCCTCACGCGCACACCATTCCCCCCGTTCTCTCCCGGTCCCTGACATCGCGACACGATGGCAATAAAATGAAACAAATTGAAAATTTTTCTCAAATGTCGTGCCACTTTAAAGCCACCCTCACCCTCATCGTCTTCGGATGTGTTCCCCGTGCTGCCGCACACCCTGTGAGAACAAGTGCTCCCTAGCACACACACAGTCCCCTCCTGGCTGAGTTGCAGAGTTAATTACCCAGTCATCCTGTCACACACAATCCCGGAGACCCGGAGTTTGAGTTGAGAGTCGAGACCAAACCAATTCCGCAGCGCTGCATGCGCGATGTAAAGGTATTTACAGCGCTTTCCTCGAGTGTGTAAACACACAAGTGAAATGAGATACAGTTGCACTTGAAGGCGGCACCAGGATGGGGGGAGGGGAGGACGCCGCTGTGCTCTCTGGGGACAATGCCAAAGGTCAACGTCATGTGTAAGTACTGCCCATTCATTCCGTCAATTGAGCGTCTCATAAATTCGAAATGAACTGCAAGCAGATGGGAATTTTAATGACGCGCGCCTCCTTGAGACAACAACTCCCAGGAACCAGGGAGTGGCACTCGCACTCATCGTCCGCAGGATGATTTAGACTAGTTGCGGGGACATAAAGATGCTTCCGCCGTGCACACGCACTACAAGGCAAGTCGGTGGATCGGGACGCGGCTATTTGTGCTCGATGAGAAAAGTTTGAAGAGAGCCTCATAGCTTCGCGTGATTTATGCACTCCGCTGTAAACAGTTGGCTTTTAATTGGCGTGCACACAAGTTGGCGCAGGCGTGTGCACCAGATCGCCTCGCCTGGCCTATTCATAGGTCTCCTTCGCGCGCACGGACAAAGCCGGATGAGATTTATTGGTTCGAGGAACACTGCTGTGGGGTTAAACGGACGCTGGAGCCCGTGGCCTAGATTCCATTTCCAGGAACGCTATTTAGCGTCACAATGCCCGCCGTCCACGTCGCGTCGTCGGTCGGGCGGAGATTTGTTCTTCTGATTATCACTCGGTGGGATGATGTTAATAAATGATCGGTGCATGTGTCACTGCGGGATGCGTTTCGAAACGCTTCGGCGAGGTTGATGGCGCTCGGGGTGGATTATACGCTTTCGAAGTCTCGCTGTGACAGCTTGATGAAGCAGGGCTGAGTTTGGGAATGACACCGAGGGATTATGGAAGAAGATGTCACGACTTGTGGAGTTGTGCGTTATGTTTCTTCGGGAGACGATGATTGATGGCGCACGGAGTTGTCTGGCAGATGATTCATGTGATGACTGCGAGCGACTGAAGGAGACGCCTGTGGGAGGAGTGCTAGTTCGGTCGTGTAAACATTTTTACAAGCGATTGGGTGCAGATCGGGTGGCTTTAATTTGAGAGCTTTTCTTTGATGGACAACGTTTTATTTCAAAATTTGACAGATGTGCAGTGGTTCGAATATAAATTCTGAAATGGGAATTTAGTAGAGGAGATCAAAAGATGATGGGGACTTCATTTGTCTGCAACGGCAATGGGCGACAATCTGGCGGAGATTGGGCATTTTTAGGAACATTTTTGGGAAAGTTTTCTGGTCAATTTCCCTTGGCATCTTCTAGTGGAGCGTCTCTTCCGAAGGAAAGAGGCTTCCCGAAAAGGACGTGTATAAGACAAGAACGATCACGAGGACCATATGTTGAATATGACATCGTCGCCGCGCTTTCACTTGGTGACATGCTCCCGGGATCTAGACCATAGATTAGGCTTATGGGAGGGGTTATGACAACTTTGATGAAACCAGCCTCTTGTGCCTCATTTGCATAAACCTGCGACTGAAGAAAAGATTTCTGCAAAAATTGCATTCATTAGGAAAACGCCGAGAGCATCTATATCTTCTATGCCACCGATCAGCTGATAATTACGATTGTTGTCCATTTTGGGAGTTGAAATCGTAGAATATAATGATGGGCAATAAAGTATTAAACCTGAAGCTATGGTAAATACTAATACTGTTCGAACTCGGTAATCGCAAAGCTTGATACAAGCAACTCGTCGATTTTTACAGGTGTTTAAAACATAGCATTGTATCCTTTATAAGTGCAACCAATCAAAAAAACATTATCCCAATAGCTGCAGTACTCTATGACGTGTTATTAAAAACACACGTATGTGACAAAAACACCTCTGCGTTTTATTCATTCTCTTCATAAAGTTTCAATTCATTCTCAAATGACCGTTTACACCGTATAGTGAACCCCCTAGTCGAGGTAGAAGTTTTCAAGTGATATCAAAAGTAGACTAAGAGAAAGGTTATTTCTATAGACAATTGAGGAGAATGCCAAAGTAGGGCAAGGAGAGTCTTCGACTTAAGGAGAGTCCACTGTGTGTATTTTTAGTGTATGCATTACGAGCAGCTTTCAAGAAGTAGTTTTGTTTCATTACAAAATGAATAAGTTAAATAAAAAAATGTGGCGGCCCGTGGCGTTGTGGGTATGTGCGTCGACCCCAACCTCGACGTCGTAGGTTCGATTCCTGCTCTGTGCGACGAAAACAATTTTCACGACCCCACCTCTTTCGAGTCACTGACAATGCTCAAAGAGTATTTCCTGTCCAGAGTAAGCTTCTGAAACATGGCCATTCGGAGTCGGCATACAGTTGTAGGTCTCTTCCACTCGTGATAGAGCAATAGCACGCACAACACTAGAGGTTCCTGAGAAGCTTGGCCCTGTCCCTCTACGGGCTGTAGTGCCACCCATATTATTAATATTATATTACATTTACATTACAACAAAAATCATGTAATAGAATTGTTGCAGCTGAATAATATTTTGCTTCTAGACATTTATTTGTTCACAATATGAGTTATTGTCCTAGTCATAGAGTTGACTTTCATGACGACTGCACCTGTCTTGTCAAAGACTATATTTGGTGTGCTGGCCACGAATTTTCAATTCGATAGCGTTTCGGTGACTCCATAAGTTCATCCCTTTTAGAGTCAAACCATGCCTTTGTTAACTTGGCGGTGTGCTTTGGATCGTTGTCTTGTAGACGAGGCATTTACCCTTCAGCATATGCCAACATGACAGTTTCAATTATGTTTATGTAAGATTCTTTGACCCTAATTCCAATTCGGAGGTGTATGGAACCAATTAAATTCCAAAAGAAACGTATCCATACCGTAGAGTTGCCTCCACCTTGAGTAATAGTCGTCTGTGAGTATCCAGGATTGCGTTGGGTGACAGTCGCCCACTATGTCTGCTATCCAATCCAAACAAAATGAACAATTGACACTCCTCCACTTCGCCAGACGGCTGATCACCAAACATCTTCCTTTACTTCCTTTTTTTGCCCAGACTTGAAACTTGATGGAAGTTTCGACACTTTAAACCGTCTCTGGACACTTCTTGAACGACATAAACTGATCGCGTTCCACTTTCAGTGCCATTAACTGATCTTGTTTTCCCGCCTCCTTTTCTTATTTAAAACATTGCATTGCAAACATGCACCATTGAGCAACAAGCCATTTTCAATAATTTCCCTCACTTCATCCGAACACTCCACGTTACCATTAAATCCATTTACACAATTCGAAGTTACGATACGGACTACGAAAAAATGTTGTCACAAAATCCGAACGGAATTCCGAACTCCAACGTAGATTTTCGGAGTTCGTAGCTCATTTTCGATTACGATGGAATTCGTGACAAAGGTGGATAATACTTAGGATTACTTGTTACAGCAGTTGGCTTTGTTTTTTTTTAGCTGCATGTACTTTTCTGTCCAGCCAACGACCCACTTCCCGACGAGGTGATATTTGATTGATGGAGAATCCGAAAGAAAGGCATCGCAAGTAGGACCAAGGCTACCATGAGAAGCTGGCTTCAAAGTGCAATTCCTCACGGCAAACCAAAAAAAAAAAAAATCAACGCTTGTAGAGTCCGCGGTTACTCTTGAGTCTTGTAGTCTTCCCCGCTTTTCAAAGTTCACACTCCTGGACTCCTCTGTTAGCTGATTTCCGTGCCTCACATTAAACGTGGACATTCTCTGCAACTTCATCACATTTGATCGTAATGATCTTCTCTGTTAACAGGCCAGTGTTAAATTGAATTCATCTCAAATTCCTTAAATTAATTAAATACCGCCACGGAAGGTCTCATTGCAGGGTTCCTCATCAGAATTATAACCATTGTTCAATTTGACACAACACTGCGCTGAACAATAGAATGACCGAATGCAGGGACAGCTGATCACGGCCAACACACCACCGCAGGGATCAAAAGAGGCGTCGTTGTTGTCAACCACTAGTCTAGGTACGCGTGTCTGTACGCAGCGAACAAGAAAAGGCAGCTGGTGACGAAGGTATTATCCGAGGACAAAGGACAAATTTCTTAAGATCCCCATCAGCACCACCGATCTATTCACCGAGGCGGAATGACATGACACACGATCATCAGAAGCATCAACTTCCTTGATGTGAACAATGGATGTGCTAGCCTGAGTGTCGCTAACGATATTCTGTCACCGCTCATTGTTGGAAACGGATGGACCCCGAGGACACCTCTTGCCTGGGAAGCTATTCAACTTCTCTTCCGCCGCTGTAACACCATCACTCACTCTGGCCAGCCCTCACATTCCCACCAACCGCGAAAAACCACTTGAAATTCCTTCGAAAAAACCGCCTAATCTAAGATCCAGTCCCAACTTGTTTCCCATGCCAAGAGACCCCATGCCCAAGGGACACATTTGCCAGTCCTCACGCCGACCGACCGACACTTCCTCGTTTCCCACGTCGCTCCGAACGAGACGCCCACTCCGTCTGCATGATCTAATTTCAAAACCCATCGACGCGTATCTAACGCGTTCCTTACGCAAGAGGTCCCCCAGCCGCGGCCGTAAGCCCGATCTCATTGTTCACATATTTCAATTTTAATTACCCATCTGATTATCAGCGTTGTGTTGGACCTTCAGAAACGTGACCGTAATCCCGGCTCAAGGGCACTCCAGACAGACACTTCGAAACAGCAATTATGTTAATCTCTCTCGGTCCCAACTGCATTCCATTACAGCGACAAAGGACAATCCGGTTGGGACGAGGCTTTAGAAGACAAGCCCCGTCGCCGGAATGAAAACCGCTGTCTCATCAAAACACCACAAGTCGCGTTGAACCGCCGAAAAGCGACGCTGACACAAAAGCCCTCTAATTGCGTGCAGGCACTCAGTGACCGTGTGTACGAACAATAATCCGATAATTTGATAGCGCGTCAATTACGGACACACATCCATTCACACACGTGCGCACACATCGGAGGGCCGGCCGTGGCGACTCTTATCACACACTCTGCGCTGTGTCACTGCTTGGGAGTGCGGTGCACCAATTTCCTTGCTCGCTTCAAGTGAAGGGTGACGACCACCAGACAGTCGCCGCCGCAGCCACCCAGGAGTGCCCCAATCGCACCGCGCTGCTCACTCGACAAGAGTGTGAAACGAAAACCCCTTCAAACGTGTCAGATAGTGAAGTCATGTGATCCTCCTGACGACGGCGCGCGGTTGGCCCTTCGCCAGGGCGCATTTCGGAGATCTGGGAAATCGGATACCGAAGATGTAAATTTGACAGCCAAGTGACAGGAGACAGAATCCCGGAGACGAGCAAGACCGGCTGCGGTGGTGGCGATGCATGATTGATGCTTACGATTATGATTATGTTGCTGCTCATGGTGCGTGGGTCATGCCGACAATGGGATCACGCGGAGCACTGGACCACTGCGCACACAAATCGACACGACACATTATGGTTGTAAATTGACTTGACGTGGCCTCGGGGTTAATTAAGAACTCTTTTTTGGGCGGTTCAACGAACTGGTGAACACATTTGTAAGTGGCCCTTTTGGTGGATGCGGAGGATTTCTGTTCGTTAGTTATTCCAGCGAACTGCTGGCGCGGGCACATTGCATGTTTCCACTTGACTAAATCAGCACTCCTCTGAAGTAGACTTCCGCAATTGCATGCATGTGCCCTGGGTGGTAGTGGTGTTCGCGAAAAGCCAGCACAGTGGTGCTCGAGAGGATGCGAACGCAAGTGATGTGTAAAGATTCGAAATGATTTAACGTGTGATTGACTCTAGTGAGTGGTTAAATCAAAATGGATGGTTGCTGCATTGTCACGGGAGAATAGGAAGCACTTTAGAGACCGATATTACCTCAATCTGCGGCACGTGATGTGTTGTACCTCTCAGGGCAATGCGAAGGGAATTAGGTTTGTCGATCTGCCTCGGGTGTAAGTTCCTCGCCAGGGACCTTAATAGAGGGTAATTGAAGTGGATGGCATGTGTTGTTTCAGTTCAAAGTACAAGAATTGAAGTCAGTCACAAGAGCTTAGTTGTTTTCAGCACTAATCCGAGTGCTGTGTTGCAATGTTTACAATTAGAGTGCTAATGCTCCTTATTGGGACATTGGTTTCACTTTTATTTCAATAGTGCGCTGGCACACAAAACAATCTCAGTAAACTCTTGAGATCCACTCAGATCACCGCGACAGAAGTTGGGATGAGTTCAATAAACCTAGACGTCACAGACCGGAGTGCATGAGTGGCTGTCCATATTTGGATCGAAAATAGCTCAACGAGTTATTCTGATAAATTTGTCTCAAATTAAGAATGCTCCATGGACTAAGAGATACACTTTTTCGAGGTTTGTAAAGAAAGTCTCGTAACAACTGTATCAGTCCCTTAAGAATAAAGTGGATGATTCATTAAGCCCTTGGTTTTTTTTCAATAGGTTTTTTGCCATCACGCATAACTGGCGTCGGTGTCAGTTCTAATGCCTTCATTGGGCTGTAGACTCTCCACATACTCTGTAGAGGCCTTATACGGAAACTTCTACTTTCTTTAAATGCGTCTTGAGTCAGTAGAGCTGTTTTATTGTCTTGCTAAGTTTGTTTTATGCTTCCATCGGTTACACTGACTTGATCTGCGTGGTCTGCATGGTAGCCGGTATTTGTCCGCTTTCTTCTTCTGCTTTGCCACAACTGCTTCTGGTTCGGGTCTTGATGCTCCTTTCCTAACTAGGAAGTCTACCATTTCAATATTTTATATCTCCAAATAACATGCTTTCAGCCGAGTATTTAAATTTCAGTAGGTATTCTTACACTAGCATGGATTCAATAAAGTAGGAGTCTTGCAGGATTCCAGTGCTGTGATAGTGGCTCGACTGTCTGACATTGTTGCTATATCGCTTGAAAGATGTTGGGGTGTTTGTTCATGGTATAGACGAACTTTCGCCTGGGTTCAAATATCTCAACCCCAGATCCTTCATCAGATCTTGATCAGTCAGTAAGTTGTTTTACCGTATAGCTGTTCAATCCGTGTACTATGGCTTCGTTGTGTACTTGGTCTTGAGCTTAATGGTAAACATCTGGAAAGTTAAATTCTAGTCACGCCATCGCTCAGAGTGGTAGCCTTTTGACTTTGACTTGTGCATCGAATTGTCTCAATCTAACGCATTTGATGTTCCTTTTACCATTCTCATCATTGTTCGTTTTCGTTTACACATTCTGCGACCACTAAATGCAAGGAGTTTATTGGCAGCATTCAAGCAATTCATATTTGGGTTTCGCAGGCGGCACTTTTCCGGTAATGTGAAATTTAGCAGTCCTCCCTGATAAGTCTTACATGAGCCAAGTTTCGGAAGCAAACATTCATAGCGTTGTAGCGCTGGAAACAGTGAGTCAAGATTAGACATTCAGCATCAATGACACCAGAGCTAAAATCACAAAAAATAAATTTTGTAAATCACTGCTTCTTAGGCTTAGCCCAACTAAGAAAAATTGCTAAACTGAACCTCACTCGAACACCCAAGCAAGGCTTCATAATAATCATATGGGTGACGCTACAGCCTGTAGAGGGTCAGGATTGGCTTCTCAGCAACCACTCGCGTTGTGCATGTTACTGTTCTCTTAAGAGTGGAATAGACCTACAGTTTTATGCCGGCTCCGAACGGCCAAGTTTGAGAAGCTGTCCCTGGACAGGGAATAATCGTTGAGCATTGTCAGTGACTCGAAAGAGATGCTTACTTACTTATAAGGCAGACGAACCATGAAGGGCCTGAGCCTGAGCAATTGCAATTACCGCCTTCCATCGGTGACGGTCCTGGGCACGCTGCTTCCAGTCATCAAGGCCAAGCTGTCTTACATCCGCGATGACTTGGTCTTTGTACCGGAGGTTCGGTCTTCCGCTCCTTCACGAACCAGGAGGCTCGAATTCGAAGATCCTCTTTGCTGGAGCATTGTTGTACATTCGGCCAATGTGGCCGAGCCAGTGTAGTCGACGGATTTTTGCCTTTCGGACTACATCCACATCCTTGTACAGCTCGTAGACGTCGCGGTTGTGTCTTCTCCTCCATTCGCCTTCCTCGCAGACGGGACCATATATCCGACGTAGAATTTTTCTTTAGAAGGCACCAAGAATCAGCTCTGCAGTCTTGCTTAATGTCCAGCTCTCAGCTCCATAAAGTAGGACTGGCAGAATAAGGGTTTTGTAGAGCATGACTTTGGTCCTGACTGGAAAGAGATGGGACCGTGAAAATTATTTTTGTGCCGCACAGACCAGGTTGGGCCTTATAAGGCCATAATATTCCTAGTACTCCTATATGCAGCAAAAGGTATGTAAGGTCAGAGGTAGAGAAAGATAAAATCAACCAACTACACGCACGAACTTTAATTGGATGGAACAGGTCCAACCCGGACTGCAGTGCCGCTCCAAGTTGCTTCAAGCCTTAAAAATGTCTCAACTAATGTGCACGATATGGGTAATCCCCTAAAGCATTTCTTTTATATACTAATTGAATTACTTCTGAGGAATGTGACACCTTCGTGGTCATATCTCGGCAAACAGGCACAGCAAACTGGACTGTTATGTAGTGACAGAAGACACCATTTAATTCGATTCTAATGATGTCCGTAAGTCAAAATCTGCATTAGCATGTTACAAATGCATTGGATTTCAATACATGGAAATAAACATTAGAGTGAACATGGGCTTGATCAATGAAGAAGAAGTTTTCGTTAATTACGAAATATTCTGTGAATACGCATCCTGAATTCCAATGGATTTTAAATTTGGATACCTCTGAACTTCCTCAGTGTGGCTACTGTCCCCGTGCACAGCAGTCCGCCACTTCAACCTAACCTAACCCTGAACTATTTGAATTTAGTGTCTTTGCGCAAATCTGGATGGGTAGCGGTGATTAGCTTGCTTGCCAATGAAACTATGCTTCACTTGTCCCTTTAAGATCCCATGTGCTGTCACTTTTCGGCTTCCAGCCCTGGCTACTTCTTGAACTTTATACCGCTTCGTTGTTTTGGAGGATAGGAAATTCAGTTTCTTCTTTTTGAGATTGATATGTGCGTTCATCAAGTGTTCAAGTTTGTCAAAGGAATATTCTCTTCTTCTCTGTATGGCGCTACAGTCCGAAGTGGACCTGGGTCTCACCCAACTAGCGCGATCTCTGGCTAGGAATATTTTACTGCCTAGTAATTTTCTGTCTGTGCAAGGATTTACCAGTTAACAAGTTCTTGTACCTCCCCATCCAGTTGTCAAACACGTTACATCATAATTTTTTTGAAAATTGACACGACACATTATTAGTCAAGTCAAGTGGTCTCAGGGAAATGAGAAAGTTTAAGACGCTCATTGTTATGTATACCGACTGAGAGTTCTGTAAGATAATGCCACTGCCGCCAAGCTGTCCAAGGACTCACAGTTGCCTTCCATGAAATCATGAGACTGTGCATTGCTTGGTTGGTCAAGTCCTTTACTGGTTGACTGCGGTAATATGTGTGCTCGACATATTTTAATTAAGGGTGTCCCTTTATACCTTCTTCTTTAAATAGTCATAGGTTCCAAAGAGCTCCTAGATTTCTTTAGTCAACATGCCTCCCCACCTAGCCTGGACTTAAAAGCGCTTCCAATTGAACTAAAGCCCCTTTCTTTATTCTCGTACCACCAAGGCAGCAAGGTGTACACCCACCGAGCTACCCGTCACAGTTGAAGTGTCGACGACTATTTGAACCAGACCTCAAACTGAAATGAAAACACCATAAATCAGTTCGAGTTTTAACGACTCAATCCAAAGCTAATAAAACATCTCCTTTTAATCACAGTACAAAGCCAGTCCAAATCAAGCGCAAACAAGTTCACAAGCGAGCATAAGTTTTCAGGTTACGACGAAGCCACACAATTCCTCTTAAAACTCTAACGACTTTAAATCATGTACAGCCTCCTATCTCAGAGTGAGCCACATAATCTCCCCCGGGACACATACGCACACAACTGCAGCCAACTAAGAAGCCAAACTATAAGATTTGTCTCCTGCTGGTGGGGGGTATTAAAGTTCACACATACGGTTTTTAATGTCCCACAAGCAGATATAACAAAGCGTCCTGATACGGCAATAAAGAACGAAATCTTAGCCGAACTCCGAACGAAGCCACCATAAGGAGCCAGCGCCAATTAAGCGGTGGATTTATGAGTTGTGTTAATTAAACCGACTCGTAAAGCGTTTCTTCCACCACCCACTGTGCGCACAATAAAGTTTTCGACAACTTCATTTAAGGGTTGCACCCAGCACCAGTCATCAGTCACAGCCCACCCCCTGGGAGGGGAGGCAATTTTCAAATCCCAGCGTTCACACATCAACACATCTGAACAATGCACAATTATGAGTTGTCCTCGAAAGCCGCTCGAGCCCGGCCCGGAGTGATGGGGTGATAACTGCGGATTAAGTGAGAGCGAGCAGCAGAGCGTCGTGGTCGTCACCCCGCCGCCGGAAACACAAAGCCCCCCGTCAGTGACGAGCACGTTCGAAATTAATATTTAAGAACGAGCGCATTTCGACTGATCAATTTTAAAGCAGTTGCCGTGTTGGCCTAACCCCCTAATGCTCAGTGCTCACCTCCCCCTGAGGCTGGGAGACGCACGACGACGGTTTTAATTTGCGCCTCGCCGTCTGAGTGCATCCGCTTAGCCACGAAAAGTTGCCCAAGTGGCGGGGGTGGGCGGGTGGCCGAAAAATGAAAAGCAATTTCACGATTAATTTCGCAGGCACAATCCTGACGACTCTCGAAGTTTGGAGGGAGGTTGCTTAGTGGAGCACAATCGCCGGCACCGCACACAATCACGTATGCGTCGTCCACGTCGGTGGGCGACGGCATCCACACCGGATGCCGGCGGACAGGACTTTATGTGGATTTCCTGCCGAAATCGGTATCCTTTTGGCAAATATTTCTTTTTTTTTGGCCAAGATTGAATTGTGTTTTGGGGACGAGGACACACGCCACGTCGAGCCGTGCCGTGCCGCCCGGGAGGTTATTTGAACTTTTGATAAGGAATCACGAACGATGAAACGATTGCTGTTGTATTTGCTGAGTGATTTCTGCCCCGTCCCCGGGGGATTTTCGGATTGTAAAAGGATTTAGCTGCTGCTGCAGCTTCTGTTTCCGAATTTCTTTCGTTTTTTTTATTTGCGCTGCCCGGCCGGCTGGCTAAAGGAGGCCGAGTGTTCGGTAAAGGGATGTGTCACAATGGAATGCGTAGGCGGCGGCGGTCATCGGTCAGTTGATTGTTTGTTTTTGACTTTTCAGTCGGGAGCTGTGCGAAAGCTTGCAGATGACAGAGAGGAGGGCTTAGCAGAAGATCTGGCTGTGGATGGGGGTTGGAATGGAAAAGGGTTCAAAGGCGAAAAGTTTTCCAATATGACAGGCTATCCTCAGACACACACAAACGCTCTTGTGTGCTATAGTGGGAGGACATGGTCAGCAATGAAATGGAATTTGTATGTTAATTTTGTATGCCTTGGACTAAGATGTTGTCAAGTCGAGCTAAGAAGGGACGTATTGGTCGATGGAGCGTGGAAGTTTGAAGTAACATTGTGGGGAGCATCAAGGGGGTCGTGCGGAATATGAAAAGTTTGACGAAGCATATGTGGAATGCTTGTCAGGGGAATACACCTGGAGTCATGTGTGTCCCTGGGGAACTGTAGCTACTGAATGGGTGTGGGTCCTTGCAGCCCATTCACAGGAGATTGGTTCAACAAATTAAGCAAGCAGCGTGTGTTTAATATTCTCGTGCGTTCATCATGTCCTATCATTACTCCTTTCATTGTTTTCTCTGCTCACCCGTATTCCTCTTGCAGTCAGTACAAATCAAGGGACACCAGTCGCCAGAACTGGTTCCTCTGACTTTTAACCCGAATTTTCTCATGAAACACGAACCGTGTATCAGTGTAATCCGCATCACATCTCATCCCGCTGTGGCAACTGAATCAAATCAAACCCGTGTCACCTCGTTTCTAAGAAGCTTCAAATCAGCTTTGGATGTACATCCGCGTGTGTGTCTCGCATTCAGTGTAATGAATTCAATTTGGAAGTTAATATGAGCGTTATCCTTCATGTCAGAGGCAGTGGTTTCAGTTTCTGTCTCTGACATGTGTTCGCTGTGAATTTCATGTTTAAAGTGGATTTGATTGCCACCGAAAGTAAATAAAGTGGCACCTCCGGGAAAGGAGTTGATGACACTTGACGGAAGAAGGCAAAGTTGAAAGATTTCCTGAGATTTCATTTTTTAATTTGTGTGTGTGCCATTTTAAAGACGCTATCTTCTCTGGATCAGCCCGTGAGTTGTTGATGTAATCACGTTCACCTTTTTTGACATGAAGACTCAGAATCATTCTTAACATCTGTTGCGCCAGCGATTTGTGCTGAGTCCTGTCCTGGCTCGTAGCACCACCATGCTCTAGAAAACACTGCGTATTATATGGAGCCGAAAGAGGCACTATAACAAATGCGGCATAGCTTAGGCTCGGTATCTTTAAAGCAACAATTCTTTCATATGCTGATGCTCCGTAGTCTGGGATGTCCTCAACCACCAAGTCTCTCCAGCTGGCATGATGACCCTTAGGCACTCTATGCCTAGAAGGTCGCAGGACTGAAAAGTCAAGTTACACATGAACCGCGAAGTGTGACGGCGAAAGTATGCAAGAAGCTTAAGAAGTATATTCAGCACATTGCCAGTGACTTGACTTGGCTAAGTCAATATAAGACAATTATTCGAATGGAACATTTCTCTTCACTACTACTGTCAAGGCCGAATATCTCATAATTAAGGCTAGATAACTCAAGGCAAGTTGAGTCATGGACCGAATACAAATAAGTCTCATACCATGACACAGTTCGTTAAGTTTCGTTAAGTTTTGTTAAGTTTCGTTAAGTTTTGTAAAGTTTAGTTTTTCGAATGTGGGCGCAAAATCGGTCGCTATCTAGTCCTGAAATTCAGTGTAGATTCCAAAAAGCAATTAGTTGCACCAGCTCTGAGTTAAGCTCATCGAAGGAGTGGAGGGCTGTCATGGGCCTATATTTCTTTTTAACGTTGTGAGTACGAACCTTCGAAACAATGAGTCGCTTTTGCGACTTACGATGACGCAGTCAGTCGATTTTTTAATTTCAAAGTTCTGGTGAAAAATGTTCCAGGACCCAGGAGTTCCACCACCTATTCATCGACTTTAAGGCCGCGTATGACAGTAGTTATAGAGGCGAGCTATACAGCGCCTTGTCTAGCTTTGGCATCCTTGCAAAACTCGTCCGATTTTGCAGAATGACTACGGAGAACGGTCGTTGCTCCGTCGAGATCGGTAAAGATTATACCGAGACCTTTATGTCAGAAGAGGATTTAGACAAGACGACGCACTGTTATGCGATTTCTTTAATATCATTCTCGAGAAGACCAGGGACACGATCTTCCATCCAAATCTGTGCAACTGCTCGCATGTGCCGATGACATTGACATCATCGGAAGAACCCAACGGGCTGTCAGTGGGGCGTTTGTGAGCATCGAGAAGGAAGCGGCCAAGATGGGGCTTGCGTTTAATGAGGGTACACCGACGTCTTGGGCAAAAAGTCTCAATAGGCAGCTGTAACTTCGAGGTAGTGAAAGACTTTGTCTACCGAGGCTCCGAGGATAACACAAGCAATGACACCACGGCAGAGATAAAACGGAGGATCACGCGGCCAATCGCTGTATTTTTGCACTTGGAAGGCCATTGAAGAGTGAAGCCATTTCTCGAAGAACCAAGGTATCCCTATATAAGACCTTGATAGTCCCAGTCCTGCTGTATGGCACAGAAGCATGGACACTAACTAAAGCGGACGAGTATATTCTTGGTCGCTTCGAGACGAAAGTCCATCGAATTATTTTCGGTCCCGTATGTGCGGATTGTTTTTGGAGGAGGAGACTGAACGACGAACTGTACGGGCTGTACAGCGACACGGATTTATTCAAACGAGTTCGAATCTCTCGTCTCAGATTGCGAGGGCACGTATAGCGAATGGACATCAAAGCTCCGGCCCGGAGTCTTGGACTAGAGCCCCGCGGGGAAACGCGGTAAAGGAAGACCACGCCTCCGGTGGCGCACGCGGCTGGAAGGTGACCTGAATAAGTTGAATGTGCGTGGCTGGAAGCAACAAGCACAAGACCGGGCTAAATGGAGAGGCATGTTGGCTGGGGCCTAGGTCCCCAACGGACTGTGTCACCAGCCCAAGAAGAAGAAGATGGAAAATGTTCCCAGAAAGATATTTATTTGTACTTCGAACGGAGGTGAATTCTTGCATTTCATAAAATCATCGTGTATCATTTATTGATTCAAGGTAACATCTATTGTTGGATGACTGCGATAGCAATTTTCGCCTACTCAAACTATGATGTACCACATGCTAAGTAAGGCGTAAACTCTCACCCAATGACCATTCCTGACAACCATTGCGTCTGCATGATACACAATCATCACACCTCCAAGCCATCGACACCTACTTCTACTGTCACGCCCCACAACACAGCCGCCACAGCTCTTGCACTCTCCCATGTGTGTGGTCCATATCCTAGACATCCCCGCAGGCGGCGATCATCCGCACAGCAACCGAATCGCCATCACCATGCGAGGTCCCCCGTTCTCGTCACACAATTGGCTCCCTTGTGGATAAACAATTCGCAATTACAAGTAATAAAATCCCTTTCGGCGATTGTCCCCAATTTGCAATTCAAAACGCAGACTCTGCATGTCTGGTCCTCCGATCCGCTTCACAATGAATATGAGTAATTTGGTCTGGCTGCACAACAAAAAGCGATGTACTCTTGTCCCGAGGGTCGTCGGCAGTGATGTCCCACCGTAGTGGTGGCCCCTTGTCCCGCGCTAAAAATAGCGAAACGGTGGAGGCATCACAGTGGAAACCGATAAGAAGTCGACCGCTTCTTGACTCCGCCAGCACGGTGATCCTGTCTGGCATTACATTGTGCTGCTGCGAACTGGTGATTAATTTCAGTCGACTTCGCAGACGACTTGCCGGTTGTCACGAAGGCGCCTCTTCCATTCGCAGATGCTCCAGCGAAGCCACTCAGTGGTGGATGTTCCGGTGGCTGTGTGCGCATGCAAAACGATACCAGGCTTGATTTCGAAAGATTTATTGATTGTTATTACATTCTGAACAGTCGTCATCGATTAAGGCTATTAAGACGGCATCCGCCCCGCTCAGCGACCGATTGAGAGACAAAACGATCCTCGCGTTGGGTGCGTGAGTGAGGCCCTCCGATGGATGGATGGATGTCATGTGGGAATCGACGATCGATGACTTTATAGGTTCTCGGTTTCCTCTTGTTTTTTGCTGCCAGAGATGTTGTAACGGTGCTGGCTGGTGGATCGCATTCGAAATTAATCAAGACAGATGAACGGAGATCACTTGTGACGCTCGGGGAGCGTTCACCCGCGAGAGGAGGCCGCCAGTGGAGCGACTAATTGGATCTAATAAATTTGTTTGACAAATGAGCGAAATACATTTGTCAGATACGCTTTCTGTGGTTTTGAAGTGAGATTGATGGGCTGGATGCTGTCGCGGCGACGGAGGCGGATACAAATTGATTTTTAATTAAGAGACTGATTGGAATGCTGATGGGGAATTTAAGGAAATTCAAAGGATTGTTACTGGGCCAACGCACACCCTTTGTCTCTAAAAATACATCGAATTGTGGGTCTGTTTTAAGAGGAGGGACTGTTCGTGTACGTCAAACGTCGCATTTACGCACATATAGTTTAGGGACTGATTGTCATTTTAGATCATAAATTGACGGCTTAATTGCTGGTTGTAGTCTTCAGCTTGTGATTCGCGTTATCACATGTTTGAAGGGACCTTCGATTATACTGCTGAATCAATTCAGAGACGCTTGAAGGAGAGTATTGCCAAATGAGAAAAATGAAAGCAGGTGTCTCACCACATCGCAGCAACTTCTGCTCCAACATGTTCTGATTTCCTTCATCTGAGGTGTGCCTTGTTAGTAGGAGTCGTCAAGGGCAGCTCAGTTTAGTGTTTTTCTCGTCAAAGAGGGTTACTCAAATGTTGCTGTTCCACGATACAAAAATCGATTCAGTGAATACTCAGACTCAGCGACAAGGGCGCTCAATGTCGACTTGATGCCAATATTTCGCGAAAGAATCAACAATCACCGGCTTTGCTGTTAAAATACATAAATTTGTACTCGAAATGGCTACTGGCATCTTTCCAGCTAAAAAGGCAAGGCTCGTTTTAAGCCGTACACCAGATTTAGGTTGTTCTCCTTTTGGAAGCACCCATCGGGTACTGTAACGCACACGTCAACTATCATATTCGAGCCAATGACTGCTTCCTGCTTGTAGGGGATCATCAGCTGGTTAGATCAACTGAAACTGAATGCCTTCAGATCCGAGGCCCTTGACATGCATTCGATAGAGATTCGAGTGGAACAAATTCTTCGTTTCATTCAAATGATTCAGTTCTTCAGTTGGTGGCTCATTGAATAACTCAGTGTTTTGATCTAGTTTGTATTCCTTGTCTATCGTACGGCGGACTGCTTGCGTTTAACAGCGGCTAGTTGGGATGAAGACTTCCTCTTTGTCCGAAAGTCCATCATCACTTTCTTCCTCATCATTGTCATCGTCACCCTGGTCATCATCATTTTCTTCTGTGTCCGCTTCATTATTTGATTCATCACCTGTGTCCTTTTCGGTCACGGAATCATGTATTGATTCCTTGTCTTCAAGTGATTCAGTACCACTTTCTTATGTAGCGATTGTAAGTAGTATACAAACTTAAACCAAGAAGCGCTTGCAGTCAATTTGACAGTTCGGTTTGTTTTGATTATCCTATCCCTCGAGCCGGAACGCGATAAAAGTGTTTTTTTTATAAGTTCTTTTAGACAACAAAAACGGATAGTCCTGTAATTGGTAATGTAATTCGTTGCGTTGGAGAATGAAAGGAAATTTATCTTAATGTCGATGGCTTCCAGTCAGTGTACCAAGCGGTGTTGTCGGTTCTAGTCTGTTCTGGCTCTTGCCAGAACTTAAGGCAAGAAAGGAGAGGAATTTTCATGGATGGCTTCAAGAACAATAAATTATCTGAAGCTGTGGTCTTCGTGGAGAGCGACATTAGTCTCTTCACCCTGGGTTTTGTAAAATCGGAAATTTTCCAAGCGGAAACCTACGCGATCCTAATTGCAACGAGGTTTATTTTTAGAACAAGAATGCGCGGAGTACAAATTTAGCGAAAGCCATGACGCAGCCTTAATCAACCTTTTAACCACTTCCTGGTTAGTTCTCTGAGTTTGATCGCTAGTCTAAATTCGCTAAGACTTGTTTGAAACCCGACCTGCCACTTAATCAAAGGAAATGAGATTGGCAATGAACTTGTTAGACAAGGATCAGGGGAGGCATTCTTTGGACCCGAAACTGCGCTGCGACCCTGGTTAGGGCTTAGATCGATGTTTGGGACTCTTGCTAGGACAACCGGAGCATGACTCCCTAGAATGTAGACAGAACAAGTGCATGCTCCCTTAAATCTGTTAGAGATTTTGGCAGAAAGGATTCCCGGTGTACTAACTAGCAACTACACTTTCGGCAAACCTTGGCCTATCCGATGAAAACCTTTGCGCTGAGGAAAGGACGGCGACAATGGAGAGCACTTGCTGCGCCTCTGCTCAGTCTTTGCTCGGATCAAGTGGTAACGCCCGTCATCACAGAAGCTCCCGGTGGCTTTTCTTCGGAAGACGATGAAATTTCGTTAAATGTAGACTGTTGTGAATTATTGAGTCTAAATACTGCAGTGTATTCCTAGGACTTTTCTAATAAATCTCGATCCAAAGAAAAGGTTTCTACTCCCTAATGGTCGCATCATTTTTGGAGTACCTCGATCTAACCTCGCCTTGATTCAGTGGATCAACGGCAACTTAATCCACCAGAAATCAACGATCAAAAAACACAACCCTCCACCACACCACATCGTCCTTCATTAATTCAATTGACCAATTTGGGGGAAAACTTGCAGAACGCAATCCCACTTCTCAGCGCAAACTAAAAATCGTTCCCTTCCCAGGATGGTGTCTCACTTCCCATGCTTCCTTCCAACAAATCTCATTCACTCCATCATCTGGTAAGGTTAAACGAAAAAAAAAACAGAAGACAGCAAACAAAAAACCTGTCAATTGTGTCCTTCTCAGTTAACGTTCGTCGGTCGCCACTCGACTTGCAGAGAAATTCCTTATCGTCCTCCAGGGTGAGTTCCAGGAAAATTGTTTTCAATTTATCATTACTCCAATCTCCTCCACCACAATGGCCACCCGTCCGTTTAATGATGAGTCAAATGCCACTTCCTTGCAGTTAAATACTGAACGGGCGGGTGTCTGTCAGGATTAACTGAGAAACTTTAACTTTGCGCCGTCCTCAGCTCCGTGCCTGGCGGTAGGATAACAATTACAAATGGAGGAGTCACGCTAATGATGGTGCTACCGAAACTCGAACGGAAGTCCTGCCATAGTGCGCGCCCCTCCCCCGCCCTGTAATGAGCCAAAAGGAATCTCGAGCCAACGGCTGTGCGCCGTCATCGCAGCTCCGACTTTTGCACAAGAGCGGATTTCTTTACTGGCGGCCCCTGCCCCCCAAACCAGCGACTTTTGTTGTAGAATTTAATTTGCTTAATAGCATCCGCGGCGCGCTGGATTGAGACAGATGGGGGTGACGCGGCGGCCCATCATCAGCGTCATCTTCAGCACGTCACCAGTGCGCGTGGAGATGATGTTTCAAGCACTATTTGGCATGATTCGTGCGGCGGCGGCTGCCGCGTAACCCGTGGCTATGATGAATTACTCTGAATGAATGCGCGCACACAAACACCCTCCACCTGCACGTTACATCCTTCAGAGTGCATCACAGAAAGACAGAGCAGCATAAATTATCCGGCATCGGATCTGGCTTTGGAGCACAATCCGAGGAGGCTTCGGGTGTCTAGCGCCGTGATTTGGAACGACGCGCTTCCTTGGCACTATTTGATGCGTGCAGCAAATGCAAAGCGAGCTGTGCGCGATGCAGCGACAGTGCTAAGTGTGGGGATTGATGCGAACCTTGTGTCTGTAGCATCTGCTGCGGAGATTCAGTGCGATACAGTGAAGTTTATTGCGATCGCAGATGTGGAAAAAAAAGTTAAGATACTTTTTATCGTTGAATTCACTGCCTGGCAGGGAAGTTTGTGTACTCGCTCGTTACGGAGCGGTGCGGTGCGGTGGGCGGTGGCACATCCCGCATCCATCGGTCACTGTTGGATGTGAATTGTTTTGTTTGAGTTTTTCAATTAAACTGTATCATGAGCGGTCCGGAATGCAGAGCAGGACGGGCAACTCAACTCTTAAGTCGAACGGACATCCGGCATGATGTATTCCCATTCTGTCGGCGTGGCGAGGGGTCGGGGTGCGGATAAGTTTCAAAGTAGTTTTGTGCGCTCTGGATTAGGGCAGGAATTATTTTCGAAATGCGAGAGAGTGGCCATTGTATCTGTTGTGACTTAGTGAGTCGATGCATGACGGGGTCTAATTGAAATTAAAATATTCTCAGTGGGAGGGAAGGAACGGGGGGACCGCCTTAATCGAGTGGAAGGTCAAGATGGTGATGATTTTTCGAGTGGGATTAGAGTTGACGAGGGTGGGGTGGGGAGGAGAAGAGAATGGCGTTCAACTTCGAATGGTATTTCAGAAGAGTCAACGGCCTTGAATGAGGGTTATCTTTTGTCTCCTTCGAAAATTCTCTCGCAGAAGCCACTTTACAACACCAAAGCACTAAGCTACTCTAGCAAAAAACTCTTCTTTAATGTTGAAGGAATCAGTTCAAAGTGTGTCTGTCCAAAGTATCCAAAAGTATGTTTCACGCATTCCGTCACTTGGCAGTGATTTCGTGGTCTGTCACGATTTGAGTAATTTGTCAGTAGAAACGCCTTAATACCGTGCCACTTAACACTAAAGCACATAGCGCCATCAGGCTTGGAGAGTATGGGTACCAGACATTAGAACGCTATCCTTGATCTCATACGCATGGCAGGCAGATGTGCAAGGATTTTAACAATCTACACCCATTTTTTGAAGATAGGTGGCAGACGCGGTACGGTTGTGTTCTCGGAATACCTAAACATTTCGAACTTCTGCTGACTGCCACGCAATTTCTAGTGTGTTCCAGGTGGAACTATTTGTACTCCGGCAAGCCGAGTCAAAATATAGCCAAATATCTTGCCATGGCAGAAGGTTATCAAAGATATTGCCTCCTTTACTTAATATTCTAAACAGCACATGGATGCCGAGCTAACCTAGTGTTGTTAAAAAGCCAGATAAAAATGTCTCTCCGATGAACTGGTTAGACAGTGCTCACTTCAGAGGTATGCATCGTTTTGACATGCATTCCGGCTGATGCGCATTATATACTCCCTCATATTTATTCACTGTCCTGAAAGTCCATCTCTTTGAAACTGACCAGCGTAGCGTATTTTAGGCAGAAACCATTTCGATAAAGGAGGCATTATGCTGGCTCAAGAACAATCTAATATCCAATAGGACAGCAGATGCACACAATTAGAGCAATCAACCACAAGTGGCTGGAGGGCACCACCTGCTTAAAGCCAAAGGACGATTATATTAACTCTTAAACGATCAGTCTATCTGCTCAGACAAGCAGACCTACACTCACGATGCTCATGTACGTCATAGTTGGATACTGCCTTCGCAATTGGTATATACTGCCTACACAACGATTTCTGCGGAAGGTGCATCGATGAAGAGGACTGCACAAGCAACTCCTATGTATGTCCTATAGATGTGCCAACCCGAAACTTTCTTAACTCGAGTTGACTCGAGTTGGAATTGAAGCGAATTGAACCGAGTTGTAACTTGTCTTGGCTAACTCGGTTTTTTTTATAATAATGCTGGATTCAATAATGGATGTGCTCGTTTAGAAATGAAAAATAAAGGGCAAGAATTTGGTAAAAAGAAGAATGTTTATTAAATATAATTCAATACACAACAAAAAAATAAATAAACTCACGAATACAAATTTATTGATTCAGCTTTATTAAAAACTTTTTAAACAAGAGAATTTTTTGCTTTGACCAGACACTATTTGCTTTGTAAAAATTTGTTCCTCAAAATTATACCAAATTTACAAAAAAAAATTAATAAATATCCCCCACCATAACGTACGAGACTAATATATTAGACTGCCATTCAAAATGAGTTGTATTTTTAAACGCCAAACTTTTGGCTAACGAGGAATATTATACATTTACGAGAGATGGGTCAACTCGAATTGATAAACCGAGTCAAATCGAGTTACATCCAAACCAAAATACATAATACATAATAAAGAACCGAAAGAGAAACTGAGTTACTATGGGTTCGAAGTGAAGCGAACCGAGTTGCAACTCGAAGCTTTACTGTTGTTGCTGACTATCTCGGTTTCACCCAATTCAAAATATATTCCTTTTTGTATCAGTCAAACTCAATACCAAACTCTGGTTAATACCAAACAATTGGTTTGAAAGACTCTAGAAAAAACAACCCATTTAGGTACCAGCGAAAACCTGTCGCATCACACACTGCTTCGTCCATGGCGATCGCGTGTCGATAAACTGAGTCAACCCAGTTGTGTGTTCACAATGTGTCGAATGTTTCATTTTAGTTTCAGCAACTCGGTTTGGACGTAACTCGGGTTGATTCGGTTTTCAACTCGAGTTGACCCATCCCTACTCCTATGCTCCTATCCCGTCCTGTTACTACCTATTTCTTGATAATCTCAGCAAACTGAAGTTAAACCTCACAAGCAGATTCCAAGCTTAGGAATAGTTAGCCATTATGGTATGATCATCGTCACCATGTTCTAACGCGCATGCTCAGCCAATGGAGTCGCCGGAGTAAAGCACACAAGAGATCCCCAAGCTCCTCGATCTTCCGCCATCGACTATAACTCATCAGGATTTATGCCCGTCCAAGTGAGTTCTTACACTTGGTCCAACCAACTCGTTCTGTGTCTCTCAAGTGGTCGCTAATGCAGTCGCATTTAAGGAATGCTTCGGAAGACGTGATGCTGTGGCCATGTAGCCAAACCTTCGAAGCATAGCCTTTTGCGTTCGGAGAATTAGCTGCTCAACATTGAGTTCCTCGAGTACTGCCTTGTTTCTCACTCTATCCCGGCGAGTAACTTTCACTCATATCATCTCGGCAGCTTGCATTCGCGATATTCTGTCGGTCTTTATCCAAATTTCATGACCATTGGTTAAAGGTTTGAACAAAAACTGAGCTGAAAACCGCTAACTTGCCTTTGGTACTTCTTCTTCTTTTTTCTTCTTTGGCTAGCGCTACAGTCCGGGGTGGACATGGGCCTCAGCCAACATGCACCTCCATCTAGCCCGTTCTTGGGCAGGTTGCTTCGAGCCACGCACCTTCAACTTTTTCCGGCCCCTTTCTAGCTGCGTGTGCCACCGGAGGTGTGGTCTTCCTTTACCACGTTGTGCCTCGTAGTTGGTGTCGAAGACTTTCCGGATCGGAGCAGGACTGTGACTTTCAAGGTCTAATATAGGGATAGTGGTCTAATTGTGACTAGCTTCATGACGGCTTCAACTTCATCCTGTTCTTCCTTGAAATGATTTTTTTTTTCTCTAAAAAATGACAGAACGTCATGAATATTCTACTTTTAATGGTTCTGACGCCCTTATTTACGAACCGACTGATTGACCAGCAACTTGGGAAGTCCGGTGATCATGACTATAATCTTTAACCACCGGACTCCCAAGTTGGTAACGTTAACGACACTCCGCCCTCTAAACAAACCAACCACCTTTGTTAAAGGGAATCTTAAAAAACCACATCGATTCGAAATGACTTCACATTTGCCACAACCTTTCGCCCATCGAGAGGACAACGAGCTGGACGCGTGCATCGATCCCATTTGATTTCAAACAACGGACCGACGAATCCAATTAGTGCCTTGTCTCCTTAACCTCAAATCGCCGGAATCAGCGCCGTCAGGCGTGGTGATTAAATGAAGGCATCTGCCGGTGAATATCTGCGGAACATGCTCTGCTTTTCAATTCCAGGTCGTTGGCGCCTGCAAATTAGTCTCGGAACTAACAATCAAGTGTAACAAGCACCTAAATCACCGCCAAATTGGTTTAGTTAGTCTCCCTCTCTCTGTCTCTCTCTGCGGCCACACCAGAATGTGTCCGTGTCCCGAATGACAGACCTCCATCGGCACATGCAACTCTCTCCCGCCACTCCTTCCTGCATGTGCATGCGGCCGGACACAATGAATAGATGCACTTATTCTATTCCCCATGACGGGATCCGTCACATGTCCTTTCAAAGCAGTCCGACGATAACAATCAACGAGCGGTGGTGGACGCAAAGCAAAAAACAACGAGGAACACTAGACAACTGGTGAATCGCATGTAAACCTGCGCGCGGTGCGCACCCACCCGCCGAACACGAGAATGTGTCGCACAAGCCGGAGAGCAGAATAAGTGCAACAGAATTGAAATTAAACCGTAGCGCTCAAGTGCAGCCAACAAAAACAACAAAAGGACGAGTCCTTTGCCATTTCTGCCCGACAATTTGTTATATTGGACTCGGTGCAATCCGACGCCGGGCACCGGGCCTAACACCCATCATCCGCCGTCGTTGTCGTTGTCGTCATCGTGCAAGTGCATACACCACCGCATCCCTGTCAAAGGACGAAGGGAAGAGGCCGGCGGAGCACTGCATTTCTCTCAGGGTATCTGTTGTTTGCAAGTCGGAATGGGCGTGAATGGAGAGCCGCCCGCTGATGGAAAGCCAAATTGTCGACTTCCTCTCGCAATTGTACCCGAGTTGATAAACGACAGGCTGTTGGGGTATAATTTGCTTTTTCCCATTCGCATTCATCATATCTTTCATGATGTTTGCGATGTTTGCGCACACATCCTTTGACAGTGTTGAAGACGAGTTCTGTTTGCGCTTTGGTCTCTGTGGGGGAGGCAGGGTATTGTCGTGTTTGCTTTCAGATAAAATATGAATTTCTATGTTGTCGAGTGGATTGCTGATAAACATCTTCTTCTCTCTTTGCAGGACATTAAGAGCTCGTAAAATGCCGGAGAACAAACCGAAGTCCAATCGCATACCTCGGCGACGACCGTCGAATTTGAATTTGAAGGTGGTACGTGTGGAGCCTGTGGAGGATAGGTGAGTTTCTAAAACTGTTGGTGTGGAGAGAAGATAAGCTAAGTGGGATAATGTGTCTTTGATAAATTGTTCCCTCAATTCGGGGGAAATTTAGCGAAGCTACATGAACCGATTGGGAGTGTGGTGGTTGTTGGCTTGTGACTGGAATGAATATAGTGGGGACATTTACCCCTGTCAGAACTAGGGTTTGGGAAGGTCTGAAGTGTCTTCGTTGTCATGAACCATTTAGTGGACTAATTTCGAGGTGAGATTCTGAGATAGAGAAGGCTCCAGGGAACAAATGGTTTGAGTTTATGGTTCTGAGGACTTAAAATTTCCTCAAGAAAAAGGAAGGCACTCGATGGACAATGCAATAGGTGATATTGGAATCAGCGGCTGACAGTAAACAGGTCTCCGATGCCATCTCCGAATGTGTCGATAAGCGAAACCGCGAGGTTTTTTAATGAAGGATTCTGCATCGGATATATTGTCTTGTATGTAATGGAGGAGGACATAAATGGGTAGTGCAAGAAGCTGTGGATTTACTCCGAAATCGAAAAATCCGTAGTCTACCCTGGCTTGTCCACATGCAGCGCATAGACAGAAGGTCCCCACTGATAGGTTTTTATGATCCGAGCCGTATTATTCGAGAAGGAGACCAAATAATAAAGATCTAGATCAGCCATTGTCAGTGCAGCACTTTCAAGTGGTCCGCGACGGACTTTTATTAAAGCAAAAATTATCATTCGACTACAGTTGTGTTTTGAGAAGAGTCCGCTGAGAGTTAGAATTGTTGATCGGGTTCCGAACACACTCAAATGTTGAGAAACGATTAAGGTGGCTGGCACTGACTTATTCGTAAGTGTCAACGATTGAGGGCAGATCTAGGTCAGGGTCAGACCCGCTTAATAAGTATTTTGTATTGCCGATTTGGCAGGAGAAGCATTGTCGAATGCTGTCGAGGGTAGACTCAGTCACTGACCGGTTAGGAAAATTAACGACGTGGAGAACGACCAATGTCTCGGTTAATGCGTTAAGGATCACCAAGGAGAGCTGAGCCAATCAGAAGGGTTGCCTTTGGAAATACGAAGAAAAAAGAATTTCACTCAAAACGTCGCTTCCTTTGGCGACTCCGTTGAACAATTTTAAGAGCGCACTGTCCATAGTGCCAGGGTCTGCCAGATGATAAGTTGGAGAAGGTGGTGTAGAAACAAAAGATCTGATTGCGCTCATATTTTAGCTTCTGGACAAAAAACACAACGAGCAGACTTCTGCAAAAATAATCATGAGAAAATTCCCGAAGTAAAGAGTGTTCGAGTTAATGGTTGAAAAAGAATCATGGGCAGTTTTAATTCTGTCGATTCCGTTCTGATGACTTCAACGTCAAAAAAAGCCACGATGATGATTCCCAGCAGCAGCAAAGGAAGCTTAGTCCATTGTGATATCCATACTCAGACCACTGCCACTGATTGACAACTCCAGTGATATTCCATTTAATTTGATCCCAACGGGAAATGGGGACTGTAACAGATTTGAAAATCGGATAAAGCGTAGGAACTTCTAACCAAGGTAAACCACTCTACCAGCTGTATCATAGAGCTGTACCTAGGTGTAACACATAACATTGCACGAGGAATCGTTCGGAACCTTTTGAACACGGCTGAATACAAAATCCTGCGAGTGCAAATTAAGGTACCTTTAGCACTATTCAACAAGCTAACTGAACAAAAGGGGGTCATTTAAACAGCCAGCTTTGGCTCACAGGAGAAGAGTTGTGTTTTCTTTGCTGGCTTGTCGATAGCGACTTGTCAAAAGCTGCAGAAGCTTAGTTCTTTCTTTTCTTTGTATGGCGCTACAGTCCTTGGCGGACCTAGGCCTCAACCAGCAATCCTATCCAACTAGCGCGATCTGTCGCTAGCTGTTTCCAGTTTCGCACACCAAGTTGGTTGAGGTCTTTCTCCACTTGGGTGCGCCACCTTAAACTCGGGCGTCCCTTGTTGCATTTCCCCATAGGTTCGGATTTGAAGTTTCATCGGACCGGAGTTGAGTTGCCCATACGTTCTGCATGGCCCAGCCACCGTAGGCATTGCGGTAGCTTAATCAGAAGGTAATTATATACAGATTATAGCCCGGAGCACCAAGTGATCACCACCTATTCCTGTCCATGGGGAACGATTTGCTGCTGAAAAGTTAACCTCAAGACAAGATTGTGGAACAAAACAGTGAAATGTCACACCTGGTCTCCATATTAGACGGATGCTAGATTGCTCGGTCGTCAGGTGTGGGAGACCGAATGAAAACATTATTACAAGCAAACCAGCAAACTTCTGTGATGTATCACAGTCACAAATGCCTTACAAAAGCGCGAGGTTACAAATTCCAAGGCTGGTGAACTTGCCAAAATTGTGATGAGCGTCGGAGCACCTTATAGAAAAATAAACACATGTTGAGCAGAAAGGCGAAAAATAAAAGCAAATCTTAAAAGGATAATTTTGAGAAATTAAGATTTTGTGAGCAATTCTCTCTTCGCATTGTCCTGCCAATGTGACATAAGCACAATTGACCACAATATGGTAAATAATCTTGTGAGTTTTCTTGTAAGGGACTTGCTAAGCAAATAAAACTCACTAGGCAGGCATCACAATTTTAGAATTTTTTGATCGCCGCCCTCGTCAACGATTCTAAAATAGTTCCACAAATCGAAGAGATATTTGGATGTCTAGATCCTGAGAGAAAGAAGAAGAACCCCGCATACATTCCCATCTTCGATCCATCTAAGAACATTCGCAGAGGACAGAACATTGGCCTGGATGAGAGGTTCTTATCGAAATCAGTTTTAACCGACTTATTGACCACGTTTGCCGGGACGAGTACGATAACTACGGCGCCAGATATGTACCACTTTTAGACCCCTCAAAGAAACATTCATCAATTGGCGCTAATGTTATCATACCTGTGCCCGTTTGCGGCACCATCGGCTAGCAGAACGAGAATACATAGGCAGTGCCCACGTAGTTCCAGAGAGTGATGCATTTTAGAAAGAACAAAAAGACAACCGCCTCTTCAGTCAATCTGACGTCGCAGTCATAAATCTCGCAATCGTGCCCTGAGTTACACAAGCCGCTCGTGCTTATGGTCTAGGCCTCATTCTGTGGGCGTACATTGAGATCAACGCTTCTGTGGCAACAGCCGAAGAGTATACCATAAACTCACGGCGACCACATCGGTGTCATTCCTTCAAGAAATCCTATGTTTAACCTTGCCTTTATTACGATGACGATGCCAATGACTATTCCGTCGTTTTACGGCCGCCTTTGATGTCGTCCTTCACCGGCATCGTGCAGCCCACCCACCTCCCCCCGCACCGAAATGAGATGAGCGTGCCAAAATGGCCCAACTCCCATCCACTCCAACCAATTTCCGCCGTATTTATAGGCGCACTTTATTCGTAATAAATTTCATTGTCATTAAATAATAAGCATTGGAAAAGAATTTTAAGGGCCTGCTAAGCGGACACTGAAATGGTTTAATTCTATTTTTTTGTTTTTCAATTTTTATGATTATGCATTCAGATCAAAAATGAATTCACGCTCCACCGGGGAGGGGGGAGGGGAACCGAAAGGCAGTAGCTGGCATCACAGATCCATAAATTAATTAACCTCTTGACAAATTTATGCAATCAACTCGGCAGGCACTTAAACATCGCCAGGATTGCACCATAAACGCGTCGTCCCTTCGGTAAGGGGGGCGGAATATTGCAAAGTTCCCCGACTTTAGTGTCCAATAAAAACCGACCGATAGCGCACTCAAGAATTAATATCCTCGCAGCATCCCTCTCAAAAAACAAAACCAACAACCACCACATTTCCATTTTATTCGAGACACATTTGTGAAGTTCTAATGCACGTTCTTTTTTACGATTACCCCCCGTTTTCTTCTCTCTTTCAGGGGCAGCGATGATTCCTCTCAATCGGCAGCACCCGTTTTTGTAAGTATTTAAAAATAGCCGCGTTCGAGATACAGAGTATCGTTCGCGGCCATGGCCGCATTGCAGGTTCGTGCTGGAGTGCAAACAGATTCACAGGCGATGAATTCAATTTTCGTCAGCAATTAGCAGTTCGTTGCGTTGTCATAACTCGCTGGAGTGGAGGACGCTCCACGCACACAGGCGCACTCTGCGGTGCACCACCAACCGGATACGCCAATGGTGTGGGGTTGGATTGCATTAAACGCGACCAAGACGCATCAAGCTGTCGATTGTAAATCTCTTCCAGCGTGAATCCGAAGAATTCCAGTGCGAACCGAACCCATGCCGCGTCACGGTCTCTGACGGAGCCGATTTATGTCACATTCATTTGACTGTTTATCTGCGTCTCATTCCAGGCATCCGTGCACCGACCACGGCACACAGGCAGCTCGGCAATTAAACGAGACGGATTACAACTGCATCACCATCACCAACATCACGGCAGACAGCAGGCATCATCATCGCCGTCATCTTCCGGCGTCCGCATCCATCATCCGGCGGCCGGCAACCCCCAGTCGGCGCTGCAGCCACCGGGCTCAACATTCCGTGCGAGCCATTCGAATAGTCTGACCTTTGATTTGGCTCCGGGCGGACTGCCGAACACCGGACCGACAGACAACGCGGCCAGATCAAAAGCGAGATGTTGGTACGACAGGGCCGTCCCGCCGCCACCAGCCCCGGGCGGCAGCACTGCCATAATGACGGGTGGAAAGCAATCAATTGCGGTGCCAATTCCGCAACCCTTTCGACAGCCACCACCTGGCGTGCAGCATACACATCAGTATCAGCAACAGAACCTCCACCAGGGCCAGTACCACCAGCAGCAGCAGCAGCAGCAGCACCGAGCAATGCCAGTCGTGTACTCGGGCGGCAGTGGGTTGCAGCAGGAGACTGCATACGGCGGCGATGTCGCCCCAGCCGGCGGTGTCCCGGGGGGTGGCAGCAGTCGCATTCCAATGGGACAACAGAATTTTAATCAAATTTCAAAAACTGCCACCAATTTGCTGAACGACATCTACGAGAAGCACTTGTTGAATCAGACAACGTTCGACATGCGTTCCGCAGCACCGAACAGCCACCATTACGCCCCGACTGCCGAGGGCGACTTTCATTTGAATAATTTGCCACCGCCCGGTAAACACCAGCATCCACATCCGAATCAGAGTCATCAGAGCCAGCAGCTCCAGCACCAGCATCAGCAGCAGCAGCAACAACAACAGCAGCAGCAGCAGCAGTATCACCACCATCAGCAGTCCTCGTCGCACACGAGGGAGTCCTCGACGGCCGTTGGTGGCGGTTCGAAGCCCACGAAGGGGTTGCATTTTTTAAAGATACCACCGCCGCCCCCACAGATGGTCTCAACGGCTGCACCCCATTTGCACTTTCATTTTCCCGGAGGGTTTGTTGAACCCATGTGCGACAAGGCGGCCGTACTCCATCATCAGCAGCGGCCGCAGCTCCCGCATCAGCACGTCTACGAAACAATACCAGAGCGACCGCAAATCAACACCACCCCGGCTGCGACAGCATCCCACTCGAGCGGAAACAATACTTCCTCCTCTGCACCCACCGCCGGGGCTGGTGCCACAACCAACGGACACCAACAGTCGTCGGGCCGAAATCTAAGACGACGAGCCCCTGGAAGGGGTTCACAAAAATCCAGCGCGGCTCCATCGACGACAGCGTCAGCCGGAAGCAAAAAATCATCATCATCAGGGCTCCCGGTAGCGTCCTCCAACAATGACGTCGGCGGGCACAAACAACAAAGTGGCGGCAGCAACAATCCGTCAAATCAGAGGAAACACATGTCAGCCGGAGTCGTCGGCGGCATTGGGTACGAGGAGCATTACTTCCAACAGCAGCAGCAACAGCAGCAGGAAGAGTTTCATTACCGGAACCAAGCGCCACCACCGCCACCGCCAAAAAATCCACCACCACCACCGCCACCGGTCTCCAGCCTGCCGCCAGCTGGCACACATCAACGGACCCGGGCCGACGGCGAGCATAATCAAAGGCACAGCCAGCACAGTCAAGGCCACCAGCAGTCGATGGCGAACCCCGCCTCAAATCCGTCGGCCGGCGGTTGCGGTGGCGCAGCCGAGGATCACAGCGTCCGGGAGGTTCCCCTGGGCAGCGCGGCCATGCATTCGAGTTTCGTCGAGGACAATCTGCGGGAGGCCGGCCTCTTGGACAAACCGCCCGCGAAGGGCATAGGCAGTGTGCTGCCAATTGTTTTCGAGGAGGACGCTGGCATCGCCGCAAACGGAGATGCAGCGCACGCTGGGTGCGGCCCCGCCGCCGCACCGGATGAGGGAATTGCCAAGTACCCCTACAGGAATAGCAATATTGATCTAATGATGGAGACGGCCCAGGCCATGGCCGCTGCTGCATACTATGCAAGGTGAGTCCTTTGAAGTTTTCTGTTGGCATTGTTCCTAGGGGGGCCTGTGGTCCGGACTCTGTTTGGGGATTTGATTAAGTGATAACCGGATAGTGTTCCTGAAGGCAGGCCTCGATGGCGGTTTGTTGAAGAGGGATAGGTGTCGCGACAGATGATGGTTAGCGGAGATGTAAGAGGCTTTGCTTGGGGCGGGCACTGAATCGCGGTTGATTGTGCGAACAGTGGATAGGGTTATGCTGAAAGGACTATGCACAATAGTGTCGCCACGCTCGATGGGGCTCACCAGGCGTATCCTCGTTTGAAAAACTTTTGTTTGGACTTAATGCTTTCAAGAGCATGAATGCAGTAAATAGTGGTCTAGGTGGTGGAACAATGTTTGTAGTCTGACCTTGGTCTTAGGAATAGGCTTTAAGGCTGTTTGCATAGAATGACTTCGGAAAGTTTCTCCGGATTGTCCACTTTCGGAGCATTGTTAATGACTTAGAAGTCGTGGGACCATGAACTGTTATTGGTTGACGTTTTCCATTACAGTCCGATTGAACCTCGTGAGCCTTAAAGGTTTGGACTCAATTTTGGATCACCTACTTCACCATTTAGAACGTGCTGCTCCAGTCTTCATAACTATGTTCTCTACTCTTTACCAACCTTAAGTCGAAATAGAGCGAAGTTGGCTACAAGCCTTCACAATTGATTACCTACTTCAGCGGAGTACGGCCTGCCTGACCGTCGGCGGATTGAGTTAAGGCCCAAGCACATATAGCCCATTGCGTACGTCATGTCAAATATTCGACAACTCTTAAGACCTAATTGTATGAATTTCTGACGCAACGAACGTATTCATTATGCACCTCTTTGCGGCAACTACGATAGTGGTAGATTCTAATCGCAGCGCACGCAACGCATTCTATGGACTTGCGTCTTCATTCACGAAATTATGTAAATGGCATTTTCTGATTGGTGCATTGGGTCCAAAACAAAACTCTGTCAAACCATTTGAAGGGGCAAGAGACGTCTCTTTACTCCTTTATTTAGCTTAGAATATGTGTCGTAGTAAAGTAGTTAGTTTAGCTTTGATAGCATATGTTAGGTAAGTTGGTTTTGGTCTTACAGTCTCCGGTTTTGAACACACTTTCCTCTCACTTACAATGGAACAGTATTGATTCTGAGTGTGGTCAAAACTTCCTTCCTTTTTCTTCTTATTTCTTGTCTCTCCTTCTTTTCTTTGCCCCGCCTTTAGCTGACCATCCGTTTCTTCCGAATGGAGGGGATAACAAGTATTCCGACCCAGGACCTGAGCCGTGCCTCGGTCCAAAAGTGGCCGTTATTCCACTCCTCCTTCAACTGTGTGATGCTTAGAACTGGAATAAGGTTGATGCCAGTATGTATGGATTACCACATCGCTCCCGGACTTCGGTGCCTTGAATGGTCGGCCTTTTTTTTTCTTTCTTTCGGTAATAGTGTCTCAAATGTTGGGCTCAACCCTCGTCCAAAGCGGTTGATTCGTTAGCGTAGATTAACGGCTTGACAGGGGCCCGAGGTTTTAATCAAACCATGCCATATGATAGAACTGGTCTTGTTGAAGCCACAGTTTGGATATTTAAATATTGCAGAGCTTTGACTACAAGGCCAGAGAAACTCTAAAGCATCATTGATGTCTCCTTGGTCATTTAGGTAATATGATAAGTTGTATGCTGCTGCAACGCTATAAACAACACCAAACGGTCGAATCTTTATGGATGCGTATATTGCTTGGTCGAATTAGCTTTGTAGACTCAAACGTGACAAAGTACTGTAAGCATACAGTAGTGGACACATAAATACCACAAAACATAGTTTTTTGCAAAAAAAGGGCTGTTGTTGCAATCAACACTACTTCAGCCTTTTATACTTCCGAAGTACACTTCTCGGCCAGTGGAACGTTACATTAGGGATCGATTAACCGACCAGTCACCAAACCTAAGTCTTATAGAGAACCTGTGTAACGATGTGTAGCATTAGACCGAAACTATAAATTAAGAAACGCAGCTGATTTATGGGATCAAATTACAATCGCCTAGAGTTCGATTTCAAAAGAACGATGTTAAGCTTTAGAGGAAAGTCATTCAAGGCAGTATATATGCGAACTAAAAAAAATTATAAATAAATTTAAAATAAAATATTCACAAAATGTGTTGCGCAAAATGAATCATTCAAGCCTTGTTTCGTCTGCGTGATGGAAATCTTTCATTACCTTTACATTTTTGCATTTTAGGTGGGAAAGATGATATCTGCCTTTTTAAGTAGCCCCAAAGAAAGAAAACTGGAATGGTCAATTCGGTCCGCTGCTGGTTCAATCTTTTCCTTCACAATGTACATATTCGAGTACACTTGCGGTTGCACCGTCTTGTTGAACCCACATGTTAACCAACCCTCGTTCATTTAATTTCCTCTGTAAGAAGTCGTTATCAAGGTCCAACAAAGCCTTCACCAGCCTTAAACAAATGGAGCCGAATCATGAGGGGTCCGATGCCTCCCGCGCTCTGCATGATCTCCTCTGCTTGCAGGCTGTTCGAGTCAAGTACCTAAGCGAAGGAACGTTTGCCCAGTTGGCAATGATGAGGAAGTCGACGTCGGAATCACGATGCGTTAGCGATCGATTATTGGTAAAAAAATCGAGACAATTATTCCACTCTCTTATTCAGTATTGCGCTGCATTGCTAGAGAAAAAACCGACAAATCGGAATACTTATAAACCTGGCGCTGCATTTAATCTTTAGCGACTCTCGAAACTCGAGTCCCGAGTTCGAGTTCACAAGTTCTGTTAAAATCACCTGTCCACCCTGACCATATCATGTGTAGGTACCAACGACAAGCACTAATAATTGCTTTTACTTACAATACTGCACGTGTCCTCCGTCCTATTCCCCGCTTATGCCCCTGTTACACGGTTACACCTAAGATCAGTGTATCTCGTCAAGTACGTCCTGCTTCCACAAACATTTGCAGACACCCCGACGTCAAGGGCGAAAAATTCATCTTAGAAAGTCACGCCAGAGCATCCAGTCCCCTCCTAAGTCGAAAGAAATGCCACGCCTTGAATGTTGTTGCTCACTCTTCACTCGTGGATTTCCAATTTCTCAAGAGTTCCTCAAAAATATTTTAATTGCTTAACAAATTGAGCTGCCCCCGCCGCGCCAGCGTCGGCTGCGTCTCATTCCTTCAATTGTGCCATAATTTGAATTCCATCTAGCCCATCTGACGGCCGTCATCAAAGAAACTCCGAGAACAACAAACTCAAGTGTTTACAATCTAAACTTATTCCCTCCAAAAAATAACACACAAAAAAGCATTCTCTCGTTCGTTTACCCATTCACACCGGAAGGATCCATTCGTCCCCGAGGCATCACTCCCCCGGGCAGCGCCCTTCAAGTGAGCAGACCCACTCATCATGTAAGTGGTACGTGTCTAATTGCTTTTCCAGGGATGATTTAACAGGTGACAAATTACGACAAAGCACACAGCCACCGTGACAGTAACCGTCACAGTCACAGGCTCTAACGAGCGTGTCCAAACTGCCAGCCGAGCATTGTCATCCTGTTCGTCGGTTGTCGGTGGCGTTGTCTATCCGCCGTCATCGCCCCGTCATTCTGGCACACAATTTATTAATTTAAATTTAGTTGAAGGCGCTTCGTTGCGCGATGCGCGTAAAGATGTGCTGACAAGGTAGCCGGGGCGTGGAGTGTTGCATCTGATTAATCAGGAACGGCTGGCGGTGTGACTAATTGGACGAGTGTGGAATGTGGTGGAATAAGCATCATAAATATAAAAGCGGCTCACTCCTGGACTGCTGATCAAGCTGCCGATGCTGTCGCAGGAGTCGGAGTCGGAGAAATGTTCACAAAATCAAGGCACGCCCAGGACTAATGTTCGTACCCAATTTATTCAGTGTCCCCCCACGACTCACTCTGCAGCTCATTCATCATTCAGGCGGCAGCGAGGATTTAACGAAAGGCAACATCCTTTTTTGTTCCTTTTTTTCGTGCTGTTTCCTTGCCCATTTAAATTCAAATTGCAACGGAATTTCCATCATCAACGGGGAGCAAACGGGGCACACCTCCCGAACGATTTCCTCAAATCTCTGCCCGGCACCATTGAAATCAATCTGAATTTGCCAACAACAAGGATGCTGGGCAGTCGGAGCGGCAGCAGCATCGATTCACCCGATTCGGACTGTCAAGCCAAATGAGAACCAATTTGTTTATCCGTGTCCTGAATAGATGAAGGATACAGTCGTGACCAAGTCCGGTGTTCGATGAATAAACTTTTGCGTCATCGACTTCGACTTTCTTTCGTCCTTTTCGACGGACGTTCGCAGAGGATGGGCGAACGCTCTGAAATTGGAAGTCAATTAGTGGCCAAGGGATGAAGAATTCTCTCGCTCTCTCTCGCTTGATTTTATGATACCATCAGCGCCTGTGACGGGCACCGACCGAACTCTACTCCAAAGTTAATGCGGGTCAGGAAAACATGATCCCTACTTTCTAATGAGAACTCGGCTCACCCACCCTCGGGCACCCAGGTCGTCCCGCAAAGCAAGTGAAGAACGTGAGAGATGGGTGAGATGGGGAGGGACAAAAGTTCGGTTGATTGGAAAAAGTTTCTGTTAACAGCAATTATAACAACTTTTTGGATAAATTTTTACGTTGCGCTACTTACGAGTATTCGTTATTGTCGGCGGGCGCGTTCTGTCGGTTCTGTCGGTCCGTCTCCGTCTCGGTTGCCCGGCCGCGGTCGGCCCCGAATGGGTGATTCGTGCGGTGGGTAAAATTAATTAGCAACCACGCGCACTGTGCAGTTGATGGTGGCGACCGACGGCAGATGTGGCGTAGGTGAAGTGAGCGACCGGGTGGCGGAAACAATAATGTTCCTCCGCCCATCGCTTCAAGTGGAAAATTAAAGCGGAAACTTCAAATTGGTTCATTGGTTCAATTATGGATGAGATTATTGCGCAAATATCCCTTGAGGGGGGGGAGGCTGACAGAGTCTGGGCAGGTTCCCATGTCCTCCTGGATGTGGTTTTGCCTTTAAGATGAGGTTAAAGTTGTGGGCGTTGCCGGCAGAGGTTTTCGGGTACCTGCTTGAGTGACGATTCATGTGATTTGATGAAGCATCAAATTCGAATGAATGAACCTCTTGGTTGGTAAACTGTTTCTGGAGTGGGTGCACTGAGGGAATGACTTAACTATGACTGGAGGCGGGCTGCTCAAAATGTTTCTATAATTGACACATGGCCTTTCGACCGTAAATCCTCTTTGGACATTGAACCAACGGAGACGAGAACTTAATCGAAATGAAACCTTGTGTTTGGGACGTCCAGTGGCAAAAGTGTGTACATTGAGTTGTTTTGAATAAGCAAAGAGGTTCAAATGAGATTTGCTGCATGTTTATTTCGCTTCAATGCAACAGGAAGTGTTTCTGAATGATTGTCTGGAAACTTTTTGGATTCGATTCATAATTGTATGGTAATGACATGGACGTCTTAAGAACTCAATTTCTCAAGACCATTTTGCAGCCACTTTTTCAAATATTTAATGCCGTACAAGAGAGGAGGTCAATGTTATGTTTCGAGACAAGGCATATACATGAGAGGGCTGTTCGCTATCTATCTTGAAATAACGACATTTCTAATTAGCACTTGACAACTTTGGACCTGCACTTGTTTTGTTTTTGTCAAATTGAAACGTGGTGAAAACGTTCAGCAAGACTCATTTTTGGAGCTTTTTGAACTTTTCAAAACGCTTGTCTTCGCAACCCCGATCCACAAAAGGAGGCCCCTTTCAACTGCCAAGTAAAGAGGGTCGCTTCAACTCATCATTATAAGACTTTCTCTGCCATTTTGTGTGAGCGCCAGAAACCATTCTTGTAAATTCTAATGGGTGCTAATGAGTACGACTTCAGGCCAGAGAAAATCGATGAGATGCAGTTGGTTTAACATTCCTGCCAAACTCATTAGGTTGTGCAGGATGACTATGGGGATCTCTCGCTGCTCCATCATGGTCGGTAACCCACCGATACCTTCAAAGTCAAAAAGGGTTTTATCCAAGACGCGCTGCTTGTTTGGTTATTTCAACCTCGAACCTGGGAAGGTCGTGCAGAGAGAGGCAAGCACAAGAGGCACTATCTTGCAAAAGTCTGTTGCTAAAATACGCGAACGACATTGACATGATTGATCGAACACAGCAAGCCGTCAATGAAGCGTTTGAGGGTATTGGAGCGGATTTACGGTGAATGAGGGTAGTATATTCTGCCATCAAGAAAGGACACATAACATCGACGACTCAGTCAGAACGTCGTTACAGAAAGCTACAACTTAGTACAACTCCCAAGTTAATAGTACGAACAACATCAGTACCGAGATTAAACGCAGAATAACTCTTGCCAACAGCTGTTTCCTTGGGCTCAAGAGGCAATTGAGTAGTAGAGCCCTCTCTCGAAGGACCAAGCTCACATTATATAAAACTTTAATCACCTCTGCTCTGCTCTTTAGAGCGGAAGCATGCACAATCTCAAGAGCAGATAAAGAAGCCCTTGGTCGAGAGAAGTTCTGGGTTTCGTCTTCGGTTCTGTTGGAGTATATGATTTTAGGAGGAGGTGATTCAACCACGAACTCTGCGGGCTGTACAGCAACCTGGTTAGATTGTGTATACTGCTGCCAACTGTTGTGCTTGAAGAGTACCACATTTATAATCGAAAATATCACCCGATAAGTCAATAGAAATATCATTAGAACACCCTGAAAATGACACACCTACTGGGTCGCTTACGATGTAGTCACCAAAATGAGTCAAAACTTTATATTGTGATCAGCTCTATAGACAGTGTTGTGTTGAGGCAACAGGCAGTTTCTAAAGAGGAATTTATCCGATGTGCTGCGTACTGCAGTTTGTGAGTGGCCAGGATGTGTTCGTCTGGTAGATGATCTCTTGGCAGACCCAGAAGCTGGTTGGACCAAAATAAGTTAGAATCAATGGGGAAGTATGTAATATCGTGTATATTCCCCGTGACACCTTTAGTCGATCATGCGGGTCAGAAGATGAGGATGGTAACGATGAATAAGTGCGGCTCCGCAGTGAACGGTCTTATGCTTCCAAAACAACCACTCCTGAAAGGGTAGGACCTGAAGTTTTGTACTCACTCCGAAGCGGAGAAATTTGAAAATATTTTTTAGTAAAGTCCTGTGTGGACCTGGGCCTCAGTCAGCTTTCCTCTCTAACTAGCGCGATGACTGAGCTGATTAACTGAGATGGTTATGCCATCGGAGGCGAGGTCTTCCTCTAACGCGTTGTCCCTTAAGTTTGGCCTCGAAGAATTTTCGAGCCGGAACGTTAGTGTCCATTCTCTCTGAGTCGTGTCAATCGAATTCGTGTGACTAGGCCAATGTTCTCCTCCAAATAGCTTCTTTGCAAACGGGACCGAATTTGATTCGAAGAGTTTTCCTCTCGTGGCTACCAGCATCTCTTCGTCCTCATTTAACATCGTCCATGCTTTTGCGCCATACAGTAGGACTAGGACTATCAATGTCTTATACAGAGACAGCTTAGTTTTCCGAGACGGGGGCTTATTTTTCAATTGCCTCCTATGTCCAAAGGCACAGCTACATGACAAGCTCGTCTTACTAGTCCCAAAAAATGCGTATTTCTGGACAGACCCATACACTGTAATAGTTGCAGCAACACCCGCTTAGGCAACAACATTCAATTCAGCGTGTTTTCATATTAGGCACAGTTCACTTGTTGCAATGTTCAATAGAAGTGGAGAGAGTACACCACCTTGCGGCAGACCTTCGTGTGAGCATATTTTGATCATAGCTAATGAAATAATGTGCCCAATGTTGTGATACAAAGATGTCTCCAAGTGTTTAAAGAGAAAGGAAGAGAATCTGATAGGTCGAAAATATTTGAGTGTAACGTGAGAGCTGCGACCCATAGATGGCCAGGGCCTAGCTTCTCAGCAACCACTCGTGTTGTAAAGTTTAATGTAGACTCCGCAAGGCCAATTTTGAGAAGCTTTGTCTGGACAGAAGTAATCTTTGATCATTGTCAGTGACTCGAAAGAGGTGGGGCCTTGCACATTTTTTTTTTGTCGTACAGGTTAGGGATCGAACCTACGACGTGGAGGTTAGGATAGATCTACATACCCACAACGCTACGGGTCATCACACCTGCTCGACTATTGCTTCTATACAAAAGATGGTCGCTAATGTATCCCTTCTTCCTCTTAAAAAATGTCCGCAAATGAACGGCCATTCAGTTAAGTCTGTGCCGCAGTTCAAGAAATTGCACTTCCACATCGTGGAGTTAAATTGCAGGCGCACTGTTCACGAAAACGAAAGAACATAAACCTTCCAAGTGACACTCACTCATTTTTGGAATACCTCGGCATGCCCCCTTGATGTGTCAATTTAGATTTACTCAAACTCGTATCACTCCCGGAGAATCAAAATCATGGCCTCGTATAAACTTCACAATTACGACATCAAAGGTCGACAACCTGCCTGATCTGAAAGTTTACAAGCTCACTCTAGCCGACGTGTTCGCTCTCGAATCCGATGCCTCATCATCGCATAAGCCTTCACCGTTGCGAGACGATACATTTCTCGCAATAAAACAAAAGTGCATTACCTCGGGCTGTCATGCGGCCAACATATCACTTAAACACATTGCCCTATAAATCAGCGCATGATAGTGCCATTAAGGGATCCATATCTGTTCTGGGGGTGCACTCGGTTCCCCCCAGACGAATTCATTTGAGGCAAATTCGTTCCCATAACTCAATTGCACGGGCATTCGAATCTATTTCCTCCGAAAAATGAATTTCAAAAATGGAAAAATCTTAATTTACGGCCGCGGCCGAGCCGAGCGGCGGGTGTGTAAAGTGGCTCTTCACAGTCGACGCGGTGGTGCTCACAGCTCACAACTCACCCCATGGCCGTGTCCGTTCGATTAAGAAACATCTAAAACGGCATAATTCGGCTTCGGGAAAACCGAAGAAGTTATGACGGCGTGCGAGCTCCTTTCTCAGCTACCGGTGGCTGGCGATGGGAAACATCTGTCCGCCTATAAATCCGCTGCGCGTTACGTTGCAGCGAAGTGGCCGGGCTGTGCTGCGACGCGCAGGGTGTGTGTCCAAAAATACCAAAAATACAAATCGTGTCATAAGTGGCTCCGGGTGCACCTCGGATGACGGTGCACGGGAGTACCGGGTGATCAGCCTTGAAAAGTGTTTTCCGTGTCATTCTGGTTGATTTTTTAGCCCCCACCCCCGGGCTGAGGGATGTTTGACAACAAGCGGGATTGTTTTTTTGTTGTTTTGGAAGGACAAACAAAAACATCACGAGATTACGAGATGGATTTATGGACCGTTCTTGTGTCGCTCATTTATTTTCGTTTGTGTGGGGTGCGCTGCCCGTGGGTGGTGGGTGGTGGGAGATGGGCCATCAAGGGGAATCCATCGGTGAGCAGTTTTGTGACAGAGATTACCGCTGTCAAGGTTTCGGTGTGACAGGAATTCCTAAGCGAGGACACACCCGCCACCGCCGACGGTTCGGTGTGATGGCTGATGGGAGGCGGCGCGGTGGACAGGCTTAGGCACCTCCTTGGTAATTAAATCCAACCGCACCGCAGTCCCACGAAGCCCCGTAATGGCCCTCATTATCGTAAAATTTTAAAGACCGTTTAATTATTAAAGGCTCTTCGTAGAAAGTTTTTCGATTGTCCAACGGAACCCGGCACACTTGCATTTGGGCATCCGGTGGTCGTAAAATTTCATGCTTAGCCCTTTTGTGCTGCTGCTGCTGCTCCTGTGCTCCCGGGATGACGGGGGGCGACAGGGTTTTTAAATAGACCGCTCAATGTCGTCGTCATTGTGATCGTCATCGCTTCCGGGAGGCGATTACTGATAAACAGGACTCGTTTTGGAAACAGATGTCCCCCGATGACAACGACAGCGTCGCCCGTTGGACGTGTGCACACGGCCATAAAGTGTCGTGTTGCAATTTCGCCGGAGCAACAACAGTTGTGTCATGTTCGCTGTTATGAGCGGAGAACGCCTTGCGGAGCGGAAATTAAAGTTCGGTTTTATGGCTCACACTGCAAACATAAACAAAACCACTTAAGGGTGCGACGGATGAGAGATTATCGCGTGGTGGGGGATGGGGGCTAGAGAGCGTCACCACTCATTGAAATGCGTCGAAGTGCGTTTGCAGACGGTTTTAATGCCGCGATGTGGCTAGGAGGCACGAAAGGATATCAAGATATCGAGAGGACGAGAGGACCAGGATCGATTTCCATTACTTTCTTGTGGTTTGACTGGGGGTTGGTTTGTGCAATCTCTTGGAGGAATCGCGTGAGTACCATCAAAGTTGTGAGCGCTTCCCCGGGTGGATGGGGTGGGTAAGCCGTGTGTGCAGTGCGAATGCAAGGCACTGCAAATTACTGGATTCACTTGCTTTGATGCGGGAATGAAGGACCACTTGAGAAGTTAATTGGGACATTCGATACATTCGAGGCGGGGGTGGTGAGTACACTCCGAGTGCCAGACACCATTAGAGGCTGCCGCAGGGCTATGCATTCACGGTGGATGTGTGTGCTCAAGTGAACCCAAACGGGATAAACACAGTCGAAGAGGACGTGTTTGTTTAGAATTGCATGCGATTCCGAGGAAAGTTTTCCGTCAGCTCGAAGTCATGCACTGGTTGGCTAATAGTTGCTCAAAGTAGTACGAAATGGATTGGTAAACATTTCTCGAGAAGCTTGCCACTAAGTTGATCAGATCAATTTGTGTGTCGAGGAGGTATAGACATCATTTCTAGGAGGAAGTTTATTCAAATATTCTGGAAGAGACAGTTAAGTTGGATTTAAATAAAAGATAACAACTCAGACCTCACTGTCAATTAGGGAAGGTCGAATTTTTTTAGAATTTAGAATATTGGAGGAGGTGTGAAGGTTTTTCTCAAACACTGCGGTCTCTGATTAGAATATTGTGATTTCTCCCATTTGATGTTCACGCAGGAAGCCTGAGTGCAATGGCGGGAATTTTGTCTGTTTCAAGGTAGCATCCACCTTCGTGTCGATGACGTGTCCTGACTAGGCAGTTACAGTGACACAGAATGTGTTCTGCAGTTTCTCCGTCATCGTTAAGCTTTCTGCGGGTGTCACCTTGTGTTGGGCTCTTGATTTTAAGATTTTTATTGACTGGGCAGTGTAAGCCTGTGGTCAAGCGAATCTGCTTCCTTGTGAGTCTGTGGAGTTGTTTCGTTCAACTACGGGGAATAGTTGATAGGAACATTTCGGCTTGCCTGTTTTCTTCCGTGTGCGTTCAAGAATGGTTGGCCATATCCCTGAGCCATTTGTGTAGATAGTTTTTAGCAGTGGTGATGGGTAAGCCACAGAATGGTCGTTGCATCATGAATGGTGATGCGGAGTCTTTCTGGCTAGTAGGCTTGCTCTTTTTCGTTTTCTATATGACCGCTGTGATCTGGTATCCAAATGAGACGGATTCTGTTTGTGTAGGCCAACTGGTGTAACCGTTGTAGGCAGTCCCATACAAGGGCTAGAAGAGCAACTTTGCTGTTAGAGAGAAAATACATGTGTCTGCTAGTAATGGCTCAGTCTATATTTTCTCTGAGGCAGAGTTCAATTGCGAACATCTCTGCTTGTATACGGAGTTGTGAATGTCCATGCTGTGGTATATATGATTGAGGTAAATGTTCATCAAGCAAGACTTCAATTAAATCGGCAACATTGCGGCAGTTTTCATCGTGATAGACTTACTCCACCTCCAAAGCGGAGGGGAAAAGAGGCGATCCCTCTCCTACCCATAGTTTACGCCAAAGTTGTCGTTCTGTCCCAATGCCAAGCATTGTAGTCCACAATCTTCCTAAAGGAGTCCAGAAATCCGTCCAAATTAACGGCACTGGATCAACAATGGTCTAAGTGTGCTAGCAGTTTCTCCTGGCAGCCAATTGACCTAACCCAACTACTTTATCATGCCCAACTAGGTCCTGTCAAAGAACCAATTAACCAAACCAATATGACATTATAGTCGGTAAGACTGGTCCTACAACAAATAACAGTCAGAAAGAATGTTCCAAGCCAGCCCCACACTCTAAAACCTCTGAGCGCAACCGGTAACTCAAGGAATTTATGACTGTGATGGCTTTAAGGGCTCATGCCCGGGAAGCCCAACCATCAAATGAAGCAACTTATAATGAACGCAGGTATTCCCAGCACAGGTTTGGGTCACAAGAGCACCTCATCTAATCCTCATCTTCTGTCTTGGAGTGAAAATTCGTCTATAGTTCTTTCCTGGCTCAAATTTCGGGCCAGAAACAATGCAGGGAAATTCGAACATCGCAGCTGAATTACTGGTGACCAAACGTCAGAATGCTCTCATGACAGTAGTGTCAAACGAAAAGCAAAAGGTCATCAAAGACCTCTTCTTCTTAATCGAAGTATGACCTTAAGAGTGAAGTTGTCAGCAGAAAAATAAAAACGTAACGTACTAATAGACCAGGGCATACTCTACCCAATAATTTGGACGAAGTGAGCAACTGCAAAGTAGACAGGGCACAAAGTAGACCGTTGGCTGATGATTGCTTCAGCACTCGTTTTTGGTCCATTTAAGGATTGTTGGGCATGACGCAGTGGGCGACTGGAACGTCGACATGTAAACCTTTTCCCTATGTAATGAGCTCATATATGCTAAAAGTGCAGACAAGAACAAACAAATCAACTGCTTTGCAATCCTTGAACGGTACAGTGCATAAGGCCAAATCACAAAACTTCGGTAAGACGTTATATGTGCTGTTGGCACAAATCCGAACTCTGATGAACTCAACTCCAAGCAACAGTGGGAAGAAAGGAGCGCTTCGGTTGGGTTCAACATTTCTTTTCCCGATTGCTTGGATGCATTACTTGCATGGTTTCTACGATTAGATGCAATACATTCTATTTTGACCACGGTGTCTATATTCTCATATTTCGCCAACATGCGGTCACAAGTTGTTCTCGTATTTCACACGGACTGTCGCCAATCGACAGTACCTGAGTACTATTATTATAATTACTCTAAGGTCCTTAAAACTTCAAAACCTGTTTATTTGCAATTCTTACTGTCACAACGTATCTTCAGCAAACGATGACAGTGACTTAGGTCGACTGAGCAAGGGTATTCGAAGTATTCTTGTCCCAGTCTGTTGTGGTTTGTTTTTTGGCCTGGAACACAATTACAAGCATTTCAAGAACAATTTTCTCGTATCGTTTCTCACCCAAATCAGATCTAATTAGTAGCTGTAACTGCGTCAGCGTTGTACAATATTAACCACATGTTCGACATTAGCTCGAAACAAAATGCTGTTTCTTATAATAGATCGTGTTCAAAAACTTCCTCATCGCCTTTGTTCCTGTCACTTCACGGACTTAAAAGAGGTCCCGATGACCCATGGATCTACTCTTCCAAGCCATTCATCAACCGGATCTCCTGCCTCACTCATTCCACGCCACAAATTTCAATTTCATTGATTTAGTTTAATTGAGGATTTAGCAAATGGATTCCTCCCCGACTCGGATTTAATCGATCAATGTCAAGGTCGTCTTCAGTTGAGTCGCCCATCACGCATCCAAAAGCTTGTCAATTCTGCTTCTGTCTCTCAAATATCTGTATCGGCCCCCATCGGGTGTTCTCAGATATCAATGAGACACCCATTCCGGATGAATATCGGCATTCATGGGACCATTCTTGTCGCGTGTATTTGATATTGCTTCGTTATTGTTGACACACTGGGTGCAGGCATCGGATCCGATTGAAACGTGCCTACCTTGCGAGTCACGACGGCCTCAGCAAACACATGTTCAAATGAACCTATTCGTTTGAATGACACTGCCTCGAATGGCATATAAACAACATGTTTGTGGTACGTTTTCGAGGACACATGCGAGGCGTATCAAGGACGAAGTTTTGTTCTAAGGCTGAGTGGCAGAGAGAGTAAGCACAAATATCACAAATGATGATGTGGCTTTGCATTGGAGTGGGAATCTTTGATTTGTCACAGGAGCACTCTAGGTAGAGAGGAACTCCTCGACGTCCATTTCCATCAATCCCATCGAACTACAAAGGGATCCCAGCAGCATCCACTGGGTCAAAGAGGTCCTTGCCGCATCGCAGGTGTCCCCTTGTCTCGCAAATGCACAGAAAAACACTCAACCGTCAAACACAAATCCACTTTATAGGCTTTCAAGGAAATGGAAACCTTCCTCGCTACATTACCGTTGCATGAGCTGTGCCGCAGCGTTACTGTATCACATCACATGCCCATTCGAGGAACTGATTCCCCGGCAATTGAATGGCTCTGCATGCTGCAGGACTGCCTAGTTGCCAAGTGTGAATGTGCTCTCCTTTTGCTTTGCATCATCCCCCCAGTGACTGGGCCCATCCCCAGTCATTGAATAGTTACGTTCCGTTTGCCGTTTGTTACTGCTCTTCACTCGCAGAGCGCAGTCTTCCTTTCTATTGTGCTCTGCTCTGCGATTCCCTCTGCCAGGCAATGACATTTCTTCATCTTCATGAGGGGCGTCCGCACCCAGCCTCCCCCCGGCTGACAGGATGCGAAGTTGTTCCATAACTCATTCGTGTTAAACACTTGCTGCCGTCTTCGTCGTTGTTGCATGGAGAAGTGGAGAAGCAAAAAAATAAATTGTGACAACTTAATAAGTGGAACAGATTTCACTTTTTCTTCCCCACTCAGGCACGCCAGCCAACCCCCACTTATGAGATGGGCTGTGCCCGGGTGTGGGTGTGCGTGGGGTGGGTAGAGGTTTTCCTTTCTTAAATGGCTAAGGAGTTTTACCGGGATGAAATAAATCTTTTCTTCTCTCTCTCCCTCTCTCGCTCTAGATTCCCTGCCGACGGCCCCTTTTTCGGTGCAGGGGGGTTGCGCCGCGCCGTGAGATTTTGTATCAGAATTCCATTAAAGATAAAGGTTGGCTTAAGTGTTGGTGTGCGTTGGTGCAGCGACGCGGTGACGGGGATGCCGGGGGGTGTGGTGATGTGATGGGTCTTTTTGTTATTCGATTGTGATAAGCGGCACACGTGACAAATCGAAACATTTGGTGTTCCAGATGAGACGTGAGAGGGTGACAATTACCACCCCTCAGATGCGACACATGTGGATGTCGTAAATTTGTTGAACGCTCTGCACACTAACACACACGAACTCTGGATTCGAGAAAGTTTTCTCTTTTTTTTGGGGTGAAGTTAATTCCCGATCGAATTATTTGATGACAGGGATGAGGGAGGAAAAATTATTTAACGAGATAGAAACTTACGAGACGGTCAATAGAAATGTTTAAAGGACCGGGACATGTTGAGAAGTAGAGCTTTTTAGTTTTCTTTAAGGAGGACTTTGAAAGAGCGTCGACTGGAGATGCATCCGTGTATTTAATATATGGGTGGCCCTACAGCCAAAGGCCAGGGCCTAGCTTTCTCAGCAATCACTCGTGTTGTGCGTGCTATTGCTCTCTCACGAGTGGAAGGGACCTACAGTTCTATGCCGACTTCGAACAGCCAATTGAGAAGCTTTTTGTAGACCACAAATACTCTTTGGGCATTGGAAGTTATTCGAAAGAGCTGAGGCCGTGGAAATTATTTTGTGTGATCCCACGTCGACGTCGAGTTTTACTTCGTTGGGGTCGGCGCACATACCCACAACGCCACGGGCCACCACAGGGATGCATCCATGGTACCCTTTTATTGAATCTCATTGTCAGTATAAGATAAAAGTTTGCGTTAACTTTGCTTTTTGATTTGTCGCTCGGGATTTCTTTTATTTTAACCCACTGAGCTTCTATTGAGTAAAGGGTTCACCATTCGTTGCTTGTGGAAATATCCATTTTTGACTCTGCAGTATTTGATTGCTTTGAACACCGTTTCGGAGTACTTTCTCCCGGCAGATCGACTCCGCACTGCAAAAATGTTGGTAGTCTGTTGGTGGAACATCAGAAAATCACGACTTTTGAATCCGAACTGATTTTGTTGTTGTATAGCTCTATGTGATGCATGGGCATTTTCAATTCATTTTTATTTGTTAATTCATGACATACTTATATTCTAGACAAAAATGTTTAAAACTAGTTGGACGAACAGTGCTTCTACTTCAAACTTACTGGCCCTAGGCGGGCACTCTAAGCTAAACCTAATCTTATTCTATGTCTTTCGACTTAAGCTAACAGAGGTTATTTATAATTCAGATGTATTAAATTGGAGGGTTATAGAATAAGAAAAATTGTAAAAAACTTATTGACAGGACGTTTTTGCTTAAAACTTATCTCCTAACTTATATACTACCTTAAAATAACTTAAAACTAACTTAATTTAAACATACATACACATATATACACACGTATTTAGACGAATACAAGTGTATATACATCAATGTATACTATATACAATTGTATACACATCGGTACACACTAGTGTATAGATGTGTATACTTAGCCTTTTTTTTTTTTTTTTTTTTTTTTTTTTTTTTTTTTTTTTTTTAATAATTTTTTTTTTTAATACCTTACTAACTAATTTACAGACTACCCTACGCTATGTGGGTCGGCCATAGGTTGTGAATGCATCCAACATAACTGCCGCAAGACAGTGACCGACTGCTTCCCCATTCGGGGACACGCACTGACCATTTTTAGCCCGGGTCTAAAGGGTTCGAAGAGGGAGTTCCTTCACTCCTCAGCCACCAGCATTTTCGACGTTGCCTTGCAACATCCCGAACATCGCATCTTGAAACCGCCATACTAAAGCGGAGTAGTCCTTCCTCAGCTCGTTGTGCGACGGAACGGTCGTGGTTGAGTCGCCCATCCACAGTTGACCTGGCGATGTGATATAAGATCGGTACCGCATTTTCATTTTGTATCAGACCGTGCTTGTCGTAATGGAGGAATGCTTCTGGGGGGACGAAGCCGTTATAACGTACCCTCTCGTGGTACTGAGGGTTGGGGTAGTAAGCCCCAGAGATCAAGTTATTAACCGAGTTCATCGCTCTCGCAGTATGGCCTCGAATCAACTTCACCAGGAAATTGTCCACTCGTATCAGGTTCGCCCTGTTGTATAAAACCTCATTGGAGTAGAATTTTATGTACTGGGACTCTGGTGTTCTGTAAAGGCGAAGGCAAGCCCTAAGACAAGCCCTCTCAAACACCCGAATCTTTTCCATCAAGCTTGCACTCACGTTGAACCACACGGGACAGCCATATGTGAGCATTGGCCGTATGAGGGCCATGTAGCAGATTACCTTTACCCTTGCATCGAGTTGGCTGTTGTAAAACAGCCTCTTTGTAAGGGCGAAAGCGCCTCGGGCCCTGGCTAGAGCAGCATCCACATGTTTGTTAAAATATAGATACTGATCTAGCCAGATCCCCAGGTATCTGACTACAATCCTTTGCGCCAATGGTTGCCCGTGGCGTCCAACAATTGAGAACTTTCGCCAATTCTTTTTCGTGTCCGCGGAAGCTTTATACAACGGCGTCCTGAACAGAATGGTTTCCGACTTCTGAAAGTTGATATTCAACTTCCAGTCATCGCAATCTCTCATGAATGAGTCGAAGTCACCCTGGGCGAGCGTAGTGATGTCCTCAATCTTTTTGCCTGATCTGTACACGATCAAGTCGTCGGCATACGCAATAGCGTGCGGAAGAGAACTTATCAGATCGCTCAAGAAAATGTTGAACAGGATCGGCGAATTAACGGCACCCTGTTGGAGACCATTTTTAATTTCAAAAATACCTGTAGAGGTCACGCTGCCATTCTTGATTGTGATGCATGGGCTCTAGCATGACAATGCAATAGGAACGGACCATGTACCTTACTTTAGGCACCAGTTTTTCTGTTCTCTTATCCTGAGAAGAAAAGATAAATTAATGTAATGATGTCATTGACCCAGCTAAGCAGAAACCTGAGAGAAACCCTCTTGAGAATTGAGACCATCGATATTATGACCAGAAAAATGTAAAAAAAACTGATGGACACACTTGTTAAAGATTTCGACGCAACGAACTTCGAATTGCACGAGGTGACTGGAAGATCGATGTGTTTGCTGCAACAATCATTAAGTGGTTCATTAATATATTTCTGCTGCATATTTAAGTCTCATTTCGAAATAAATGTGTCTGGCAATCTAAAATAATCAAGAAATATCGGCTCAGTGAGTAAATTAGTTCAAAATTATTATGTGAAAATTATAACTGGCAAAAGTAATAAGTAGTATAGAAAGTAATATCAAGCACGTCATCTGTTCTAGCAGTAAGGCATCGATCACATCGGTACCTGACATTTCAGAGAATGGCGAATTCAATAAGAAAGATACTAACTCAGAACACTTTCTGAATGGAAGCTTGCAATCCACGGCCATCACTACTGCAAAGATATTTCCTAAGTGTCTCATTATACTAAAATCATGCTATAGCTATAAAAAAAAGGCAAATGGACCATGCCAAGGTATGGGAATAACATGTATGTCTATAGGGATGTATAGATTTATTTTCGGCCTGAAATACACGCAGTCACTCAAAACAGTAAGTAGATTTGAATTGAAAAAACTAACACTAACTAACTAAATTTCGCCTCGTCTCATGACTTAAAATCCGTATTCTGGCAAGCCTCTGTGGCATGTCACAAGCAGGGTTGAAAGGCTTTCAAATCGCCAAATTCTTATAATTTTCGATGCTTAATGTCAAAAATAACTACTAGTCAATGCTATCTTACTGACCTTTGAGGGTTGGGACAGTAAGCCCCAGTGATCAATTTATCGGTCGATATCACCGCTCTGGCAGTATCACCTCGTATCAGTTTCTTGCCTCTTGTACAGGACCTCATTGGAGTAAAATTTTCTGTACTGGGACTCTGTCGTTCTGTTAAGATGAATGCAAGCCCTAAGAGAAACACTCTGAAAAACCCGAATCTTGTCCATCAAGCTTGCTTGAGAGCCGTGTAGCAGATTACCTCGAGTTGGCTGTTGTAAAACAGCCACGTTGTCTAACTACTACTTATTAACAAAGAAAACGTCAACCATAGACTATGGGGTGCCTTGCAATATGCATTTGCAGTCATTTCATTTGTTATTTGTTATTAATGTTATGGAAGAGTAATTGATGTTCATTATAACAAATGGAGTGTGATAAGATTCAATAAATAACGATGCGAAAGATGTGAAGTTTCATTTATGAAAAATATAAATAAATTTTTATCTTGACACAAAAGAAATCGCCAAAAGTTAAAAATATCGCCATTTTCAGGTTGTGGCGATATACCAGTTTTTGTGTCGCCAAATGAAATTTAAAATCGCCAGTTTGGCGATAAATAGCCTGATCTGACAACCGTGGTCACGGGTCATCACTGCCTCACAAGAGCGTGGGAAGTCATAAATTGTGAGGGTTCGTATTCTAGGCAGCGCTTCACAGCTTGTGAGCATCACAGCAACTGCCAAAATTGTGATCAGGAGCACACCACAAAATAAATATGTACATTTGTTGAGTAAAAGGGCGAACAATGAAAGGAATGGGGTATAATTTTGTCTTGTTTTTAGATAGTTTCAAATGTGGTGGCCCGTGGCGTTGTGGGTATGCGATTCGATCCCAACCTCGACGTCGTAGGTTCGATTCCTGGTCTGTGCTACAAAACTAATTTTCTCGGCCCTACCTCTTTCCAGTCACTGACAATGCGTAAAGAGGCTACGCCGTGGCCCTCTTTGGCTGCAGCGCAATCCATGTTAAATTGTTATAGATAGCTTCAAAGGTAATACATTTTATTTTCTGTGACATTCAACATTTTTGAGGAATTTATTAGGAATTCTATCGTCTAATTGTCCGGTCAATAGTTGCTTCAAATTAATTTTCTGTCTTTGATCAAATTCCCATCGACATAGCCTTTGAACGCAAATCGGTAACTGGACTCACTTGAATTTTTCAAATCATACTGATAACACATCTCACTTCCGACTACAGTGTTCACTTTGCCACCCTCTTGCCCCCTACAGGCTATAACCCAAACCACAGCCCTTGTTCCATAATATAGTCGCCTCGTTTAAAGTTCTCAATCAAAACTGTCCACCGTTCCGTCATCAACCGTACCCAACGACTGCTTCTTAAAAATCACTCCACGACATCCCATGTACTCGCATCTGTCGCTGGCCGTCAATCTGTCAGAGGCTCCGTCCCTGCACACACCTTTAATGCGCTCCCTTCAACATTCAACTCCCATTAAATCCATGAACCCCAGAGCACATCCTTTAAGATCCACAACCCCACCCCCTACATCGCACCGTGCACCAGGCCCGACTTATCCACGCTAATTCGATTGGATTTGTTGCCTCCACCGGGCTCCCATCATCCCCCGCGCCGGTGCTGCGGTGTGGATAGGAAAATAATTATCATCTCCAAGGCGTACTTCAATCCGAGCGGAGCACTTCCCTTGAATGTCAATCATACGCTTCAGTAATTGTTACCAACACGCCGCCACGCCTGAGCTGGAAGAAGAAGGGCGATACGGAAACAAGCACATTCATGTGTGACAACCCGTCAAAATGTACGAATCCTCCCCCCAAAAGTGTGATCCTTCCCCAGCCACTTTGCCCCGTTCGGCACATCGACGCTGTCACGAGCACACTGCGGTGAGGACTAAAAGCATCGACAGGACGGAACTCAGCCGAGGCACACCACCCGAATCCGTCGAGTGAAAAAGTGTGAAGCACATAAGAAAGAGGTATTCCATCATCATCATCGTCATCAGCGTCATCACCTTCATCATCGCGCCCAACTGTGTCGTGCTGTCGTCTCATCATCTAATATGTGCTAATGGCTCGGTAGAGATGAATGGCACACATTGCCGTGATGTCGTTATGCTCGTCACCCCGGAATGTTGCCAGATCATCTCCCCCGTCCGTATTATGATGATCCGAGGGCAAACTGGGAGGCTTACAGCGATAGCAGATAGCGCAGCTCGAGTTCCCGGCCCGGCCCGACCCAATCTATCTATCACCAATCGACCAATTTGTCCCGCCAGCCGGGGTAATGGGAAAGTTTCATCCCGGAACTACGAAAATAATGAACATGTCATAAACAACACTTTTCCCACTGTGAGCTCCGGCCTCCTTGCTCGTGGTGCAGAACCTGGCTCCCCCCAACACCAGCCGACCGCCTGATCTGGTTAAAGCTGCGCGAGAAGTATTGCTAAATGACCCGGAAAGGGTCGCTTCAAAGGCAGTTCAGTTCATAGTCGCAGTCGTTGTGGCAGCCGATGCCAGTCGGTGCCAGTGTGACATGGGTGACTGTGTAATCGAATCGAACAGAATGCAGTCAAACGTAATTTTATTGCATATCGAGTAGGTACATAGGTTGTGTCCCGGCCGAAGTTGGTGGTGGATGATTGCTGTTGTTGGCTGGCTGGCTGTGGTGGCGATGCTGTTATGAAAGTTACTCGAGTGGAAGTTAACTTTTTGGCCTGTTTCAAGTGGGAGACAGTTTTATTGGCCACATTCACTTGTGAGTTGAACAAATTTCTCTTCAAGTGGGGCGGTGGGGAGAGATTTTTTTTCGTTCCTCTGCTACTCCATCCAACCAGCAGAGCAGATTGCATGAGTCGTTGGGTTCTAGGAAGTGCCTCAAGGAGGTGCATGGGAGAGTGGTTTTGTTTGCGCGATATCACTGGTTCCTGGGAGCCGATTTAAGGAGCCTTGGTTACGTACCGGCTAAACTGTGATCTTCGCCGGCGTAGGCACGATCAGTGATCATGTCGATTTTAGAAGCAACTAACGAGTGTTTGGTTCCAATGAATTTGAGCAGATGTCTTTAACTTGAGTGATCACTACCAACAGAGTTCACAGGTGCCAAAAGAACATCGCCTCGATCGCTTCACTCGATCACTTTCAATGTCTGGATTGTGGGAGTACATAAGTAAGGGGAACGTTTGTATAACTTCTCTCTTAGAGAGTCACCAACTAACCAAGTTGTTCGTCAATTTAACGAGTACCCCTTTTCTTCTAGCCTCGACATGATCACTGATCGTGCTTACGTCGGCGAAGATCACAGTTCATTCGGTATCAAATTCCAATTCATTCTTCTGCCGATCGTATCTCGTTTAGACAAGGTTGTAACCAGACAAATATTTTGGGGGTATGATCTTGACGATGATATTGTTTCAATTTAATTTCAAATTTGTTTTTTATAAGCATTTAACAAGTGTAGGAATAGGTTAAAAAACAACTACATTATATAGACATATACCCAAGTACTTACAGTCATATTGTAAAAGACTGCGAATGCATCAGTTGCTTCGTCAGTATTTATTACTATTTCCCGACGAATTGCCATTAACACTAAACCGGTAAGTGGATCATCTTCGGTAGAGTTATTTAAAAAGGTTTTTAATCGTTTTCTTGTCGAAAACGTTCCTTCTACTGTAGATGGCCCTACTGGTCAGGTTGGCAAGATTTTTAAAAAGTCGATGTATGTGGGAAACAAGTCTACTCTGCAGCCGCCTTAAGCTATTATTGCGTTCTTTGCATGTTTTGCCTCTGGTTGTTCCTGACATTGTTTTTCCAAAGCTCAGCCTTCAATGTATCCTAATCTACAAATCGTTCATGAATTTCTTAAAATTTTCTTGGTTAAGTTTTGTTTTACTTTTGCGAAGTATTGACAGGATCAAAATCTAAAGGGTTTTCCAATAAGGACTTGATTTTGCTTAAAATAAGATGCCAAACATTTGGGATATTTCAAAAACTCAATTAACGACTTGAAGTACAATCAAAGTATTTATAAATGGAACTCAACTTCGTTAATATTCAATCGGCCACCGTGGGCACGTTTGATTCACCCAATTTTCAACGACCCGGCCACACATTCCGGCTGATACCGAAAGTTCAATGTTGGCTCTGAGCTCTTCCAACGTCGGCTTGTTGGCATAAACAAATAACTTAACAGAAAATAGTCAAGCGGTGTTAAATCGCACGGGCGGCCAACCGACTGGCCCATTTCTTGAGATAACACGCACACCACACGTGCTCTTCGATTGTAACGTATGCTGTGTAGCTTGCCGCACCAATCTGTTGAAACCACATGTCGACCAAGTTCATATTTTCCAATCCGGCCAAAAAATATAATGGCGCGATAACGCTGACCATTCACTGGAACGTGACGATCATCGTTGACGAAAAAATATGGCTTCGGCTTGCAATCCATATTCGACAGTTAGTTTTCGTGGATATGAAGCACATGACCAATAACACATATTTCGTTTATTGACGAACACATTGAGTTAAAAATGAGCAAACCGAAAATGAAGTTAACGCTCTTGAAGTTGCGGTCACCGACTGCGACTTTCGACAGAAAACTAATATAATTTAAAGACTTAACTCGTTCGTGTACATTATTATGCTGTTGAGTTTACTGATTAATTGACAATGACAAAGAGTGCGTTTTGAAATTATTTTTAAGTGTTCTATTTTTAAGTGCTGACACTAGGTCAGAAGAGGGAGACTGCAAACTTGTACACAATGGGTGTGTTTACGAAAACAAAATGCTTAAGCAGCACAGGCTGACAAAGAAGTCACTGGTCAAGACTTATTTCCAAAAAAATAAAAAATAATCATTAGATGAGGTCTCAGTCCTCTTATCAATACTCAACACACCAATAGTATTCACTTGAAAAGATTATTTGAGCCTTAACAATATAAAAATATAATAATAATAATAATATGGGTGGCGCTACAGCCCGTAGAAGACCAGGGGCTAGCTGCGTAACAACCACTCGTGTTGTGCGTGCGTGTTCTTTCACGAGTGGAAGGGAGCCAACGTTTTATTCCGGCTCCGAACGACTAAGTTTGAGAAGCTTTCTTTCTAGATAGGAGTAATCTTTGAGCGTTGTTAGTGACTCCAAAGAGGTGGGGGCTGTGAAACTTAGTTCTGTCGTACAGAATTGGGATCGAACATTCGACGTCGGGGTTGGGGTCGACGTACATACCCACCCCACAAAGAATATATATATTGCTTCTAGATAAGACTCTAGTACAACTGCTTGAATACCTTTAAGACTACCTCTCATAGCAGACAGTGATTTTCTATCATTTTGTGGTAGGGCTAAGCTTATTTTTATTTTGAATTGCATTTCACTAGAAAGGCTTAGCACCAAGTATTGCTACGGTCTTGGTTGTGATTCATGCAACCATCTGATTTCCTTCATCGATCGCTTCACCAGATCACTTTTGTAATGGTCGTAGACTCGTAGCAAGCAGATAAAACCTATCTGCTTTAGAGTCTCTCAGTTGTCCGTCAATGTGTGTGCGCTCGCTTTTCTCGTGCAACCAAAGTTTGGTTGCAAATCTCAATTCATTATTTCACCTGTCGTGCGTAGTCAGTGATTTAATGTGGAATTTTTACTAAGAATAGGTGGCGATGGCGCCTTATTCAGAGATGAAAAATTTATTCGAAAATATATTGCAAATCGTTACAGTCTCTTCAAGGTCTTGACACAAACAACACGTATTTCCCTCACTATACTCTCTAAAAAGCTCAGAGAAAATCTGTATTCCCTCGCATGCGACATCATCGATCAAGCGCCAGTAGCGCAACAAAATGATCTACTTTCAGCCATGAGCCCTAATGAATTGAATGTTTGATAATGGGCGCCACATGGATGAGCCTTCCGCCATCTATCCACGATGTTTAATCGTCAGATCATAAGAAACAACATTCAAACGATGACTTATGACATAGGTCCCCAGAGAGCAGCACTGCCTCCCCCTGGATCCCTCCCGGTCCATCAGAAAACCAAAAAACATGTGTCATCTCAAGATTATCAAAAATACAAAAACAAAGAAAACACCCAGACATCTGACACAATTCATGAACAAACAAAAATTGCTGCCGTCACAGATTGGAGCATTTTCAAAATTCCCCCCATAGCACGCGCCCATCGGACCGCAAGAATATTAGAAATATCTCGGGTGACATATGATTCAACTGGCTAGCATCCACGGACACCTGCTCCCGGAGGTGGTGATCCGGAGAGCCGCGCGCCTAAAATAGCCCACTCCGCCAGCATCCACGAGCAAGCCATCAAAACAAATCATTCGAGATTTCTCGACGGAAATAAATTGCCAACGACTACGACAGGTTAACCGTCCCCAATCGTTCGGCCCACACATTCCGGGAATGCTGCTCGTACAGACGATAAAACAGGCATCATCCAACCACCCCGGCATCGGATCGACAAACTAAAAGTGTCCCCCTTGGACCAATATCACTAATTGCATCATTTTGGGCCGGCGAGTGGAAATCTGAAATCGAAAATAGAATCCGAACCGCACACAGGCACACAGCGTAAGGCGCGCGAGTGGGAAGGAGCTGGGCCAGAATCAGGACCGAGACCGATATGCCGTGAAACGTGTCATTACTTCCGATGGTGTGTGGCAATTTTCACTGCACATCGTCACATCCGAGGCGATGGAGGATGTTCGGTGCGCCGGCCGTGCTTCGTGTGCTCTCCGGGGTTGGACACACGCGCGTCGTGTCGAAGGGTGTGGCGGATTGAATTGAACGGGACATAAAAGTGGAGTTTGGAACACGAAAGCAACAGGGAACCACTTATCGGCGAAAGTGTCCATCCCCTCTGGTCTGTAGGGGATTTGTGTCTCACTCCGAGTGGAGAAGGGGTCCAGAATCAATGATTCAGATAGTTTGATTGCACCACCGAAGGACTGCGAGACGGGGTTGGCGTTGGCTGAGCGGGAGTGAGTGAGCGCTCCCTCGTGACACGTGGTTAAGGACAAATGTCAATTGTTTCCTTTGGCGATCAAGCGGGGATAAGAAAATTTTACGATGTGCATTCAGTGGCGCACTTAGTCCTTAGTTATGGAGGGTGATTGTGTTGAGGGCTGAAATGATGCCGGAGGCAATCCCTTCATGTCGCGGCCAATTCACACGCGACAGCACTGACAGCGAACAGCAGGTGGAATAATGAAAAGGGGTTGGAGTATGAGCACGCATCAAATTGGACTTGTGTGTGATCTGCTCGATCACTGATCGTGGCAAGAGTGGTGGCAAGAGAACTAACATTATATTAGCGGGAAGTTCAGTCGAGTGAGTTTAAAATCAAATCGGAGATCTTGATTGAAAACATTTATTAGTGTGTCTCAAGCGTCTCACAATCGAAAGGGATTAGAATTGCACGAAAAAATAGCAGAAATCGTTTCAGTGGCTTATTTAAGCAAAAGGGCACATATAAACCACATGTCAACCACCAGCTTTCAAATGATGACAGTATAGCTGCACTTTATTAGGACGACGAAAATGACCGCAGCTGAGTTGTCCATACGCCCTACATGGCCCAGCCACCGTAGGCGTTGGATCCGTAGACGCCAGACTAGGCTCATGTCGCTGTACAGCCCGTACAGTTCGTGATTGAATCTTTTTCTCCAGAACACGTCAACACAAACACGACCAAAGATCGCGTAGAACTTTTCTCTCAAAGAGACCAAGAACTTCCTCATCCGCTTTCGAGATTGTCCATGCCTCCGCGCCGTAAAGCAGGACTGGGATTATCAGTGTCTTGTATAGAGTCAACTTGGTTCTTCGTGAGAGGGCTCTATTACTCAAATGCCCCTTGAGCCCAAAGAATGAGCGGTTGGCAAGAGTTATCCTACGCTTGGTCTCGGTACTTTTGTTATTTGTACAATTTACTACTGAGCCGTAGGTGAAGTCCTTGACTACCTCGAAGTTATAGCTGTCTATAGTGACGTTTTGTCCAAAACGTCGGTGTTGGTGGACCTTTTTTGAAGACAGCATATACTTCGTCTTACCCTCAGTAACCGCAACCCGCATCTTGGCCGCTTCCTTCTCGACGCTCACAAACGCCCCACTGACAGCCCGTTGTGTTCTTTCGATGATGTCAATGTCATCGGCATATGCGAGCAGTTACACGGATTTGTGAAAGATCTCGCATGACAGTGCGTCGCCTTGTCTAAATTCTTTTCTGACATCAAAGGTCTCAGTACAATCTTTACCGACCATGACAGTGCATCGGGCATTCTCCATTGTCATTCTGCAAAGGCGGACGAGTTTTGCAGGGATGCCAAAACTAGACAAAAAAATACTGGCATACGCTGCCTTAAAGTCGATGAATAGGTGGGTATCAACTCGAAACTCCTGGGTCTTGCTGCTTTGTGTGCCTCCTGTTTGGCTGCATCTTCTCGCTGAAATTCTTCATCGAACCAGAGGCTTCTTTTTGGTGGCAAAGTGAAACCTAGCACATCAGTTGCGACTTTTCTGATGGCTTCTTGGCAGTATTGCCACTGGTCTTCAGCACTTGATTTCGGCGGTATGGGACTCTGTGAGAGGTGAAGAGAGACTCGATCGGCGAATTCTCTAGCGATCCCCTGCGATTGTAGCCGTACGACGTTAAAATTCTTGGCAGCATTTTGATGATTTCGCGTGTTCCGGGAAATCCTCATTTTGCGTTTGGCTGTTTCCTTTGTGGATGTTAAGGTGTGCGAACCATGTGCTTGCTACATTAAGGTTGCGCCCCGCGGCGAAGTAGATTAGCCTAAGTCCCTTATCGGATGTGGTGTCGTGTAGGCTGTGTCGTCCGACTGCGCTGTCAAAGATGCCCCCCTTGGCCAGTTTTTCGTTAAAGTCACCAAGGACAATCTTGACGACAAAGCTAGGACATTGCTCGTAAGTTTTGTCAAGGAACTCGTAGAAGCAGTCTTTGGTTGCGTCATATTTCTCCTCCATCGGGGCGTGCGCACATATGAGGCTTATGTTGACGAATTTAGCCTTTATTCGGATCGTCACCAAGCGTTTGCTAATACACTTAAAGCTCAAGACTTCTTGCCTAAATCCGCTGCTGATGACAAATCCAAATCCATCCAAATGTGCGCTGACTACGTTCTTTGTAACAGCCACCGTAGTAAATATAACAGTTTTTCATCCTTCTTTTGCCCGGTCCGTCCCATCGCAAGAGCAGTGGTAGTACTACCCGAAAACACTTCAGTTTGTAGCACCACCCAAATTCATCTACGAACTCCAACTATTTAACAACGATGCTATGCTTATTGTGCTTTAATGGAAGCACTTCCATTTCGAGGACAATGACTACGAGAGCAGTCCTCAGCACAAGCCGATATGAATGACACTGTGGATCTCAAGTTTGGGACTACATATGCAGACTGCATTCAGAACTAAACATCCAACGTACACACCGAACTGAGGTACAGTACAAAGTACTGACGACAAATTTGTTTTTCATCACCGACGGAAAATTAGAAAATTAAGTAAATTAGGATCTAACTTTTGGCTTTCAGCGTAGGCAGGTACTTTAGCTTTATTCCGGTGCTACATTTACGACATAATGGCGTGGGATAGCATATCATTCAAACGACTTCGTTTCTAGTGGACGGTTGAATTACCGATGACTCGATCGAATGTGGGCGCTTTTAACTCGATAATGTCGGTATCGTCTAAAGTGGTTGATGGTGTAGACTAAGACAAGTCGCCGTAGCCCTAGAACATACAATAAAGAGGTGTAAAGTCGTCAGCTCGCTGCGAGTGATTGAGGAATGCTCGCAGTGAGGTGGTTCTGAGTCACCGATACTGCCCGCTAGAGTGGGCAAGTTGTCTTCATCGCGCACCAGTCTCTGGATCTTGACTACCACGTTCAGTGTTAACAGGAACTTGTGCTTAATTTATTTTGGATACCGCAGTTGGGATTCTTTTTAGCCTTTCTACACAACTGGTAGCCGGACACCTTCTAAACTTCAAGGAAAAAATATAATCGAGAGCAAATTCGTTCAACGAATGCCCATTTGGCAGCGAAAATGTCTTCATGTCCTGTCCCAGGATGTTAGCTGCCTCACTCATTATCGCTTTCCAGGAACAAGAGGTGCAGATGCCCCTACTTAATCCGGTATCCTCCTTCACAAATACTCGATAATTGCGCGCTTAATCCACGACATGTCCGCCCCCAATTTCGGCCAGTGCCTAGCTCCTGCTAATTGCGTTCTTATCCCGCCCAAATTCCCCTAATTAGTGTCAATGTCAACAGTATTCCGCCGCAAGCCCCACAGGCGCACAGCAAATGAAATGCAAACAAACTCCGTCGGACGGGTTCCATGAATCTCACAGATGCCCACTAATCCTCTGCTCATGTTCAGTCTGCGTGTCTGTCAGGCAAACAATCATCGCCGGAGATATCAATTTTTCTGTCCTCACCCGAGCCCGATAATCAGCAATTGACACAATCACCCACAGAGCGACAGAGCAGTGCCCACAAACTGACATCCATCATCGTCGTCACGTCGTCCTCCGTCGCATCGCAGCCAGCCAGCAGCCATCCCGTTCTGTGTCCATTCGTCGCGTAGCCGTCCAATTTGTTTATGTTTTCCCGAATCCAAATCCGTAGTCGAATCTTTCACGCCAATTAACGCCCCGAAGACATTCGTCAGTTTCTCACAACGTCCCAGCGCCCGGCCCGTCCGGAATCCATCCAGATGATGGTCACAAGAGTGTATCTGGAGGCGTTACATGTGTATGCCAATGCGAAGCCATTCAACCAACAAGGAGAGCACCCGGGACAAACAACCCTGCGCCGAGGAGAGTGAGAGAGCTCTTTCTCTGTGTTGTGATCTGTTTACATTTTGTTTACGCCACCGTCACCGCCACCCGTCCCCGGGCCGCAGCGCCGTCTCCATCTCGGGCCAAATTGATTGATGTGAATTGAAGTGGGTACTACAGCCTGCCCCCGCCGTCGCTTGTGCGACCCTCTGAAATAGACACCCCCAACTGACAGATAAGTAGACAGGCAGACGGATGGTCTGACGGTCGGGTGCTGGAGCCGGTGGAGTCGCACACATGAACTGCGACCATATGGCGGTGTGGTGGAGTTCAGCAACAATTTTTAGCCATTCACCCACGAACGGATCCGTCATCGGTTCGGCTTGTGCCCGACGGACTGAGTCCGCACTGTGGTGCGGAATGCACTCATGCAGTGGAACGAACGGCCAAATGGCAGTTCGGTGAAAAGCCACACACGTATTGTTGGGAATTCGGACTCGATGGTGGCATTTAGTGTGGATGCGGCTGCCGAGAATGCTGGGAATTTGCAATTTTGCGAATGTCTGTGCCGGATATCTCGTCTTCTTGGGGGTTGTTTACTTTTCGTTCGGATAATGGCCAGATTGTGAGCTTGGTGGTGGAAGATCGAGGCTACAGAGTTTACATTCGATGCGTTGTGGGCGAGTGTGTGGACTGGAAGATGTCAATTTTTCGAGGAGGAGATGGGTCATTTGAAGAGTCTCAGGGGGGGAAGAGGAAGAGCATTTTGCCACTTTATCCATCACCACCAGAAGTCATTATCCATTCCTCTGGGGGATAAGCTAATTTGCACGGACCATGAATGACAGGGAGGGACAGAAAAGTTGTGTCCACTGTTTTGATTTCCGTTTAATTTTATTTAAAAAGTACATACATCAGTAATGAGGTGCATGCCACGAAATCCGGGATCATTAGAGTAACATTGTCCTAAGGCTACTCCGTGCCTTGCAAGGCATTCAGCTGACTTTGTTTTAAATAAAGCCATCATACTCTGCGACGAGAAGTAGAATGAGGTCTATCTTCACACTTACCATGGATCCCTTGCTTAACACTTTAAAAGGCATATTTGGGAACGTTAGGTGAATTCGTTGTGAGCCACTTACTCTCTGAAACCTCCTCAAGAGCGAGTTGCCTGGGATTACTTGGTCTTAACACCAGAGGTTTCATACACATCTCCTTCTGATACCATGGGGCTCGGAATCAAAGACTCTCTTAGTTGAAGCATTGTTGTTCAACAGCATGATGCGGCCGACTGGATCTTCCCTTTCACGACAACATCCACGTCTTCTGTCGCGCTTGTACTATCTCATTCAATAACGTACTTCCCAGTCCCCAATTCAACCGCATTTGGACACTACACATTCTTTGCTTATGTGTAGTCGTGGGTACTGTGAATCATTGCAGAGTGAAGGTGGACTTCTGTGGAGCATAATCTTGGTTCATCGAGTCTATTGTTTCGACTAGCCCTAGTTCTAGTTGCCAAACGCAATTATACATCGGTTGTCCACTAGGATGTAACTTATAAAGTTTACTTCTGTCCCGGGGTAGACGAACTCCTTAACTACCTCGAAGTCTTGTAGATGATCGTAACCAGCAGTTGGGCTGATTTGTCGTGAGCAATGTTGAAACGAGTTGCTTAGAATCATTTTTATGTTATTGTTACCTGCTACTTGCCTTATTAATTTTTCCAGGAGTATTTTGTTGTTTTGGTGGGATGATACTTCTTAGCTGGCATTTGTCAGTTGTTGCCTGAAAACAAGGAGCTAAAATTGTGACATCGCCCTGTGCGCATTGTATTTAAATGGTTATGAACGGAGAAGCGTATCTTGACTTAAGTGACTTAAAATATAATAGCCTTTCTTAGCTTACAGATAATCCTACCACTGCAACCTGCTTCATGTGGAGATGTTTGAGGCAATTCTGCACTAAATGTCTGGGGACTGTGTTAGAACAGTTTCTGGTGTCCGAATTATATCATCTAGGTCCACAAAATATCTATTACTAACTATAGTGCTATGATGTCAATTTTGAAAGAATCTTATCAAAACATTGAAGCGTGCCATTCAGTATATCACAGTACTTATGACACGCCTCTTAGCTCTTATCTTTGTTGTTTTATTTGCACGTCCATTTTTACCATTCGACAAGTATGGATATATTGGCGTGCTGACACTACTTCAGGAACGGGAAGGAAAAAGTGTTCCACAAGTCAACCGAAATGTTCATGCCTCTATGATGCACAAAATATACTGAAATGGAGCTGATGGAACGCTTAGAGGCTTACAGTTTGGGTAGTCCGGAATGTCTGAGTCCCATTCCTCACTGTATTCCAGGTCATAATCAAAGAAGAGTGACTGTCGTGTGTCAGACATTTATAACATATATCCATGCCTGAACTTTCGAACGTCACACTCTTAAATTATGGGAGTGATATCATTAATTTCTACATATGTAGTTTAAGCCTAGAATCGACGTCTAGGACTAAGGAAAAGGATTAATAATCAACTAAATAAACACTGAAGTGGCCTGTGGCGTTGTGGATATGTGCTCTGTGCGACAAAAATAATTTTCACGGCCTCACCTCACTCGAGTCAGTGATAATGCTCAAAGAGTACTTCTGTCTAAAAAAAAGCTTCTCAAACTTGGCCGTTCGGAGTCGTTATAAAACTGTAGGTCCCTTCCACTTGTGAGAATACAATAGCGCGAGTGGTTGCTGAGAAGCTAGGGGCTGGCCCTCTAAGCGCTGTAGCGCCACCCATATTATTATATTATAAAACAAACAGCATATATTTGGCAATGTAATAATATTTAATTCAACTGGAACATAAAAACCAGCATTTTTCAAGAATGAAAAATCCAATGGTAAACTTGTTAGTGAATGGTCTTGCTTCCTGGCCTACATACGAAATGGTTGGATACAGTTTGCTTAGTCCCAAATCTCTGAGTTCCATTCATTCGCCATTGGATTCTAGGTCATAATCGAAGAAGAGTGAGTATCGTTAAGTGCGACAGAAATATATAACTTTTATCCATGTCTTAATTTTCGAACTACCTAGTCTTCTTTTGTGGGAGTGATGACATTAATTTCGTCTCGAATCGACGCCTAGTACTAAAGCGAGGGCTTAATAATTAACTAAGCAAGCATCGATTGGGCGAGCTCAATGTAAATTGAGAGTCCGTCAGTCAGTGAAGTTCAGTGCAGTGAAATATAAGCATATGTAGATGTCAGATGGAAGTATACCTTTCATTCCTTTGCGAATTCAGCAGAAGTTACAAAAGTCGCTCACGAGGCGACAACACGGCCATCAATTGTTTATTTAAACTTAAAATAGGCGCATCGGCCATCACGTGTCTACGACATGCTTCTGACTTTTCAGCACCTCAGCGCACAAGAAAAATCAATCAAACCTTTTGATTAGCAAGTCAACAAGAGTTGACGTATGCCATCGCTAGCAAACGCGTCGGGTTATTCCTTTGCAACCAAGACTAACGTCATCCCAGCCATGAGTCAGTATCTAGCGAAATCTTCAGAGATAGATTTGACTACACTCTCCCGCAACCCCCATTCTGGATCATGCAGAAAATTATGATGATGATGACACTCGTGCTTTTTTAATGGAATTCAGTTTAAGTCGTGATACGAGCAAGATTCACAATTCATGCTTTCATTGCTGTCTTTAACAAGGGTCAGAGAGAAGAGTCAAAAAAAAAAACTTAAAGTTTGTTCTTCGGAGTTGGCATAATGCTGTAGCTCACCTGGTCTTGTAAATTAACTATAGCACACAGCTTAGTTCAGGACCTACTTGCACCACCCATATAATTACTATTAAAGCCTTATATGCAGGCATGGCTTCTTTTTTAAAAAGTAAATAAGTTCCAGGTTGCAATTCCAACTCCAGTCCAACTGAACTCTTACCAACCCGATTCCAATTGCAGAAGTCACAACATTTCAACAAACGTCCACCTCTTTCAAGGCAGTAATTAATGCATATAATTTTGAAGCAACTTTTCACTGAACTTGTGAATTTAAATCAAAATCAGCGCCACCACCTCCTCCCTGTGGTGATTCACTGGTGCTAGTTTCATCCCCTTTTGCAACACCCTCAAAAGGCTAATTGATTGCCATCCAAGGACAACACACATCATGGCCCGCACTCACCCCCCGGGTAACAAACTGCGATCCAGTGATAAATCACAAATTAAATAATCCTCTCTTGTCCTGTTCTCAGTTGCGATTGAAATCTACACTAAACCAACAAATAGTTAACACATACTCTCGCTGGCACACACACTCTCTTCCAAATGCACACCCCATCCATCCACCCGGCACACCGAAGCACCCCGTGTGGTCGTGTAGAACAAAAACAGCAAAAAACACTCAATTGAAACCTCTGTTCGTTCATCACCATTATTGACCTATCCACACACACAAATTGGCCTAATTTGACTTTGCTAACTGTCCGTATCGAAATGATAATCACGAGGGATCATCGCACATTACAATGCCCCGGACCCCGGTCCGGGAACGTAGCCACCCCTCCGCAGTGCCAGAGTCAACATCTCGCCCGCCACCCACAAGCAACCACCACCATCACCACTGCTGCTTCAACCACCGCCACTACCATTATCGTTCATTGAAAGCACCGGAAATACCGCACTCACCCCCCGGCGCACCGCCACGTCCATCGTTCCCTGTTCCCTGTGTGATCACAAAAACCAAAGAAAAATTCATTCACCCTCGAATTATTTACCGTCTTCCTGTGAGGAGGACTGACTGCTGGCCTTTTTCTTTTCTCCGTTCACTGTTCCTGCACACTCTCTGCAGCGCTTTAAGTAAACAAATATCACTGCCTCCGCCACCGCCACCCCTAATGCCAGTGAATGGGCTGGTGGCTGGGGGTGGCACTGGATCGTCCTTGACGGAGAGCCCTTAACGCTAGTATCACTCGATTAAAAGGGAATCGCTTTATGCAGTTTCGTCCGGGAAAAGTCAAGCCGAGCTGGTCGGCCAAGACCGAGGGGAGTGACTGGTGAAATGTTCATTTCGCTGAAAGTAAGGGATATTCACTAAACACCCCACCCGCCGACCGAGCGCAACTCTTTTGATGTAAACACATCGCCGAAAATATTTCAATCAAGGACTCGCCTCTCGAATCGACTCGTGCGACGTTTGAGTCCTGAAGTCGGCTTGGTTTGAGGACTGGAGTCTGGTTTCTTTGAATCTAACGGTTTTGTATTCGTTTTCCTTTCTCCTGAAATTTGAACCGGAACTGTTGAGGACATGGGACGTGGCTCTCCACGTCTGGAGAGCACGTGATTTTGTGTTCTCTGAAAATCGACAAAAATGAAAATCACTCCGTGCCGGCGGACATGTTCGCTGCTGGTGCGGACATGTCCTAGCTGGAGAACGGCAGTGAACATGTATTGTGTAGGGACATTTTGAATTTGGGGAATTGGGGATGTTTTTCCTCGCTCGTATTCCAGTGTAAACAACGCATTTAAACTGTTATTTTATTTACCTTTCATTTCAGGTAAGCAAAGGACTCAAAGTGATTACGGGGATTGATGGTGGGACGAGTAAGTGGTAATAAAATTCAATATTGAAATAGGGATACTGAATGGTAATTATGAGAGGCGACCGGGTAGATAAGTGCATTGCCCTAATTAAAAGAGGGGCTTGTCAGGGATGAGTTTTTGAATTGTTCTTTTTTTTTTTATGAGTAATTCAGGACGTGGGGCGTTTTGATTGGCGCTGTGTTCGTTAACTGAGGCGTAGTTGATTGATGGATCAAGGCATATACTTAGCGGAAGGGTTTTGATGACTCACCGTAGCAACAGCAAACAATGACGGAGATGCAAATTGTACAAATAGCTGCTGCATTTATGTATTTACTCCTGACTGTTTAGGAATATAGGCCCTATCTTCTAAGCCAATGTAGTGAGCAATAGTCGAGTGAACAATTCAGCTACAACTGATTGGGGGAAGTACCTTAGCGTAGTGTCTTCAGCAATTACTTTTGAAAATTTCGTGTGCACGTATAAATTACCATCAAGAAAAAAAATGCATGGCTCCACTACTGAAAGACAAGGACAAAAGGACTAAGTCACCACAACCACACCATTAGGCTTCATTGTTGAAGATTAATAGCCAATAGGTAGTCTTTTACCGCAATAGGACATGAAAATCAAGACCAGTATATACCCAGCAAAGTTTTTCAGTTCATGGATTCTATCCAAAAAATGGAAACCATTTTTTCTCTTTTATTGATAAATTGATGACTTACAATTGTAAGACAAAATATTTGAAATATCCTTCATTTGCCACCGAGCAATGGCGAGGTCTTGTCATTATGGTCCCTAACCAACTGTAGTACGCAGCACATCGAAGACCACCCGGAGAAGCGTTTAAAAAGTTCAATGGATTAGGTGCCAAGTTAAAGCCATTATCTCTAAGAATGGAGCGTTATTAGAAGTCTGTAGTTCCAGATGACCATTCATTTGTGGAAATGATGTTGAGACCGATTTTTAGTCATTGATTTAAGAGCTCAAGAGAAGACTTGTTGGAAGGTGTTAATGGTTTATTTTCCAATGATTGCGTATTAGGAACCTTGAGAACAATCTCTACGAAATACATTTCGTAAACGTTTCCTGGTCTCTTAACAGTTATTTTACATGAACAAAAGTTGAGGCAAAAAGTGCTACAATGTCTCAAGGGTGGCAAAAACGTTTGATCATTTGTCAAAAACATAAAGAATTCCGCCTCGTCCTCAATGGCATTCCAGCTGGCAGCTCTTTATACAAAGCCAGTCTGCTTGCGGCGCATTTTGCAGCCAGGTCAATACTGCCAAATTGTAATTTGTCCCCCCTGTACTCGAGAACGTTGGTTTCACAATGGGACAAATTTACTTCCGCACTCGAACAGTTGCAAGAGTATTTAAAGATTTCGACGTGCACAAATCCGCTGGCCCGGATGGTATTCCCCCAATACTTGTGAAGAGGTATCCTTCTTCGCTGGCAAAAGCACTGCGTAAGCTTTTTCATCTATCCTACTTTTCAGGTCTCTTGCCGAGTAGATGGAAAACAGCATTTGTCCAGCCCGATGAATTCTCGAAATCAACTAAGACGCATGTTTGACTATAACTAAATATTCGCAGTTAGACCAGCGATTTTCTGATTTGTAAGCAGTATCCCTTTGATCAAAGCTGCACCCGACAGCAGTTTTCACACTAATCTATACCCAAGCCGGGATACCCCAAAAAGTCAATCAAACTTTGTGGCAACATGCTACAGAAAAAGGCACCGTGTAGTTTGTTACAGTTGGTGCTTACTAGCCATTTGTCATAAGTGTGTATGTCATTGTGTGTATCTTTAAAAGATGGTAGGCGGAAGGTGATACTTCCGCTTTATACGGCACATGGTAATAGGACCAACTTGACAGTACTAGAAATCAGTCCATTTGTTGGACTTTGTTGTTCCACTCAATAAATGACATCCTTGTGGATATCTGACACCGATTCAACCTTGTCGACCATCGCTGCATCAATTTATCTAAACAACTTGCGTCAAAACATGTGATTGCAAAAATGTACAAAATCGGTTTTGAGACAGTCATTGAGAGTTGGCAGCACAGTACGTCTACTTCATTCATGATTCTATTGACATTCTTTCTTTGTAACGAACGTACACAAGTTGTCGGATGATGGAAATCAAATAATGGCTAGGAACAAATATGTTTTCATTGGCCTTAAAGCAATGCTGATAAAAAAAAGTGACACAAAGGTTGTGAATTACACTGTAGACTGTTGAAATTTTATACGATATAAAGGGACAGCTTGAACCTTGCTGAAGTTAGTTCTTCTTTATTCTTGATGCGCACTCTCATTCGACACTACATATGTGAACCTATGAGAATATTCTGCGTCGGATACTTGGCCCTGTCACGAACTCTTTCACGAACTGTTTTCAGATGTGCATGAAGGTTACACAAAGCGCATGAATGGCATTGTTCTAGCTAGCAAGGCCTTCGATTCGACGCATTTGTTGACTGGCAGCAGCGTACGTGCAACCGCCAAGAATTGAGAATCCATTAGGAACATATTAGTTAGCAGAAAATTTCGAATCCAACATTGGCCTCGTTAGTGACGATCTGCAGTTTCGGATGATGAAAAATAATAATATATAATATGGGTGGCGCTACAGCCCGTAGAGGGCCAGGGCCTATCTTCTCAGCAACCACTCGTGTTGTGCGCGCTATTGTTCTCTTACGAGTGGAAAGGACCTACAGTCTTATGCCGACTCCGAACGGCCATGTTTGAGAAGCTTTTTCTAGATGGAAATACTCTTTGAGCATTGTCAGTGACACGAGAGAGGTGGGTCCTTGAAAAATATTTTTGTCGCATAGAGAAGGAATCGAACCTACGACGTCGAGGTTAGAGACAACGCACATACCCACAACACCACGGGCCACCATGATGATGAGACAAATTATGGTTAGCATTTCATTGTAACCAACAGTGCCAACAAGATGCTCAGTTGGTAACCCTTGGAAGGCACTGCACCCTGTGAAGCTGATGGGACTTCTACTGCAACCCTCCTGACAGGTGGACGAGTCCGAACGAACTGCCAAGTTTGGGGATTACTTTCTTAACACTTATGCTCCACAGTCGAGGAAGGCGGATGATGGCAATTGTTGCTGACGTGTATTGCGCAATCATTCGGGGATTCAACGTCTCACATAAGGTTATTTTCACATCATTTTATTTTTTGCTTTCTTTTTTGAAGAACGCTACTTTTAAGCAAAAAATTATAATGAAGTGAAGTCAAGCTCAATTCTGTCTCAAACTGACGAAATTGTCCTTCAAATTAATTGTTATGTGTCGAAACCTTTGCAGCTGATTAGTGAAGCAAGAATAGTCATTAAAGTCTTAAGACATCTTAAATGACCGAAGCTAGCGAGTAAATTATGATGTCGGAAAAAGTAGCCTGTTGCTCCGACACACTCAACAAATTCTCAAAAACTTCATTCGCTGTTCTAACATTGTCTAACGATGTCAACTCCACCATCCTCCACATCACCACCCACCATCAGCCTCTGTATCAATCAGAGCATTATATCTTCATCCTTGCGATTTCATGTTTCGATTCAAAATCCATTCCTCTGACGACGTTGATAAACCAACAAAATTTCCCTGTATTTGCTTCCCCTTTTCCACGCAACTGCCAAGTGAACTCCAACACTGCACCCCGTACAACAACTCCACTCCACACGGAGGAGCACAAACAGAACATCCCCGAATGTCCCGTTAACCACCCTCAACACACAGCAAGTTGGTCGCGTGGCATTGCCCATGCGTTCCAACTCAAACAAACCCATGCGCTCCCGCATCCATCGTCGTCGCCGCTGTCATCCAGTCAGTTTTCATTCAGAAAATCCACATGCACAGAGCAAGCCTCAGTAGCAAGCGAACGTCGGCGGTGTGTAGAACGTTTTCGGTCGTGTTTCGTCGAGTGCGGTATTTGAAAAGAGAGAAAGAAAATAAATAAGAAGCCTGTACCTCCACTCGGTGCTTGGAGGAGAGTCTCCAAACGGAACTCATCCAAAACGCGAAAAAAACGAAAAGTTGGTGCGAATAAACCGCCGTGTCAAAAGGAAACATATTTCGCGCAGGATTCACATCCTTTTATGGGAATACAAAGTTTTAACATTTACCTCGTCGCGGAAGGAATTCATGTGAATGGAGAAAAGGTGCTGCCAACCCCTGTGGTCCAACAAGAGTGTTAATGACGATATTTATCTCCTCCCTCTCACTTCACCAACCCTCCCCCCACCGACCACTTCCGCATCCTTTTCATGCACACACGGTGTTTCATTCGAATCACGTTGCCGATGGGAAAACAGACGAAATAATTAATTTCGTCCTTATTCTTTCCTCCGTCTCCCCGTTGAGGCGGACGCATGCAGGATACGACCACGAATCTGCCACGAATTTCTCTGGCCAAAGAGTGGGCTGTCCGGCGAGTCGTTTTGTGTTGTTGGACAAACACGCCCATGTTTTTATTGCACAGTTAAAGTTGTTGTTGTTCGTTTTTTTTCGCGTTTTGTGTGGGTAATTTGTATGGGCCGCACTGTGGAGTACTGCTGGGTGCAGCCTTAGCAGACTGTCCTTCCACTCTTCCACTGCGGACTGTCGGAAGTGTTTGCCCTCAAACCGATGTACACGGTTTTGAGAATGACTGCACCCCCGTCCTGTCCTTTTCCATTTCGATTGTGCTGCTGATGATGTCCTGGAAGTGAAGTGTCCTCCATTCAAATTACTCTCCATTTCTATTTTATTTAGCTCCTCCTTTGGTTCAGAGGTCTACTTGCGGGGCAGTTAACACCCCCACCCCCATCGGCGTGTGTATGTGTGTTAATTAAAAATGCAATAAATGGACACCCGACGACGGGTGGAGGCGCGCCGCGGCGCACAGCTGCGGTGGGTGGGCGCAATCCATTGCTTAATTATTCGCACACTGTCCCTGAGAGTGTCCGGTCTGGTCGGGACCCATCGCCGTCGTCCGAGATCCTTCGTTAAGTGCAACAGAGAATATGGATTAACGGTCTTGCAGTGTGCGATAACATATGGTGTGAATATTTTATGAATGCGCTACCACGCCACCCAGGAGAGCGCTCGCAAAACAATCGCAGTGTCGTCCTTTATCGTGAAACATATTGTAAGAGTTGCTCTGCAACTTCAGCGCGTTTGTCTTACTTGCTGGGGGGCGCCCACACCCAGGATGTCGCATCGAGGATTATTTACGTGAAAACAATTTTAATTTTATTGCATGAAGAAACGAAACGTGAACGTGTTGTGTTCTAGTGTGCGTGCGTGTGTCTGTGTGTAAGCGGATTATTCTTGTGATCAAGTGTGCTGCAGACAAGGAGTTGTTTGTGGCTGCAAAAAAGCAAAAAAAAAAAAATGAAACAATTTGAGTTTCAGTTTCAGTTTCAGAGAAAATGAAGCAAAAAAAAGTCCCAAAATTACAAGGATCCGATCCTTTTTTCGGCATTGTTCTTGTGTATTCTGTGTTGTGATAGTATTCAGTGTTTTGTGAGTGAGCCGAGGCAAGGCGAGTGAGATGTCACTGGCGACAAAGGATAACAGGTTTGAAATGAAGAGCAGCATCCTCTAATTAGATGGTGTACACAGCCTTGTGGCATGTGTGAAAGGACATTACAAGCACAATGGGAATTTGAGATTATTTTTTTTTTTGGTTGCCTCTCTTTGTCGCAGTCACCTCCTGGGGACTGTGGTACACAGATGTGCGCCCGTTGCCCCTGGGGACAGTTTCGGGTTCTGTCACAGTTATTGAATTCGGCGGCATAAAGGATATGATTCGCTTATTCAGGAGGGCTCCGAGCCGGATGGCGGGGCCCGGAGTCGGGTCGGATTGGTGTTTGATGAAGCGTTTAATTGGGATGATTATTACGGAACGTGTTATTGTTGCGCCGGACAAAAAAGAAAAACGAGCCGTACACAGCAGCATTCGGCCGGAATTGATGTCCATTGTGTGCGTCTGTTGGCGGGGGCGGGGACGTCCGGCAGATAAACAGTTGGCGACATGTGTTTTTGAACAGGATATTCGAGTGTATTATTATGTCAGGACATGGTTTATGCAATTTAACTAATTAAGCTTAAGCTTGTTTGGATTGAGTTATTGTTTGATGGGAGCGCGGATTGGGAGGTTTCGGAGTCGTGTGAATCAGGATGCCATATTTCTTGATGAAGTTGCGAATGCATTTAAGGTCGAAATTCAAGTCTAGCTCGTCGTAAGTTGGGGTCTCAATGCTTGGTCCTTTTTCTGAATAACGCTGCATTTGACCAAATCGTAAACATTGATTGTTAACGGACGCTTGAATGTGACAGACCCTCCCGCAAGGCGATCATACTGCTATCCCTTCAACATACAATGATTTGCTTAAGCTTGAACATACAGAAAAAGCAACCCTTTGAAAGGTCAGACAGAAGATATTCTTGTTAAGTGGCTTTCAGGGTCTTGTCAACATGTTGCCTAGCTCCCTTACTTAAACAGAATTTTGAAGAAATATGCCGGACTGCCAATAAGATTGAATACTATACCTTAAATTTGGGGGATCTGCTAACGGGCTTCGATCTATTTTTCAGAAGAGAATGGATAACACTAGAATGTAAGGTATGTGGCACCAAAGATGAAGCATTCATCTGAAGCTATTCCGTGTGCCAATAAGACAAGATCAAGGTTCAAAGCTGGTTCAAGACATTGAATAAAAATTAATGTTGAACATGCAGTCAAGATCGGTTATAGCGACCTTCAAGGGACCTATGGATTTGGTTGTTATAACCGACACGTCGTTGTAACCGATGTCTTTGCAAACGGTTGTACCTGTGTATATCCCCGAGCATACTCCTCAAGCGAAGACGACTGCAGTGAAGTGCGTTGCTGATGATTAGTGTCAACTGACAAGTGGAGCATAGGTGTTTGATTTTTGCTCGTAGTCATAAAATACTAGGCTTCATTTTAAGGTCCTTGCTGCAGACAAGGAATTGCTTGTGACTGCCAAAATAAAAAAGAAACACTTTTAGTTTCAGTTTCAGAGAAGATAAAGCAAAAATAAAAGTCCTAAAATCACAAGGATCTGATCCTTTCTTCGGCATTGTTCTTGTGCATTCTGTGTTGTGATATATGTTGAATACAGAGTGGCCAGATAGGAACGATATGAAATGAAATTTAAATAAAACCTCAAGTGTGTGGGATATAAAATTGGCCTTGGGTTAATTTTGAAGCTTCGTTTATGCCGATATATATGCAATATTATATTTTTCAAATAGTTGCTGCCAGTTCTTCAACCAGTCGCCATTGTTTCCAATTTGTTGATGGCTTCTCTCCATTATATGTGACAGTCAATGGCGTCTCGAATGTTAGTCTTGTGCTCTTTCTAAAGTTGTTAGCTTCTTAAAGACTAAGCGTCTGGATGTAGTCTAACTGGACTGGTGTTAGGTCAAACGATCTTGTCGACCAATCTATAAATTCTCGCCGTGAAATGGTAGTGAGTTGCCGATACTGGCTTCTAGAGCGGCATAGTTCTCCAGATCCCTGCCTGATTTCTCCTTCACAACTTTGAGGGTTACATTGCATGTGCGGCATGTAGCACCGTCTTGATGGAGCTACAACCGCCTGTACCAAACAGTCAATCTGCTGCCGATGCATTGCTGCTTGATAGAACTCTTGTGCATTGTGCTTGCTCCAATATCGGCAAATTCTGCTTGGCGTCTAGCTTTAGGTTGCCCTCGTCGATAAAGATGGTTTTTTGATCGAAGTTTGGAGTTGGGACCAACATTTCTAGGGCTCGTTTAGATGGCGAACTTACAGATTTGTCAACGATCGTCGGGCTGTAAGCTTGTGTCGGCATTCCCAAAATAAGCCGTGTTGACGGTCTAGCGATGTCTGATTTCAGCTCGATCGATATTTCTTGGTTTTCTACTTTACTGGCAGCTACAGTGACTACGTTATCTTAATTTTGCATCAACCTCTGTCCGGATCGTGGCTAAACGATGAAGTTAGGTCCAAAATGTACACCATGCGACCAAATGTCCGCGCACTAAGGCAACGACGAAACTGGCCACCTGCAACTGAGCCGGAATTTAGATACTTTTTAAAAATTCTGTGGCATGAATGAAGTGACTCACTGAATATTTTGACAGCTGGATGTCAGTGGCAACTTTGACAGTTGCTCAAATATAGAAATGGAAAAATAATACTGCCAGCCGGTCACCCTCTCTTTCTTAATCTTAAGGCATTTGCCTGCTTCCTACTCAAGTATGCTGTCATTAACTTTGTGGTACTTAAAGTCGTCACTCATCATAAAATTTTCAGAGTTTTCCAAAACCTTTATTAACATATATCTCTGGCCACATGGCATGACCGTTGCAGTCTGTTTTACTAATTTTTTGACAAAGGTTAAAATCCATGAGAAATCGACGAAATTTGCTTTGTGTTCTTGAAATTGTGGCCATATCTTATAAGATAGATAGAGAGCTGAAAAAATTCACAAAATTGATTCGAGTAGGCTCAGTCAAATGACATCGAAATCTCAATTTCGTCTAAAGTCGACTTTAGCTCTTATGCCTTGTGGCCCTGTAATTTACTTCAGGGAAGTAAAAGTCAAAAAATGGTGAAATTTTCAAAATTATTTATAATATTGCGTATAACATCGTAATTATTTTGGCCCAACAGACACAAAATTCAGATGACTCTCCCATGCACAGTGTGTGCCAACTTGTTGCTCACCACTCTGTAGCGTCAAATTTAAAAAGTGTTTCGGTTATGGCCTTAAATTTGGTAGCATTTGGTACCAGAAATGATTCAAAATTCATCGCAATTTCTTACTCGAAATAGGTTTCCCAGTAATTAATGAATTCGTGGACGAAGATCATCATCCCATCTCTTAAAGTGCCCAATTTCCTATGCATGTTGCTCTTCCACACGAAATTTCCTAAACTATAATTTCCAGCAAGTCTGCCAACTGTGAGCATTCACACAAAAAAAGCGCCTAAACTTTGCACACAATCAACACAAATTCAACCGAAATTACCCATCCTTTGACCGGAGAACAAAAGAGGATCCTTGGCTCGGTCGAATGATTGGCAGCCGTCCAAATCCGTTTTTCTGGAGAGACCGAGAAATTGTTTCAGCATTGCTGAAGTTTTTTTTTTTTTGAGTTTTCTGTTTTTTATTCCATAAATGCGGTCAAACTAAGTTGACTCTGCAGAAGGCTCTCGGAAGATTGTTCGTTTTATGAGTTTCGCTTTTGGAATCATAAAAATTTGTGAAGTATTTTATTTATGGGACGCAGTCCGCAGAGTGTGTGGCCGAGAGGTGCTAAGCTAATGCGGGCGGGGGAGCGCTTGCTGGAATTAATTTGAATATCTATTTCCTCTTGGCACTGGTTCACAGATGCATTTTTAGGTCAACTTTTGCTTTGTGATTGCGTGTTTGTAGGGGGAGAGGAAGGGGAGGGATGCTTTTAATTTCTAATTTCTAATGGGAGCGCCGCGCTCGATGCTGCTAGAAGTTTTATTCAATGTCATTTCGTTTAGCTCCTCTTTTTGATAATCCAAGCGCTATGCGTTTGAACTTTTTGGTTGAAAATGTTTGGCTTGGATTAGAATGGATGTATGGACACAACAAAGCGCTCTTTTTAGATCCTCAAGTTTGAGCCTGGGTGCAATAAACAATTTGTCTGGATGACAGTGGTTTGACGAAAAGTCCTTGTAGATGAAGTTTCGACCTGCAGAAATGCACTTTGACTTCGAATAAGTTCTCGAGGTGTCTGGCCTTTGGCAGTTCACTTTTTAATCCAGATATTTGGGGAAGCGCAAAGGGATCAATATGTTTTGTTGCCGTGAACTTTATGTTATTTGAAATAACGGTAATTTTATGAGTACTCAATTTTGTTTAGCTTGGATAGACGATGATTCCTTAAGTTTCTTGATTCCAAAGTCAATAATTTCTTTCAAAATTGGGCCACTAATAAATTTTGGTGGATTATCGTTCAGCTTCAGTGGATCTCTTTTAAATATTTGCCGAGATTCCCATTTTTCCACAATATTTCTTAGACAGACATCCTTTGTTTGTGTTCTTGAGATAAGGTGTACCTTCTTTCATATCATTCTAGGCCATATTTTTTCCTGTTAGAATAACGTCCTTATTTATAGATTTATAGAATATTCTGAAATTAGTAAGTGTAGCTCCAAAATCCGAATCCCATCTTCGGCTGGGTCTATCTTCAACAGCAAGCACTCATGATTTATTTGATTCTATGTCACAATTGGAGCGTACATACAGTTTTATGTTGGCCCCCGAATAGCGAAGTTTCAGAACCTTCTTCCCTTGTTGCCAGATGGTCGGTGGAGCAGCAGTATAGCCGGTAATTGAACCCAAACAGCCAATAAAGGACTTCTTTTTCCGCGTAAGTTTCGTCACTCTGCACCGCGTCTTTGGGCTGTTTTCTTCATTATTGTTCAACTTGCCGAAAGCCTTTAAATTGGTCAACTCTGGCCCAGAAAGATAAGTTTCTATTCAGTAATTGTACTCTCAACTTATATTTCTATTTTCGAAAAAAAATCGATACATATTTAAGCACTTGGTAATTCGAACAAAAAAATCATCGCTTCGCGACAAAACGACGCGTTAATTCGAACTCATAGGCTTGGGACACTCGACAATTCAAAGTTATCAGATTGCGTAGAATAGTTTAATCTTGTCTCATCGTTGCAGAGCATTTGTTATTGAAATGAAAAGTTTGCCACACACTTCAGTTTGGGTAGTTAAGTTTCAGTTTTCGCTGGTTACAGATTTTGTTAAATTGTGAGTCCTAAAAAGTATAAAATGTAATGTGGTGGCCTGTGGCGTTGTGGGTATGTGCGTCGACCCCAACCGCGACGTCGTAGGTTCGATTCCAGCTCTGAGCGACAAAAATATTTTTTACGGCCCCACCTCTTTCGAGTCACTGACAATGCTCAAAGAGTATTTCCTGTCTAGAAAAAGCTTCTCAAACAAAGCCGTTCGGATTCAGCATAAAAATGTAGCTCCCTGACAGAACAATAGCACGCACAACACGAGTGGTTGCTGAGAAGCTAGACCCTGGCCCTCTACGGGCTGTAGCGCCACCCATATTATTATTACAAGTGAACCACTAAAATGGAAGTTAGCATTTATTTTTACATCAATTAAAGAGTAAAGAGAACAAGTAAGAGAGGAGCAACTCTGAACGGCCGGTTGAGTCCAGGCTCTTGGTTATAGCGATCCCATGTTCGAATCCCAGTAAAAGCAAACGTTGATATACTTTTATCTGGTTTTCAAAGATGTTCCAGCACTGAGTATCACAATGGCCTAACAATGGTATAGGTGTTCTTGTAATTCCTCTGGCAGCCCAATAACACCTAACTACCAGGTATACCGGTATGAAGTGAGAGTCAAGCTACAAATGTTTCGATAGGGAACATTTGTTGTGAACGAGCCCTTATTTTTTTTTTTTTGCTATGACATCTGTGAAAAATATGCATCAAGTCACTGAACAGACAAAATCATATTTTTTCATCGTGTTAAAAATGTCGAATTTTGTACCAGAAAGTGATGATTTGCGAAAAGCAACCATTTTTTGTTTTCATTTGAAGAAAAGTGCTTCAGAGTCGCATCGAATGCTTGTCAAGGCATATGGTGATCATGCTCTATCAGAATCAACATGCAAAAGATGGTTTCAACGGGTCAGAAATAATGATTTTGATGTGAGAAATGAAGAACGTGGAGACCACCAAAAAGTTTGAATACGCCGAATTGCAAACGATATTGGATGGAGATGACACTTTGAGTCAAAAGCAAATGTCAGCAGTGTTAAATGTTGTACAACAAACAATTTCTGACCGTTTAAAAGCTATGGGAAAGATCCAAAAGCGTGGAAAATGGGTGCCACATGAATTGAATAAAAGACGGATGGAAAACCGAAAAAACACTTGTGAAATTCTGCTTCAAAGACACGTAAGAAAATCGGTTTTGCATCGGATCCTAAACGGAAAAAATCATGGGTTAATCCGGGACAACCATCAACATAGACTGCAAAACCAGATCGATTCGGCAAGAAGACAATGCTGTGTGTTTGGTGGGACCAGAAAGGTGTGGTGTACCACGAGCTCCTAAAACCAGTTGAAACCGTTAATGCTGGAGCTGGGAGCAGCTACCCCACCCGCCGTATTCACCAAACTTGGCTCCTTCCGACTACCATTTGTTTTCATCGATGGGGCACGCATTTGCTGAGCAGCACTTCGATACCTACGAAGAAGTCGAAAATTGGGTGTCTGATTGATTTGCTTTAAAAGACGAACAATTTTATTGGCGTGGCATTCACGAATTGCCAGAAAGGTGGTCAAAACGTGTAGAAAACAATGGCCAATACTTTGAATAAAATGTTCTTACTTTCCCATTAATAATTATTGTTTTATTTTCGAAAAAACGCTCATTTCATACCGGGTAAAGCTAAAAGGCATTCACAGACTTGTTGTCAACACAAACAACGCACTTTAAAAAAAATTCCTTTGTGTTTTTTTTTTTCACAACTTATGAAATCCCCTTTACTTTACTCAAGTTGAAGTTAATTTATACACAAGACACTTCTAGACTGTGACGAACCTTAGTAAACTCGTCCACAACACTCTGATCACTCAATTAGCTTGGAACAAAATTGATGACATACATCTCCCGTTTAGGGTTGAAAAAGTCCGAAATTTTCCCATTTGCGTCATCCTCCTCGACGACATTGTTCGCTAATAACCGCTCCATCTGAGAGCCAAATGTCAATCACAGTGCCTTGGGGACTGCCATCCATTTATCACATCAAGCCTCTAAAAAGTCGCTGTCACTACAAATGTATTTATGGTCAAGCCATTAAGAAAAAATATACCCACACGCCCTGTTCCGGGCTTTAAGAGTTCAACTTTAAATTTTCGAAAAGAACAAAAATCACAACAGAATTCCCACGTATACAACATAGTTTTCATCGAATTACCCCGAACAGTGCGCGGATGTATGCGTCCTCTCATAACCAATTCAGAAGCTCATTCAATGGCGTACAATATGCGCTAAAATAGATTCAAAATTGTGTTATCCCTAATGCTCTATTCAAAGCCGGAATGACAAATGAGATCACAGCAACGGAATCGTGTAACCCTCGCCCGAACATTATTTCATTTCACAAATATTTCCCGCGCCGCCCTCCGCCGTCATCTGTGTTCTCGTCTAGCACTCGTTGTCCATCCATCCACACTCGGTGTCTGTAGCCAACGCGAAGCACAGTGGCAGCGCGAATACTTGCACCCAACCGTAAAGTGGCGCCCATAAATTTTCATTTCACATTCCGTGCATGTTCTAGTTCTCGGCTGTTTCATCTTTCATGGGGCGCTTTTTTGCCCATTTCGTACAATTATTGCGTTTAATTAGGAATTTTAATGACACTCGATGGTGTCATGGGTGCCAGATACTGGCTGACATGTTTTTTTTCGCAGATCCACGCTCGCACTCGTACGCTTCGAACTTGGCGGGCATCTGCAGTGCCTCAAGTGATGGGCGGTGGATCGGAAAAAAAGACGAAGCAAAAAACCGGTTCAGGGTCAATGGAGTATGACCTTCAAGAAGCCGTGAAAAGGAGGGAAACAGAAAATCACAAAATTAAGCCAAGCGCTTGGAAATAAGTAATCAAACCGAAACCGCACAGCACCCGAAAGGTACGAGAGTACATCGCACATAAATAAACAATTGTTTCCGCTTCAACCCCTGCATTCAATTGACCCAATTTCCGTTTCACTTATTCTCCTTCTGCGCCGTCTTTAGGCATAATTTTCGTTTTTTTTTTTTGCCCCGGCTCTCCGGGTGCTCTCTTTGTGCACCGCAACTCAATGAACTTGGCATATAAATTGATTTGATTAGGCCTCTTGTGCCCGGCGGGCAGGGCGGGGCGGTCCCGAAAACGCTTTCGGGCCATCAGAAGTGTACGCAGAACAGGAATTAACTGGGAAAAGACGTTTGCTTTTCTCGCTGCAACCCTTCGGGTCGTGGGTGGTCGTTGGTTGGGTGGCAGTGAGCTTCACAAGGACGTACACGCATTCTTCGCTGAGGGCGGACGTATTGATTTGGAGCTTAGCAGAGAGCGTGTGTGTGCTTGAAATTGACTGACAGCGAATTAATCAATAATTGATTTCTCAATTGATGGCATTCCAGGTCTGGAAGTGCTTTTTTTTGCTTGTGCTGATAGCTGGGAATAGGGAACGCAAGGGTGGCAACGTTGGCGTTGTTGAAGGTCGTCTCCTGCTTTGGCTTTTCTTCCCTTTGCAGTTGGTTACCAATATGTGGCGCTCATATATTTATAAAGTGTCTGCAGGCCAACTTGAACGGTTCTTGGACGAAGATCATGCGCAATCGGTCAGAGGCATCCAGAATGCAACTTCGTCTGCTGATGACGCTACAATCCGGCATTGACCAGTGGGTTAGCCAATAAGCGACTCCAGCCTACAACAATCTATATCGGACCGCCTTCAATTACAAACGCTAATTTAGTTGATGTCACTCAGCGCTTCTGGGATGCACCGGTTTGAACGTTGATTGGTCAGAAGACCAACAGGTCGTTTTGTAAATATTTATGTGAGAGAACTGCTTACATACTGACTCCGATTATTTGCTGATGACTCTAGCTTGGAGCCATTCGTTCCGGTGGTCCTTCAAATATCCTATGAACGATAGTGGTTTTACTGGTAGGGCCTTGTTCTTTCTAGAAAATCGTAGGGGGTGATGCTCCCGAAACTATACAAGCGTCTCTGCAACAATTACTCTCGCAGACTTCTTTGTGCTCTTACTGAGATCTTGCGTTCAACTGAATCTTAAACTTATCTTAAGTTTTTGGCTGAACTCGTGGGTTTCAGAGTCATCGGTTTTGGTAAATCGATCGCAAAAAATCTGCCAGTACGCTGCATTCTGTCCGTGTATCGTCTAAAATTGCTGCATGCTTACTGCGTGCTTTAGCTGCATTCCGAAAAATTTGTAGCTCGTTTTTCAGCCAAGGAAGCTGCTGTTCCTTTACAGCAAATGATTATAATTCAAAGAAGAGATCTCATTACAGCAGATTTCCAAGAGAAAAAAGTACGAAGAGAAAATTAGAGCGAAACAGATTGGCTGCATGTTTAAACGAAACTGTGCAAACGAATAAATCACTGAACTGAATTGTAAACCACAAATCGACACTATGAAATATGACATCTTCCTTTTTGAGTAGCGCTTCAGTCCGGTGTGGACTAGGGCCTCAATCAGCATTCCTCTCCAATTAGCGTAGTCTTGGGCTATTCGCCTCCAATTACGTAAACCCAACTGATTACGATCTCCTTCCAGCTGGTTGCGCTATCGGAGACGAGGTCTTCCTTTACCGCTTTGTCCCTCAGGGTTGGCCTCGAAGACTTTCCGAAGCGAGACCCAACTTAGCCGCTTTCTCCTCGATGTTAACAAATGCCCCACTGCGAGATATGCGCGCAGTTGCACAGACTTGTGGAAAATCGAGCCTCTTGCGTAGACGTCTGAATTCCACACGATCTTATCGAAAATTATTTCAAAGAAGTTGCATGACAGTGCGTCGCCTTGTCTTAAGCTTTTTTTGACATCAGAAATTTCAGTAAGATCCTTACCGACCTTGACGGAGCAACGTTCTTTTGTTTGTCCTGCACAGACGGATGCCAAGACTAGACAGTGCGTTGGGGTCTTTACCAAGATCTGCCGTCCATAGTGGATTTCGCTGGCTTTGTTCCAGGCGTTTACACAAGGCTGCAGAAAAGATCTTATATGATACGTTCAGGAGACTTACACCTCTGTAATTGGCACAGTGGTAGAAAAAACCTTGGTAAAATGCGACCAATTAAGAGCGTGTTTATTGAGAGTCCAGTAAATAAACACTAGTTTTTTAGTCTATTCATTTTACCTCGGTGCATTGACATTACACTCAGTTGACTGAAAATATCGACAAATGAGTCGTCAGACAATAGCGGTCGATGATGTATAGCATGTGTTACTAGAAGTCAAGCAAGCAGTGCTGAATAAGGACATGACACCGAGAGGCGAATTACTACGGGTCTAGTTGGCTTAGTATTTAGGCGTCTTGTCTGTCGACTACATATGTCCGTACACAGATAGAAAAGTCAACACAAAATAGATTCAAAAAACACACAAAATAAAGCTGTGCCGAGACGAGTTCGGTTCGTTTCACCGATAGTCTCATGCCGCTGTATAGAATTGCAAACCAATACATTCCAATTGGCAATTGTCAGGAATGTCTGGATCTTCTCAAAATGTACACAAATTTAATCGAATGTCAAACAATAACATAAAAAAAAAATACAAACCGAGGAAAGGAATACTGCTGCACAGTGCATATTTTCCCACCACCGCCAGTATTCCTAGACATCCCTTGACATCTTGGTCACGATGCGAAAAATGCATAAGAAATTCATTGTAATTGCGCAGTGAATACGACTCAATGACGTTTCCATAAATCCGCCTGCAATCCCTCGCAGGAACAAACAGGAAAACTGTAGACTTCTAGAGAAACATGTCATAATTCTAATTAAAGCCAATGAGTTATTGGCGATTTAGCCTGAAGGCACTGTGTACGAACATCTTCAAATGGGCAATAAATAATACCTATTGTCAATTTCGGTCTCGGTGAACACACCTCTTTAGTCTTGGCAAATGCGTCGAATATAAATTAACGATTAAATCGTGCACGAACTTGATTGATTGGATATTTTTATTATGGAATGAATAATATGTACCTTCATCACGATCGCGTTTAAGTTGAAAATGAATACCCACTTATGGGTGTACGTGCTTCTTTATTCGCCGCTGATCAGATTGAGCGCAGAGATATGATTCTGTTTTTTTTTTTCTTTAAAGAGAAAGCTAAGACGCCTGAGTTAGTTGGGCAAGTGGGAATTAGGTGTGGAAATGTAGCGCAGTTCTGCTTGCCGAGAACAAAGTTATTCGGTTTTAGGGAATATTTTCTTTTTTTAGCGTGAACGAGGAAGCACCACAAGAACTTTTGCAATTCAGGCCTAGCTGTGCCTAGCTGTAAATCAGTGAGAGTTAATTGTGGCTACTTCTTAGGTAGAAGAAATAGTTGCAGAGTGAATCATCGATTTACTTTAAAGCCAAGTCAAACAATTTTAACAGAAATCTGATTTCTTAAACAATAATAATAATATGAGTGGCGCTACAGCCCGTAGAGAGCTGGGGCCCAGCTTCTTAGTAACCCCTCGTGTTGTGCGTGCTGTTGTTCTCTCACGAGTGGAAGGACCTACAGTTAAGCCGACTCTGAACGGCCAAGTTTGAGAAGCTTTCTCTTGACAGGAAATACTCCTTGAGCATTGTCAGTGACTCGAAAAAAGGTGGGGCCTTTAAAATTGTATTTGTCGCACAGACCAGGGATCGAACCTATGACATCGAGGTTGGGGTCGACTCACATACCCACACCGCCACAGGCCACCACTGATTTTCGAAATACTGCTGAGTAATTTCAACACGTTCTTGCGGCATGAGTCTTTGGATGATGGTTTATCAAGCACTGCTGAATAAGGACATGGCTTCGAGAGGCGTCGGAGTTAAAGGGCTACTACAAGGCTTACTACTACAAGGCACTATGGATCAAGAAATCTCTTGGCTGAGCACCCTTTAACCCTTTAACCTTACCGTGTCGTACTATATGAGTGGGTGCTATCCCGAGTAAAGTTTGGGGTGACGCGCTACTCTTCTAAGATTTATATTTAACAACTACTTTTCAAAGGTGTTACTGAACTTGAATATTTGATGATAACGTGGTAACTACCAAAGAGAAGTTAGAGGCCAGTCAACCTCCAATTTTTTAGCTTGGTTTGCTGAAGGTCCTTTTCAAGTTCCGTGGTCTAGGGAAGTTGTCTGCAAATCCATCCATTGTGCTTACAGTCGTCGGTATAAAATGTATGATAGAGGATGCAAGTGCTGCTTCAACATTACAGTCCTTTGATCCTTCTACGGATTCAGACTCTTTAAGCAGCACGGTCGGTACAGAATGAACTTAAACGATTTCCTCGTGCTGTTGTAGCAATTACTACAGCACGGGAGGAACTCAACGCTGAGCAGTTACTTCTTCGAACAAAAAGAATAATGCCTACATGGTTTGGTTGCTTAGCAGTAAGGTCTCATATTCAAGACTTCCAAGGTCTTGAATGCGACTTCATCAGGTAGGTGACTACTTGGCAAACCCATGATAAGGTGGATGGAACAAGAGGCCTGGTTGCAATTTAACAAATGCTTAGTTGTAGTCAATGGCACAAGATGGAGTGGCCTGAAGATCGACTGTATTCTTTGGCAGGGCGCCCTCAAGGGGATCTGAAGATGTGACGCGATAAACTTTGTCATGCCAGAGACTTGTTTTTAATCTTGATCTCTTACATAAGCTCTATTTTAAGTTGGTATGACGGAGCGTGCCCTCGTTTAAAGTCGAGCACATCAATGACGAAGACCCTCGACTAACTTGGATTGCACGTTTGTTCTGCCAAATTGTACTCTAGACTCCAACACTCTTTGCAAAGTGGTATGATGGCACCGGATAAGCAGGAGCAACACATCAGCTACATAGTTGTTCTTAAGAGACACCACAGCGCGAGATGGCAACTGATAGCCCCGACATGAATGTCATTCAGACAAATTAAGTTTTGTTAGGTTATTGGGCTGCCAACGAAATTACCAGCACATTTAGAAGATTGTTGGTCCATTGCGATACCCTGTTGCCGTTAATTTGATCCCCACTGCAAATGGTGACTGGACGAGACAAAAGCATCAGCTTTTGCTTTCACTAGGATTCGAACCTGGGACCCCTACAACCCCGAGCTGGCACTCTGCAACTTCGCCATCCAGACAGTTTTGGCTTGCTAACCTTTCCCAACCCCAAACAGACATCACAGCCACCATAAAACTTGCCTCATTGAGTTTCTTTCATTCAGAAAAATCCCAAAAACTGAACATAATTGCCTCTTCTCCCCCACCCTCTGCACCGCTAAAAGATCTTTAATTGAGAGCGATATGCCCGCAAATCAAGAACAAACCCTTCATCTGGACAAACCGCAAGAAAAACCACGAACAGGGGAAAAACCAACCAACGTTGCCCTGTTTTCAGAAAATGTTAAATTCATTGGAGTCCTTATCCCCTAATTTAGATATCCCTTCCGCCTTCCGCTACGTGGCGGAGCCAGCCGGCAACAAAAACGAAACAAAAAAAGTAAATAAATCTAAGGTTCCTTCGCAGCGCTGCTGCTGCTGTTGCCGTCGCTATTATTATGTTTTGCGTGACCCTGATTGCGTCTGTGTATGGGTGTGTACGTGTGTGGGTCTGGGGCAGATCCTGTTTCAAGGGAACCCCCCTTCAATTTTTGGAGTGATATTTTTAGCTAAGACTGCGACGTCTATTGAATGCAAGAGAAAAACTCTCGGATTTTTTGTTTTGTTTTCGTGCGACCTCCCGCCCCTCCATGGCCCAGTCGTCGTCGTCGTCGTCGTTCTTTTGTGCAATTTACGAGCACAGGATACTATATGTCACGCGCATACAACTGGGTAATCACTTTGATTGTATTTAGATTTGAAAGGGAAATGGCAAAAGGAATTCCCGGATAATGGGTCTATGGATACCAGGATACACGCCGCGCCGGTGGGTAGCAGCGGGTATGTTTCGGTGTGCCGGTCGATGGGGCGCTGGGGTGAGTGCCACCACCTTCATTAAGACGAAGGAATTTTCATTGTTGTTATCGGGATTTTTTCCTCTCTAATCGATCGGCCCGGATAAGGGACATGTGAAAAGGAAGACGGAATGAAAACACTAATACCCCAGTGAAAAGACATTTTTATGGCAAGGATGTTGTCTGTGCGCGCACACAGAAGAGAGCCGGTGCGAGAGAGAGCGAGTGGTGTGGGGGAACGCTCAGGTGAATTGTGCAAACTTTGACCCACTTTCGGTCCCTGGAGGCGGCGGTGAGACGGGCACACCGCTTAAGCCATATGAAAAGGGACTTCTTTGCTGAAATGGAAAGATCTTATCGGTTGCGATGGCAATGATGATGATGATGATGCTTGCGGGATGGAGAACGACTCTCATTGCGTACCCTCAATCCGCAGCAGTTGCTTTTCAAATTTATATTTCATTTACGTTTTTTTCTTTTTTTTTTTTTGCCTCCTTTCTCCTATTCCTTGTGGGCCCCTCTCTCTCTCTCTCTCTATGTTCGTTCGAGGATCTAATCTTGAAGGGAACTTTAATACGAGGGATAACATACAGGCGGAGCTCGGTCGTTTCTTTTCGGACTCAGTTAATGGTGAAAGGACATGGGTAGCCTATTTGGGAATTCATTTGGCCAAGGCAACTGATGTTGCATTAGATATTCCGTCTTGGGAGACACTCTGTGGAGATGAGGGGGGCGGCGGCCCTTTTAGTGGGAGAGTAAACAACTTACGAAGTATCTTGAGAGTGCATAATTCAATGGATGCTGGTAGTAACAAGGATATCAATTTTTTAAATCTGCCTTCACTTTCTTAGTGGAAGAATGATTTTGAGAGTCATGGGGCTTGAACTCGGATCGGAGTGTATTTCTGTCCGTTCGTCTGAACAGGTGATGGCAGCGATGAGCGTATGAAGATGTTTTTTAGATTGTGAAGCTGAGAGAGAGTCAGTTAATTTTGAATGCTTGCAGATGGCTTTTGTAACACTTCTTCAACAAATTTTGTCACAGAGCAAAGAATTGAAAATACAGAATTTCAACGCGTTGAATGTGTCCACAGCTTGGTTACTAGATCTAGCAGAAATGAAACAAACACACATGAGTTGGTGGCATTTAAAGTTTATTTTTCGAAGTCGATTATGTACGACTTCATAACTTGTTGCCCAATTTTCGTACAATGATTGAATAAGTAGATGGTGCTTCATAGCTTTAAGAGCTGTGACAGTTTAACAACAAGCATAGAGACTGCACAGTCGGCGAGCTTCGGTTGAATGGCGAAGGACTTACTACTTTGGTATCTCCTTAAACAAGGTGAACACTAGTGGTTAAGGTGTATAACACCTTTTATTATATATTCTAGTGATTTTCCCTTAAGCTAGGTAAATTTGTGCAAGCTGACTGCCAGCATTTATCAGCCACATCTAGGTGAACGTAAACGCATTGTGTTACCACGCAGCTCCAGTCTATTCGATTCATAAACCAGTTGATGGCTTAAGTGTGACGCCAAGCTAGCTGATATCAATGGTGCTCTGTTCGGCCCTCCATAGGTTGGTATGGCATCTGCAAATGCCGATTCTTTTTCCTCTTCGTAGTCTCGATAAGCATCAATATAGACCAGACGAAGAAGAAGCTATGTGGTCCAGCACATTACAAAGTGGTAAGGGCGATGAGAGTCCTGAGAGCCAGCTTGCTCATTCAGGACGTTAGGGACCCCACTTGAATTGGATGCTAAAATAATCGACGCTAGTTTTTGCAAATGACCGAGATAAATATGACTACTACCAGAAATTTGATCCCAATCAGGTGACGGACTTAGACAAGGCTTTGATCGTTGTAGTTTCTGCTTCAAAGACGATTCGATGATTGGAGATTAAATATCAGAAGAAAAAAACATTGGATAATTAAATCCTCTGATTATACGGCTGGACACACACCTTTTCTAACGTTCGATCCATTTGTGTAGATTTGCAGATGGCCATGGAGAGACTGGTGCTGAGCAGAGTTGGACAACTCCAACTTAGTTTTGGATGTTAAGACAATGTATGCAGGCATCCTTATATTAAATGCGGTCTAAAACCAGAAATGACTTCTGGTTTAAAGCTTCAACGGAGATTTTTTGTAGAAGCTGCGTCAATGAAGAGGAGAGATAACCACAAATCGGCCTACCTAGGTGACAGGGGCCTTATAGGTCAACTCAATCGCTTCACTGCTGGCTCAAATTGGTTGCAATCCCCTTGGTATCCCAATGGGCCCAGTTTGGCCTAAGACTGCTTTCTGCATTCGCTCACTTGTACCTAACGTGACATATTTCTCGACCTTTCCTGTTGCTGCTTTTCGTAGCGCCCATAAAATCCGGACCCTTGGACATCGTCTCAGATCCTCTTTTCCTGTTCTATGCGCAGTGTCTCCATGTCGCTTGTATTGAATTCTACTCATCTATTCGCTTACTTATCTATTGCATGCATTGTCACCGTCAACTAAATAAACAGATTATACTCACTTGATGAAAATATCCACCTGAGACCATTTCCCACAGACATCTACTTTTGAACATGTTAAGGTCGACTAAAGTGGTCTTGTACATGCATTTTCTACAGCCTGACACCGAAAATTAAAATGCTCCAAGCCAAAAATGATCTCTGACAAGACTCCATTTTTTAGTTTTATTTCTTGTCCACGCCAGCAACTGGAGCAACTGTCATCAAATTAGGGTTTTTTTTGTTACATGACACCCGCAAATACGGGCCAAAAGCAGTCGCATTCCCACATTTTCTCACGACTGACTGATGGGAGTACCCATTGACAACTTAAAGTCCCCGACATCTGCTTCAGAAGTCGCCAATTAGGAGATCAACGAGCACAGAGCACTCAACCTAATCAGCGGCTCCACATGCCGGCCGGCGCCGGTATTCAAGAGCAAACCCCACACCCGCCTCTCAAGCTAATTGAATATTGACATTCAGAGCATTGTCAAATGGTCCACTTAGTTGACATCTAATTGACCCAGCTGACCGACCTACGCGCGGCTGCCCACAATGAAGCAATCAATATTAAAACTAACCCCAGCCTCCTCGCCCATCTCTCGACATCAATTTGTATCAATTAATTTAATTCATCCAATCGAGTGTTTTGAAAGCAATATCCTTCAACTCGGCCGCCACTCGAAACTCGCGTCTGTGCCGTCGAACCGAAAGACCAATAACCAAATCATTCATTTTAATTGAAAACCCCCAACCGAACACGAGTTCGTCAAGAGAAGCCGCCGCTCATCGCCAACGGATGCTCTTCACTGGAGAGGGGACATTTGGTCTTAACGACCACTTGAACAGAAACACTTCTTCGTCCACCCCACGACCATCCTCCGTCCACCCTTCACTCAATATTTCATTCAAATATTAAAAATCGAACGCAAACAAAAAACGACACAAAAAGGGATCAAGGGTGGAAGCGGAAAAAAAAACTTGTTAAGTGACCAACGACAGGAAAAAAGAGAGAGAATGAAAAACAGAAGCCAGCCGCAGCGACAGAAACAACAGAAGAACACTGGAAAAAAGTGTCAGTGGGTGAAAAATGACCGATACCATAAAATTAAATGAATTTTCCCAACCGCCCTGCGCCCAGTGTGCGGGCCACTCACCAGCCGAGGGGGCGGAAAAGACAAACAAAACTCAACTCAGAGTAAATGAAAAATTGTTAAAATGAACAGATGAACGGGTTGAGGGATGTTTAGTTACAGTTCCCACCAGAAGGGACACACGTACATCCTTTCAAACCGCCCCTGCCCCTCCTCGGTGACTCGGATGGATAACAGTGGATTGTATTGAGTTATTTGTAATCACAAAATGACGCAACAGAAATCCTTTGAAAGGCGAACGAAGGACGACGTCGGGCACAGAATTGAAAGTCATATTTCAGGCATCCGGCAGACAGCCCCCGAAATCGACGAACTCGGATATTTTGAACATTTTGCGCAACGTTCCACTTTAATTCCGACTCATCTTCAATTATCCTTGATTTGATTATTTTTTTTTTCGTTTTCGTTTTCCTTTTCCATCTTCCATCCCTTGCGCCGCCTGGGCTGAGCTGTCGAGGGTTGTCAGGCTGGTGGGCTTTTGAATGTTGCGCCGAGACAGGTAGAGTGACATGGAACTCGTGACGGGCCTCACTGGGGGGAGACACGAAAACACCGCCATAGTGGCTAGGTAAACAGAATTTCTGGGAGGCAATTGGGGAACGTAATTTCATTTGAGATGGTGCGCCGGAGCCTGTGTGCGTGTGTTCGTTGGTTGTTGGTCCTTAAATGCCTCTTGCGGGCGGGTATTTAAAGAAATTACATCGAAAACGTGTTTCTGAAGCGACAGGCTCTCTGCTGATTAAAGGTTTACTCTCAATGGCTGTGAAGATGTCAATTGAGTGGGTGGTGGAGAGCTGAGTACGTTATTAGCACCCGAACTGGAAGACATTTCATGCTCTGGGGTTTATTTGGTTGCAAATTTTCTGGAAATTGTTGGCTGAGTCTGCTTGAGAAGGATGTATTATGCGAATCTTGCGGCGTGTGATTTGTGATTTGACTTTTGTCAAGATAATGGAGGTTGTGTGGGTTCTATCTTGGGTGTGACTCCTGGTTTTTCGAACGTGTTTTATTTGACGCGTGGTCCTCTGAGAGGTTTCTTGAGCTCATTGAGCCTTATTTTGATTGCACAATCTGTATTCGTGGATTCTGATATTTAAAGCTATATTGCTATGAACAACATGCCATTGTGAGCACAAGGTGTGGTTGATGAATCTACTTTCAACTTTATAGAGCTGGACTCGTCTCTGTGACTGTTGACCTCCTAGTAAATGGGCCCACATTTTGTTGCCTAAGGAACTTTGCTAGCAAATTGCTTTTCTTGAGGAGCCCGCCCTCTTGTTTTAATCAATTAGCCTTAATGCACCATCAGTTCACAGTTGAATACGGGATAGCGCTATAATCGGAGTTGGACCTAACATCTACTGTAACTACCCACATTGGGCGTGCTGTTGGAACAAAGCTTCACGCCTCCGTCATATATTGAAAAAGTTATTCTTCTTGGGATAAAATTACTAATTGTGGTTGTCGAAGCACAAAGAGCGACATACATGAACCTTCCACAAGTTGTTTCTTGAGACACTCCTGGTGTCTTCGGCGCTGAAAACCACGATCCTAGCATATGAGTGATGACTCCAACAAACATTTTTTATTTAAGATAAGCGGTTGGCATTCTCAAGTAACTAAGTGGAAGCCCATTAGGCCCTGGCCATCACTGCCAATCATCCAATCAGGATCGGGTCTTGGGGCATCGAATACCAGCCACAGCGAAGATTGCAGATCTGCTAAAACGTCAAAATAGTAGTCTCCTTAGGACTTTGTCACTTTACTAGGGACATTTCTGACATTTTTCATCATGGTATTATGTATACTGCTTCAAGTCAGTCCATTTGAGAATCTGCTGTATCTGCTAATCCTGTTCAGATTTTCCTTAAGTACGTTTTACTGTCTTCTTTTTAACACCCTGTGTGGACTGCAAACGGACTAATTGGAGAATGATTTTTACACGATTTGTTGATAAACCATTGTTGATTCGTTATTAGCTGTCAAAAAGTCACAACAATTCGGACGAGGCGACAGACAGCTGTGAAGTCGGATACTTAATTTTTGTCTTAAATTGTCAGTGGTTCTTAAATATGACGCCGTGAGTGAGAATCTTAAGTGTCCACGTAGAATCTGGACTTTTACCACATGAGTTAAAGTTTTCTTTTTATGTGGAGCTACAATCTCAATATTTCTAGCAAATGAATCTAGTTGCACTAGCCCGACAGTTTTCAGTTCCTACTTGTCACCATAATCGCGGCCAAGTAATATCCCAGGCAGATTCATGTTGCAGTCATGGTTGAATGTGCCAGACAGAGCTTTCTGGCATCAATTAGGCCTTCGATAGCTGCGATGACTGAAGTGATTTGTTTAAAATCAACATGATACATCAGGAGTTATTCTGCTTTTGATACTGCTGACAGTATATCCCTACTGCGAATCGCTATCTGACATCGTCTTGGAAGATGAGCCTGGGGAGGTTGAAAGAGAAGCAAGGCGTGTGCGTCGATCCCTAGAAAGAAAAGTGTGCCGTCGTGTTTTAGTTCGCCATAAGGGAATGAGTTATACCAAGTGAGAATGCAACAAGTTACCGGTCCAAAGAGTTTAACATTTTGTAAAAAACCTGTGTAAGACAATACGTAAGCTGATAAAATACATACATATTTGTAGCTTGTAATTTTTGCACTGTTTAACCTTGAGCAGGAGTAAATTAGCTTCTTGGCAGTCTTAAAGTAATATCTGGTCACTTTGACGCTTTGTCCAAGACGTTGATGTTATGATTACCCTCATGTACCTGCATCATCGATTTCAGTTCCTACTGCATTGCACACATTTCTAGGCCTTTACTCTTCTGGAATTGGTAGTTACTTCAGTCTAAGGATTTCGTTATTTATAGCAACAGCTATTGGTTTTTTTTTCAAAATTTCAAATTATTCACAGTGTTGTCCATCTGAACATATAACTTTCCCAATGGTAATAGCTTTCCACTGCATGTTCCATTCAAATAATACAAGTTACGCCATCTCTTAGCAAGCCGCATAAATTAAGTTTTACACCCTAAAGATTGCGGACTGAAATTTGGCTTGAATTATTTTGCTTGTACTTACCTGCGGAAAGTGGGACATATGATAATAATAATATGGGTGGCGCTACAGCCCGTAGAGTTCTCTCACCAGTGGAAGGGACCTACAGTTTTATACTGACTCCGAACGGCCAAGTTTGAGAAGCTTTTTCTCAAGAGAAGTACTCTTTCAGCATTGTTAGGGTACTCGAAAGTGGTGTCGCATGGAAATTATTTTTGTCATCCAGGCCAGAGATCGAACCTACGACGTTGAGGTTCATGTGCTTGTGGATCGACGCACATACCCAAAACGCTATGGATCACCACAGTGGGAAATATTTTCCGAGTGAAACATAAAATTCAAGCTCGGACTGAAAAGTCTGTTAAATTCGCCTACAGTCAACAGGAATATACACTTCTATGCACCCTTGATCTGAGAACATTTCACTTTAAACTACAAACAACTACACGCCCTTTTTATTTTATTACTCTCCCCTGATTATCAACATCTGCTCATGAACACATCGAACACCTATGTCGATCCCGGTGTCTGACTTAGGCAAACTTTTGTATATGTCCCCATCATTTTTACCACACCCATTACTTACTTCACTGAGCTTAGCCTCTCAACTAATCTGATCGTGATTGGAAGATTAAATGCCAATTGGGCACACAAACTCTTCAGTTGGCTTAATATAGGACATATTCTCAATCAAAGCCTTACCACAAAAACTTCTTTGACATGTATTCTCTTCACACACGCTTATTGGCTGCGGGGTTCTAGAAATGTAGGGGCTTTGTTTTAGTCTCAAAATCTGCATCTGCATAGGTCACACCCTTCCACGCTGCAGCAAGTTCCAAGATGGAGCTCGAGACCAATGTGGCGTGAGCTCAGTGGCACATAGCGTCGTTCTGTTGAAACCATTAGTCGTGGTAAAAAAGATTTGGTAATTATCGACCTAAAGCGCTTGCCGATGACAGTGATGACTTTGCCAACGAGTTGGTCGTCACAAATATATGAACCGATGGCGATGATGGCCTATGTGCGTAAGGTTGGCTACATTTTCATTCCAAAACTGCCTAGCAATACGTAGTTAAACCGTCAATCGTGCTAGTCGGTGTACACAAACTTTAAAGTTGCGCTCTTATCACTTACTATGAAGAGTGCAGGTGTTTGAAAATATATCATTTGCGGTTCACTGAGACCTGACCCCCCATTACAGAGAGTTAGTCATGTCGAGACTAACTCTCTGTAATTCAATCCTTCAACGAATGTCCCCTTATCTCGACCGCACGACATGAATTTGCAAATCCCTCGAGTGACACTCGCCATCAGCCCACTTCCCAACCCACCCTCGAAGTGATTCATTTTCAATTAAGCCTTATCACATTTTTTAGTCATTTTTCAAGTCATTCACTCGCCGAAGGACTGCAACTCATAATCCCACCTCTCAGCGAATGATTCATGCCGCCCGATCACCACATTTTACAACTCTTAATCTGCTTTCAGATGGAAGTTCTTGTTTGTTTTTTGCTTCTGAACAAAATTAATTCAATTCAATGTCTGGCCATAAATTTTATGTTAGTTTATTCGACTGTGAAATATATTCAAAATCATGATGAGATAACGACATTCGCCCGAGGGGGCAAGGGAAAAAAAATCCACCACTCCCCCGAGCACACATGCTTGCCGGGGAATAAAATCAAATTAAAGTGAAAACAAATAAAAATAAATTCACATTTAATTCGATTTTTTTGTGTATTTACCCTTAGAGCGATAAAAAACTGTTTGGTGTTTGCTTTCGTTTTTGCGTCGAACTAACGCCGCGCAGAAGGCCGCCGAATGAAAGGGGTTCCACTTGAAGGGGCTTGTGACTCAAAACCGCCCCACTCTCGACAGTAATTCCTTTATGACGCCGTTAATGCTGTAAACTATGAAATTAAAATAAAAAAATCCCCTTTCTCCCTCTGTGTAGAAAAAAATGTGTGCAAATCCCGAATCCAGGCACGGAGAGCTCACCGTGGCGCGGCGCTCCTTCAATCCGCGGCACTCCTCAATCGCCGCTCTAGGCGCGCGGCCGTGTGTGTGACGGTTTGTTTTTTAATCAGAACAAACGTGCGAGGATATTAAATTACAATTACAAAGTGCATATTACACATTAAGCCCATTAAAATCATTTTAAATGAATGCGAAAAATCCTCTCCACAGCCGGCTCGTCTGTGGGCGTGTGCAGTTGGCTGGCACCGTGTTACCGCATCAGGATTCTGGAGTAAGTTGTGGCGGTCTCATACGCCGCTGACTGCTGTACTTACAATTAAAGTTGCATTGCTGTGCGGCTGTGTGTGTCCTCACTTGCTGCGTCCTGTTTTTGTTTTCATTTGCCTGCGCCTCCATCTGACATATTTATGCTCTCTGAGCGTGTAAAATGCGAATTAAAATTCTTTTCAAGTTGAGTTCACCGTCGCTGTTGTGTTTGCGTTTTTTCTGTTTTTTGTGAATTTTTTTTGCGTTTTCCACTCATTGCTCTGCATCGGGGAAGCTGCAGGATCGTAATTTGTATTATTATCCTTCTGGCGGGTGTGGTAGGTATAGTTGGAATGTCAGTGGGATGTTTTTTCTGTTATTGTTGCTTCTTCTCTTCTCGTTTTGTTTAATTTTTTTTTTTTCTGATTTGTTTTTGTTTTTCATCGAGGGTAAACCCTTAATTGTTGTGAAAGAGGACTGCACTCGTTGGCAGCTTCCAGTGCAGATAGTAATTTGTTTTTAATTTCGAGCAAAAAAGCTGAGAGATCAGAGCGCTGCAACGAGAGAGAATCAAGGAAAGCATTTGATTTGAATTTTAAGTCTGCGGTGTGGCCTGGGAAATTGTGTCAGCAGGATTATGCATTAAAGGATCTGCTGCTGGGATTATGTCAGCGATGTCAGTGAGTTCATTTCGTTGCGTAACAATCGATTGTTGAATCCTTGCATGCGTAGAGACCATGCAGGTCTGTAGGAGCATCATTTCTGTTTCGTTTGAGTGCGTGGTTCGTCTTTTGTTAAATCGGATGTTCACTTGAATTCGGTCATGATGGTCGGAAAACATCTGTTACTTTCTCTGTCAAGCAAAAATGTCAGTGAAATGCGTTTGGCTTTAGGCTTAAATTTAAAAGGGTGCAGGATTTTTATTTACTCAGTTAATGAGGTTTATTGGTTAATGAGGCTGCTGCTACTCATTTAAATGTTCAGTATATTCAGGGAACCAGAACGAACCACGTATTGCGACTCAACTGCCTATAGTCGACTGTATCATCCCTATACTGTGCACAACTGTCTTACTTTCCGTTTATTTGACAAGCAAATTCAGCATCCTAATACTATCATAATACTAGTATCCAGTTCGTTTAATTTGGCCTCCTGCAAAAAAAATAGTTTGTTGAATCGATTTCGAAAGGATCCAACGTACTCCTAGATGTGATCTTTCAGACTACTGTCTCTGCCATACTCAGCAAGACATTTGCTTGACAACTCCCACCAACTAAGAGGTTGACTGCAAGCTGTAAGTTTGGTGCAACTGGTGTACTTCATATTTTTCCTCGGAGGTCGTACCGACTTCATTATCAAGAGAAAGCATTCCTTGTGCAATCTAAACTGCTGCAACTGTCTAAACTGCTGAACGCAACAAAAACATTCAGGTTGCCAATGCTATCATTGTACTTATACCAACCCACACCTATGGTCATGAAATTTGGGTAATGGTCGTGAATAGAAGCTGCCGAGATGAGATTCCTTCGTGCTGTTGTGGATGTTACTGGCCGTAATAGGGTGAGAAACACGGCAGTACGCGAGGTACTCAATGTCAAGCAGCTACTTCTTGGAACGGAAAGAGCTATGCTTCGGTGGCTTGGACACATTGCACGAATCCCCCATCATCACACCTTCCAAGGCGTGCCTTAAATGCGTGCGACTCCATCAGAAAGGCGGTCCATATGCAGACGAGGTGGTTGGACCAAGTCAAAAACCTCTCTTGGTTGCGAATACATATATGAACCCTGAGGGGGTATAGTCGATGGCGAACGATCGAATGGAATGGCGATCTCTAATCAGTGCTTTACCCCGTGACCCCTTTAGTGGATTATGCATGGCTGAAAATGATGATGATGCTGACGGTGGTGTTGTTGTCTTTATAAACGCCTTCTCATTTTCAGTTTCAGAATCAAAAAATTTCAGCTTTGGCACATCTGTCCTAAAATTGACTCATGCCCGTTTTCACAGTGTGAGCTCCGTCGTGTCGATCCGATGCTTAACTCAGAATCAATTGAAATTTCGTTTTCACGGTAGAACTTATGTAAGTGGTGGATTAAACTTAAATAGTGGTTTAACTTGAGCCACCAATGGTTACGGTGTAATTGTCAATCCAGAGAGTACATATTTGCCATTCTTCTTATGGCGCTACAGTCCGGAGTGGACCCGAGCCTCAACCAACATGCGTCTTTAGCTGCCGCGATTCTTAGCCAGCTGCCTCCTCCAATTTCGCAATCCAAGTTGGTTGAGGTCCTTCTCCACTTGAGTGCGCCATCGGCTTCGTGATCGTCCACTATTGTGTTGCCCCACTGGTTCAGAGTCGAATACTCTTCGAGCTGGTGCAGTGTTGTACATGCGCTCTGCATGGCCTAGCCATCTTAGGCGTTGAATACGTAAGATGGCTCTGTTACTTAACTGCCTCTTGAGCCCAAAGAAACAGCGATTGGCAAGAGTAATTCTGCGATTGATCTCGGTACTGGCGTTATTGTCCCTATTTACTCCAGAGCCAAGGTAGACGAAGTCCTTGACTACCCCAAAGTTTCTGCTGCCCATTGTGACGCTCTGTACGAGACGTCGATGTTGTGCGTCATTTAGTGATGACAGCATGTACTTTATTTTGCCCTGGTTTACCGCTAGACCCATTTTAGCCGCTTCCGATTCAATGCCAGCAAAAACTTCATTGACGGCTAGCTGAGTTCGACCAATCACGTCAAAGTCGTCCGCGTATGCTACCGATTGCACGGATTTTTAGAATATCGTGCATCTGGTCTTGGCGTGTCAGTTTTGAACGACCTTTTTAAGTACAATGTTGAAAAAATCACATGAAAGCGCGTCGCCTTGCCTAAAACCTTTTTTGACTTTGAATGTAAAGTTTATGGCATATACACACAGTTTCGTCGAAATTAATTTTGCTTGCCACATGAATGTGCTCAATTTCGTTGAGGAACATGTGGCATAGTCATGCTGAAGCTACATGCAGGCTACTTCACTAACGTCCAATTCCGACATCAAGAAATGTGTAATCGTTCTCATGTAGATCACCAGCTTCATTTGCAAGGACCGCATCAAAAAGTGACACTCAAATACAATTGACAACACCATCGACCTCGCCTTTTGTGTTGGGGATCTTCTTTTTCTTCTATCCATGGCTATACAATCCCATATGGCTCTGGGCGTCAGTCAACAGACATTTCCAGATGGCGCGATCCTTAGCTGGCTGCCTCAACCAAGTTGACTGAGATCCCTCCTCAATTTGGATATTCCACTTTAAACGCGGCTGGGACATGGTGAGATCATCGAGCTGCACAGTTCGTGATTGAATCTTCTCATACAAAAGAGTTCAACGCAATCAGGATGAAAGATTGAATGCAGTACTTATCCCTTGAAAGTCTTGAGTTTTCGTCCTTCCACTGCGCTGTAGAGTAGGGCTGGGTTTCACAAGATCAGCTTGAACTTTTGAGAGGTCTGCCTATTGTGTATTTGGAGAGAGTTATTTTGTATGTCAACATTGTTTACTATGGAGCCGATATAAATGAAGTCCTTGACTACCTTTGTCCAAGAATTCGATGTTGTATATCCTGTCTTGAGGACATCATATATATTTTCACCGCCATATAAATCTTAACCTCTTCATTATCATTGGCGGCTCACAGTGCATTTTGAATCACGTTAATGTCATCGGGGTGTGATAGCATCTTGACTAGGATGACGTTGGAAAAGCCACATGAGGGCACAGTCTGTATCTATTTTTCACATCAAAGCTTGTCTTGTGTTCGTTACCGACCTCGACGGCTACCAACCTGACGAGTTTGCTAAGAGTAGACATGGGAATATGTGGCTCCTCTCTATGCAGGGCGACATATGCTGGCTTGAAATAGATGATCGTGGTCGGCACTTACCAATTCCATTTGCATTTCCTTGGCCATGCTTGTCTCAAAATGTACTATTCATTACTTACTTATTCAGTTGGACAATTACTTACTTGCAGTTGGACAATGCATCCACATGCCCTCACACTCTAGTGTCAATGAATGCCCTCAAAATGTAGCCGTTTGAAAACACTAAGGCTTTAAGGAGCCAAACAAACCCACGATCCCTTGTTGTAGATCTGTTTGATCCTCTAGTCTATATCACTCAGTCCCAAGTTACTTCTCATTACTATCAAACAGATAAGAGCACACCACTCAGCTTTAAAAGGAAAACAAAACAATCTAGTACCACCCACGAAACACAATCAGCACCACCCGCCACCCGCCACCCGCCACCCGCCACCCCCTTAACGAAACATAACATCGAAGTGCATTGACACTCAACTTCCCGGTCGTTATTCAAAACAAAAACCAAAACAAACCTTCACCGAAAAACTCCTTAATGCAAGTCAGACCAGCACTTCATCCAGCGAGCGGACATGTAGACAATCCGGGCCCCAACTGCCTGCTTAAGCAGCACCCACCAGGCACGACTGAACCGCTCCATATGCCCATCTGGGGCATAAATAACGTCACACAGTGTCACACCAAGTGTATGCCTTGCCCGGCAGCAGTGCAGTGATATAGGTCGCTATACAGAAGGACGCAAGAAAACACCACACCCCTTGCATGCGCCCCGGAATGTGCATTATGCATGCAAAATGGATATGCGACAATGGTGGCGTAGCGTATAAGCAAGCACCGCTCGAAGGGAGTACATTTCTCGTGACATAACAAGGATATCACATCGGTTTGGTGGCTTTTGTCGCAAGACACTTAGCCGACACTGTGCCGCACAGCAAGAGGGAACCTGTTTAAGTAAAACCTGAGAGCTTCCTTCGTCCGTTCGCCTGCCGCCGTCCATCACTTTTAATAGAGAAAAGGATTAAAAATCACTTTGAAAAGTTCCCGGCAAAGGTATCGTAACGTAAATCCGTTTTTTATTGCACCCAAACCGTTGGCATGTCCTCCGTTGAATGGGCTCCATTCAAGGATACCCCATAAAGTGGGTGGTGGCACTTCATCATTTTCCGTTTTTCCTTCGCTCCTTCCTCGAAGGTGTCTGCCGGGGGAGAGTGGCGATGACGACGCGTTCGTTGAGGTGTCTGCTGCTCCTGGACCTAGCCCAATTAATTTTCTGTCGATTTTTCTCCTGCTCCCCGGGAGGCCTAGGTGGTGAATTTTGTGAATTGTATCTTATGTGGGCGAGGACCGCGAAGAGAGGGCAGCATGCATCACTGCAGAGAGGCAGCCGTGCGCGGCCCGAGGTGGAGGGTGGCCCTCAGCCGGAGCTGCCTTGGCGACGGGAGTCCTTTGTCTGGCCGCAGGACAAAAACAAACCGGGATTGCAGCGGAAGAAGTCCAAAATAGATAGAATCAATGAAAGATGGGCGCTGAGCCGGGACCGAGGGGGCCGGTAAAGCGGACAGACTTCCTTCCTCGTGGAATTGCGTGATTATAGAGTCTCCGCTCGTGATCCTCGAACTATCGCAGGACCTTCTCAGCCGTCCCATCGCCCCTCCCGGTCGAGCCCCTCGTCATCCGCTGATTCCGCAGGAGTCGTTAAGAAAATTGAGATTAAGAACACAACGCAGTCTGGCTCTGGCCGAGAGTACCAACGACGACGACGACGACACAGCCACCCAGGTTCTCGTTGAGGAAGTATTTTGATTAAGTTCACTATCCCCGCACGTACATAGCTGAAGCATAATTCTCGATCCTCCTTGTGAGGGCGAGCACTGAGGATGCGACGGCAACGACGAGATGACAAAAAAGGACACACACTCGCATTTTTGTTGTCATATCCTTTGCGCTGCCGTCTCGCGCTGAGATTTACGTGATTCTCCTTAATGCACGGAATATCCTCTCCTCCATCCTCCCCAGTCATGCCAGTCGGAGACGATGCGTTTAAAGCTTTAAAGTGGATCCTGTCATCCAGAGTCCGTGTGGTCTGCAGCCGTCGGGGGGAGGCACGGTGTGGGCTGGTCTTCGATTTACATATTGAAGAATGAAAATTTGCCAATGGAATTCTGATGAGCGACAGAGTCTCCTCGGCTGGTTGGCAGGAGGAGCGAGGGGAATTTTAAATTAAAACATTCCTACTGGTATCCTTTGACAAAATTATTTCTCCCTCTCCACACTCCACTGGTGGCCTCCTGCAGGATCCTCAATATTGCGGGTAAAATAATGTTGAGAATAATGAAATCTATGACATCTGTGTATACATAGGAGACCCTTTTTTTGCTCCCTCTGTGGACCGAGTGTGGGTGTGTGTCAGAGACAGCTTCATTTATCCTGAACCTGACCTGAATTCTTGATTTGGCAGAAAGGCGGAAAGAGGAGAAAAAGATTCTCTCACTATCCCAGTGGACAGCGGGGAGGCGTTCCTTCACATATCTCTCTCGGGGATGATGGTCCCTGGACCCACCGTCCGGTGCGGGTGTGACATTTTTTTTTGACAGGTTTCGACTTGGAAAAGAAATTAACAGAATTTTATTGCTGACCCGAAATTGTTGAGATGTATTTTGAGTTTATTGGCCTTTGCGATTTATATTCGACGGATGCTGGGAATGTGGTGGGTGGTGTGGAAAATGTTCTGTTTAATGATGGACAGTTTTCACAGTCGAATGCGACTTGCGTGCTGTAGGTATGCCAAGGACATCACGTGAAAAATGCATGCAAAAATGTTGTCAGGTCCACCCTAAAGACGTAATCGAAATGTGTGGTTAAATACATCGGATGGAAATCTACGACCATTAGATCTTGATCTTAAAGTTTCTTGACTTCTTTGAGTCCTTTTCGTATAACATACCATGATCGCGCTGACATGGGCACAGGTTGAAGCTCCGCCCAAGGAGCTGATACAGGCCATGAGTGCTATTATTTCACAACTATAAGGATTGTTTTGTCTTGGCATTATCGTATTATTATTAGTCGAAACCTTCAATTTGAGTTTGTGTCCTTCGAGCATTGTGAATAGCTCAAGGTTGTCGTCGCTTCAATAGGAAAGCTATTGCGTCTGTCTAATAAACCATAGGCGTTTGGTGTTTGAGTCCACGGAAGAGAGCTTAGGCTAATTGGTTTCTCATACGTTTGGATGCTGCTCATACATATTGTATACAATAATAACAAAACGGTTGACACGACAGTCCGAACTGGACCAGGGTGTAACTTCTACAGTACCCACCTATGGTATTCTGTGCGTACTGCTGTTCCATCACTAGTGGATGAAACTTACAGTTTCATGCGGTCTCTTGAGGGCTAAATTTGGGAGACTATTCCAGTCAGGAATACTCTTCGAGGATTATCAGTGACACCAAGGTGGTGTGACTGTGAATTACGAAACTTGCATATTTTCGGGGACCAGACCTAGAACCCCCAACGTAGGAGTCGACTCTAGACATACATCACTTCACCGCGTCTTCCACTGATTCTGTGTTAAGTACTAAATTGTTTTGCATTCACTCTCACTCTGATCAAGGCACCAGAAGCTCGTCCTTCTGAAAAATGAGGAAAGCTCGAAATACACATTCTGCTCAGAGTGCAGCTCTAATCTTACACAGCTTAAATGGTGTGTACGTAGCTTCTGACACGAGACATAATTAGGTTTCCATAAACGATAACAATCATTTCTGCTTTCCTGCCTAAAACTCGGCTCTTGTTGGTTGAGACCCAGGTCCATCTCGGACTGTAGCGCCAAACAAAGAAGAATAACTCTTAGGACCATTTTGGTGCTAAGCAAAATGCTTGGAAATTTTGTCTTAAATTATTGCGACAAGTCCAAATGGGAGCGATTCCATGTCCGATATACGGGAAAGATGTCTACAATACACAACAGATATACCCCGCAGGAGATCTTCTATGCGATTTAAAATGCTTGGTGCGGTAGAAATACCAAACGGCAGGTGCTTACGCTTTATACACCCTTGTGCGTTATTAATGTATGAGTTTGTGATGCTTAATCGCCCACTCCGATCAGCTGATATGTATTCGATAAATCAATTTTAACGAATGTGTCTCCTCGTGGAATTGCAGCAAGTATCTCGGTAATCGACGGTGTCTGAAAACATCGTGCGTTAAGTGTTTTATCTACAGTGCACCTGTAATCGCAACGAATTCTTACAGATCTGTAAGTTTTTGTTCACTCTCTGTATTATGCTGGCTCTTAAGCGTTCTGCTTCACCTGGTTTTCTAGTCCGTCTTCGAAAGACTTCCACTGTACGTAGGCAACTTTCCACGCAGGAATAAAATTTCCGTCGTATTGCTGAATCGACGCTCAACTTAATTTTTTCAGCCACATTTCTTGTCGGACTGACTCTTGTCTGCATATCTGATCATATTTTCTTATCTACTTAGCTTACGATTAGCTAGTCTCGTCTCGCTGCTTCAATAAGTGATGCCCAAGGAAACGAGAGAGTGAGTTGGACATAAGGATTCTGAATTAGATAAGTTCGTATGCATTCACACCGCAAAGTGTAAATATTTAGGGGCGAAACGTTAAATGAAGCCAACATACTAAACATTGGATCAAGAACACTTCGTCCAGCTGTGAACAAGAAATATCTTTATTATTTCCAGTCTTAGTCGCTTGCTAGAAACTGCCGACAAAAAGAAGAATTATAATCCTTACGACATGGGGCGTAGCCAAACCAATCAATCTACTCGTCTGGAAGCTAGAAAGAAACGCTTTGTAAAGTGAGTTTGAGTCCTTTCAGTGCGAAGCAACGATTTTGGAATGTTTCTATAGTCTATCAAACTCAGGCGTGGGTGTGGTGTCCCGTGACCTTATGCGTATATGCGTCGACCCCAATGCACGCTCCTCAGCGTGTACGATACAAATTTTTCACCGCCCCATCTCTTTCGAGACAATGCTCAAAGATTATTCCTGTCTAGAAAAGCTTCTCAAAATTGGCCGTTCAGATTAGGCGCAAATCTGTAAGTCCCTTCCACTCGTGAAAAATCTACAGAATACGCAAGGAGATCAAAATCGCCTCTCCCAGAAATCCCAGTGAGTTGGACTTTGAAGTTCTTATAAAGAAACTAGTTGTTTTGGCATCGATGCTCTAGATGAGGAGTAGGGTCAAGTTATTGTAGAAAAACCACTGTCCAATGGATATTTATGTTCACTGTGAAGAAGTGCTGTGCCGCAATGCCAACAATGCTCACTAGTTGCAAATGCTGGCACTCAGTTTGTCGACGAAAGGTAGTCAAACACCGGGCCACATCATGCACGTCAAAAGAAGTGATTTTAAGTTAAGCCCATATGTTAGAGTACGACATCAGATGTGCGAGTATTTTCAGAGTGAGTTGAATTGGTCGAAAGATAGAGACTACACACCAGAAGCGAGTGTGCGACGCTGAATTGATTTTTCTTGATTTCTAATAAATTTTAGCACTATATACATGCTAGACCCTATAAACATAAGTATATCTTTAAAAATAACTTACAAAATGATGTGTTGCCCAATTCGTCTACCACCCACCGCTCAGACGAATCTTTCCCACCCTATCTTCCTTCAAATCAGCTCTATCGAAAGTCACGACATTGTAGACTCCCGAGAGTCAACAATATGCGCCCCTTTCCACTGACTACCATCATTAGCCATATTTGCAGTTAAAACGGTTCGTCGTCGCCCCCAAGGAAGCGATGGCTCCCTGTCACCACTCGAAAAAAAACGAAAGAAAATGCCCCGATAATTCATCGCAGACACCCTCTCGAGTTAATCAAATCTCACCCCGGCTAACCGCAGTAATGCAATTTAGATCTCGATTCGCGTGGATAATAAATTGAGTTTCAGCTTCATTAAAAGTCCACAAGGATCCTGCGTATTTTTTGCCTCCCACTCTCTCTCGCCGTGTTTTCCATTTTTTTTTGTGTTTCTTTATTTCTCGAGGCATCAGACTGGAAACAACTTTCTTTTCCGACGGGCGTAGCCGTCTTCGGTGCTCGCCGAGACACACCAGGCAAAACAGGAAGCACGCCTTCGAGGATAAGAGCAGTCCCATCCACCCACGACTTTCTCTGGCTCTTGTGTGCAGGAACGGCAGAGGCCCTCGTCGCTTCTTGAGCGCGTCCACACATCCTGACGTCAAACGCACCACGTTGCGCTGCACTCAATCGCACTTCCCACCTCATCGCCGCTGTGTGTGGCTCTGTGTGGTTATTAGTTTATCGAGTTCCATGCTCGTCCTCGCCGTCTCGAGCCTTCCACGAGTAAGTGGCCGTCGCTGTCGGCCCCCAGGCGGGCAAGCGTTTGAGGTCAGGCGGGCTCCTCGTCCTCGTGTTGTTATTATCGATATTATCGGGCCTGACAGTGTTTGTCTTTTGTGCTCTTGCACATGAAGAGCAAAAGCAATTTATTCCTTTCTTTGAAAAGGACTCGTTACTGACGGCGCGGTGGCTGGCGGTTGCCATCGTGCCATCGTGGGTCTCCTATTTTCCACAAGCATGCCGACACACCCAATGCGGAAGAAGAAGTTCAAGTGCGCAAAGAGGTTGACAACCTCTTTACTCCGTCGGCGAGGGCCGCCTTCTTTCTTTCCTTGCGGCCAGGACATACGGTGGGCGCTCTGCGCCCTCGAGCATCAACAACATCGAGAGGCCTAATCACGTATCTCTGGGCTCGGATCACGTTCCCCTGAAACTTTTCAATCGAGTTTAAAAGGAGAAAGTATGACGGCGGCAAGGAAAAAAAAGGAAAACCAAACACCACCCACGAGCAGAAACAAAAAGGAAGCGAAAAAAGGGGAACGCTGCCGCAGGGCTCCTACAACAAAATTTCATATCATCATCATCCCTTAAACTGATTGAGCCTAGGGGGCGAACTCATTTCAAATTCCTTCAGTGTGCATCGATTCAGCAGGAGGCGCGGTCGGAGTACACGCATATATCCTTGTTGCGGCCAAACTGGTGGATTTGTGCGCGAGTGTGTGTGTGCGCGCAGATGTGGGGGAGTAACGAATAGCCAGAGGGTATGATCCATTTTTTTTCGTCTTCGTCGTCCTGTTGTTGCTCTCCTGTCTGCCTAGTCGCTGCTGCCGCAGCGCCGCGACACCGCTCAAGCTGCGACAAGTCAAGATTAAATGTCAACTCAAGGTGAGCGGTAATAAGTTTCACCTGCACAAGGACCTGCTCGGCAAAAATTAGAAGGCACTTAACTGCCGCAAAAGTTGGCTTTTTTCGTGTGTCCTTCCCTCCGCGCACCCCCAGCGCCGGCTACGGCTTCGGCTCCGGTGAGTAATGTAAAAAGTTGTCCTTGCAGGTGGCAAAGTTTCCTGGAAGACCATTTTTCACTGGCGCAAATGTCGCACTAGGACTAGGACGGTGGGAAGGACCTGGCGGAGTAAAAGTTGATATTTTAATGAGATAATGAGATGTACTTGTCCGCCTTCCTCGTGAGTCGTCTGCGAGTGGGGGTTGGCGGTTGCTGGGCACCGAATCGTTTTCCTTAAACACTCACGCATTTTGTTGATGATGTCCCGCAGGGGGCTTCCCCACGTACAGCCATAACTTAAGCGGCGATGGCGTGCTACAATCGAAATGAGGATCTCTTTGCAGAACGCGTCTGAGTCTCGGGTGTCCCCCGAGAGGTGCATGCATACGTACTCCGTCTTATCGAGTCTCTTTATCAGAAGTGGATTTGTTTTGTAAGACAGGCGCTCAGTCGGCTGAGGGCCCTTCGACAGGGGGGGCGGTGTGTCGGCCTGCCGGCTCTTTGTGTGCGAATGCCCCCGAGGCTACACCAGCACTTCCATGCGGAGTTCTGGCTCTTATTTGATTTATGATTTTCACTTCGTTGCGAGTGTGTTATCCTTGACATGTGACACATGGAAATGTAATGATACGTTCCGTGCTTTGCAGTTGGTGTCGCCTTAAGTGCCAGCCGACAGATTGATATCCAGAGGAACTAGCAGGGGGTGGAGATGCCTCGAGAATGACGGATGCAGGTCTTCCGAGATGGGAACAGCAAGATGGAGGTGGTGTCGAATTGTTTGTCTAGCTGCAGCGTTTGCGAGGAGTGGAAATCTGGGAATTTGCGAGGGAGTTCATTGTATCCTCGCGAAATTGATACGTCAATGGGCGAAGCTTAGGAGGGTAGATGCAAAGGAAAGCTGTCCTGTCTGCGAAGGCAACTGACACGCGAATAAAGAATTTTTGATAAGGCGTTATTCATTTAGGCTTGTGTTTTAAATAAGCTTCCTTGTTGACTGATCACTCGTGACTGGGCTCATGGTCTCGTGACACTCTTATTCAGTTTTGTTGGAAAAGTCGTCATAGAAGGAGTTACGCCTCATTAACGCCTCCTCATTATTCAGTCGTTCTGCTGGCGTATTTCTAGCATGGTATGAATCACCGCCCTACCGAGTCAGTCACTTCCCTTACAGTAAAAACTGCCTTCCGAAAACTTCTGGCCGCGTTATACGTTATTGAATGAATCGCGACCGAATATGCCACATGCAGCCCGACAATCTCCCTACAATCCAAGCTTGGAAGCCATCACTACAGTAGCAAACACCGGTAACGCTTGAAGAGTCACTTCCATTTGCAGGATCCCCATGTTCCACTAAAGAGATCGGGGGGTCTAAAGACCGCGAAAGGGATCTTCAGGACACCTCGTCCTTCGGCATCGACACTTACTCGTCATATATAATATAATATGAATGGCGCTGCAGCCAGCAGAGGGCATAGTTTTATGCCGACTCCGAACGGCCAAGTTTGAGAAACTTTCTTCTAGGCCGAAGTACTTTTCTGTCAGTGACTCGAAAGTAGGGCCGTGATCGAACCTACGCAAATACCAACGCCTACTCATCAGGACTACATATTTGCACACTAATTCATCAGGACTACATATTTTCAACTGCAATTAAAACATTTTTTTAATTTTGTCCTTTCATCTCGTTATTGGTCTGTCAATCAGATACCAACACCTGAATGTGCCTTTAAGATAAAGGCACATTCCGAGCACACCTGAAACTCGTATTGATGGTGACTTACGTGCCAGCTGACTAAACGTTTGAAGAACTACGGACGTACTACCATGATTCTCATTATATCACGGCTAGTAACACCAACACGACAATATCTCATCTCTGATGATATTCTTTTGTCATTTACCAAATTTCATGACCACAATTGGAAGTTATTCTGTTCAATGCCGCTAATCTGTTCCCCTGTATTTATACTTTTCCTCCTGCTTCAATGGAACTTCACCTACTTACTTAATTTTCAAGAAGTAAGATTGCAAAACATTCGTTGCATACCTCTAGTTCGAACGTGAGATATAGCTGCCTTCCATCCATGACGAGAACGCTGCTCCCTGTCAAAATCAAGCTGTCTTACATCCGCAATGGCATTTGCACAAGAGGTTCCGAAAACCCTCTTTACTGGAGCATTTTTGCCCAAGCTGTCGATGTAGCCGTGCCTTTGTAGTCGTGGATCGTTTGCCTTCCGCACTACATTCCAATCTTTGTACAGCTCGCAGACCTGGCGGTTGTGTCTCCGCCTCCTTTTACCTTTCTCACAGACGCGAGCATGTATTCGGGACCTTTAGTTTTGCTTAAAGTTGAACAAGGGTTTTGTAGAGTCAGACTGTTTGATCGTCCTCTTTCGCTGTGTCCGCTCTACTCTAGTACACTGTCTATCCCTTCGCATTCGCAACAATTAATTTCAAGTACATCGCCTGTCAAAATGCGCAAAAAGTCGCTGTTGGCAATCGGCATAAACGAGCTACATTAGTGAGTAACTGAGTACTTGATTAACTTGATCATCTGTTCTATAGGTGCACATCTCGACATTTTCAGCTTCAGTTGCGAGTATGCCACGCTGCACTGGACCAAACGCCTTAAGTAGGAATTTGAAACAATCTTATGGACTTGTTTCTCTAACATGGTGCAGTTTGAGTCCATTCAAAACCTCTATTGCTCTTTGAGTCACAGCACTCGGTTGTATTATTTGCAACTTCATTCGAGACATTGGATGCAATTTAAGTCTCGAAGTCTCGTTTAACTTTTCAGACAACACCCTCGACCGTAGGCATTGAATCAAGATCACTACGATACTTCCAACTGGTGGCGAACCTTAGATGAACAGCTTGAAACCAATGTTGGTCTCAGATACGGTCCTGATCTGCCCGTCGCTCAACACGTGGACTACAGACTCTGGTCAAACTACTGGCGTCTAATATGTTAAGTGCCATTAATATAAGAATAATAATATGAGTGGCGCTACAGCCCGTAGAGGGCCACGGCCTTGCTTCTCTGCAACCACTAGTGCAATGCGTGCTATTGTTCTTTCACGAGAGGAAGAGACTTCCAGTATAATGCCGACTCCGAAAGGCCAAGTTTGAGAAGGTTTTTCTAGATTCGACATAGATGTGGCCGTAAAAATTATTTTTGAGCAGGAATCGAACCCACGTCGTACAGGTTCAAGTGCATTGGAGTCGACGCACATATCCACAATGTCACGGGCCATTTTAGTGCGCCTAATTTAGGAATAAGATAATAATCCAAAACCAGCAGCTCTTTAATTACCTGTTACGACAGACATGGTCGTATATTCCAAACCATTCCCCAACCGAGAGGGGACTAAACTAGTGCTTGTGAACGAAATTACTACTTATACGTGACCACAAAAGTGCAGCGTCATTCCAAAAAAAAAAAGGAAGAAAACTGTACCAGCCGTCAGATCTCGTTTCAATTACACATGTGTCACAATCATCCAGCCATCAATCCGATCACGCGTGTTCTAATGAAGAAAGTTCGGAGATTACACCTCGATTTTCTTAAAAGCTCAAACTATAACAAGCGGAAAAGGTTAGAGGCTACCGATTTACCAGCTCCAGCATCTCTCCAAATCGACTCAAACCATTGTGCCCAAACTCACAAACGAAGCAACATCAACGGTCACCTTTCAATCTAAGCGTTTAACGTGAATTTGTGATTTAGTTAATGAAACACCATCCGTAGGTGGTGCTCAGTCAGGCACGTTTCATAGCTCAGCCCCCAAAAACCTTCAGCACAACCTAAGAAGTCATTTGAGAAAATAGGCGACGTAAAAGACGACCCTTTCAAGAGGAATTTTAAACCCATCCACCCACGACAACGAGCTGCCCTCGCCTATGATTACAACCAATCCGCATTTTTTTTTCTTCATTTTTGGCAAACAAAGCAGAAGAAAAGCGACCCGCTTACATTCACCCTTCATTGTGAGGAGCACAAAACCCCTTGGGATCGTTTCTTGACAATTGAACCCTCAGGTGGTCATCAATCCATAAAGAGCAACATGTCCCTCCCTCCCCCTGGTTGGCGTCCAACAATGGGCGTGCCCACCTGCCTATGGCATTCCTCATGCGTGAAATAAAGTCCCTTTTATGATTAATTTTGTCAAACTGCAATTCTGGCACGTAGTCCGGTCACCGGTTCCGTTGACGAGCGACTGCCAGGCAGGGCGGTGGGGGTATCTAAAGGGCTGTTAAGCTCCCAGTTATCCATGTCCTTGGGTGACAAATGGAACGAAAGTGAAAAAATGAGGACGAGCGGAGGACTAAATTAGCTCCCTTTGGACGACGTTGTAGACAGGCAACGAGATCTCTTGGCTTGTTCCAACAATTCCCACGTGATAAGTCTGTGCACGGTCTTCCAGCACACACACACACACTCCCACATCCCTTTTTAACCTCATTTGGCTCGTTTTTGTGCCATTCAGCATGTACTGGAGCTCATCCGTTTCAGTCAAAGGGAGGCAGGACGCGGAGCAGAAAAAAAACACGAAAACAATAATGATTCCCGGCGACAACAGCAGTGTCGTCTTGGTCGTCTGTGTTCGCTCCGTTTCGACTGGGGCACACACAGGCTGACACGTGTGTGCATATGTGTCCTTTGAGTGACTGGCTGCGGGGCATCACCTCCCCCACGGCAACGGCAGTGGCGCGTCACAGAAGCAGGTAACAAATGATCCGTGGAAGGCAAGCCAAAAAGGAGATATGCGAGGAGGATATCCACGGAATTAGAGAGGAGTCCTTCTGCCCGATGACTGTCACATTCATGTCATAATTCATTCGCAGCAAACAAAGACGCGGGGGCCAGGCGAAGTGAAAGCGAGAGCGCGTCGCTTTTATGTCTTGGCCGGGATATATGTCAAAATTGGTTCAGCTTCAGTTGGTCAGATGGTTGTGATATCCTTTGTACACATTGTGATGTGACAAATGTATCCTGGTGGGGAACTTAGCTCCGACATGCGACATAAGAGACACACGTCAACCCACGTAATCAACAACGATGTCCATGTCCTTGCTCTTAGGCGGGAATATTAAATTACATTGCTTGCCAGTGCGAGGCTCTCTCTGCGGGTGGTGGTGGCTGCAGTGGCGGAACTAATTTGATAAAAATGCTGTCTCCGGTGGGGTTGCTCGCCCGGACCCTCATGACTACTTCCCGCTCAAGGACAAATACTAGAATTTGTTTGTCTCCTCGCAAGGACTCTATCTTGCGGCGTCCTTCTGGGAATTACATCTTCAACCAACCGAAGGAGGAAAATATGAAAATTTAATTATTTCCTCAGACAAAGGACGACAAGTTGACACTTTTGTCGTGTTCCTCCTTGTCCTCCCTCAGTCGCTGTCCTTGGCAGCCAGCGTCGGCCGCGTGAGCTTCGCTCGTGACGGTTGTGTGTGCATTACGCGGTGTCATAATGTCGTTCAAGTCATTACCTGCCGCGCCAGTGGCGAATCTAATGTGTGACATTCCTCGCTGACGCTTCGTGTCCTCGCAGCCCCACCGTCACGAATATCCTTTTCATAAAAATACCACACACACACCAGCCAACCATCACAGCAGATTTAATTTCCTTTCTTAATTTCTTTTGTCGGTTTGCTTTTATTATTTTCTTTTCTTCTTTTTTCCCGTTGTTTCCTCGCGGTTCCCTAGATTTTGCACTTTATGGCGAGGCGACGTTTAATGTTGCCAAAGTGCGCGATGATTTTTACGAGCTATCTCGCAATGGGTGGTGTGTCGACTGCTGGGGGACGCGGGGGTTTCGCTTTTATTGGTAGGGTTGCCATCGTAAACCATTTAGCTAATGAGATTTTTTTTAATGGTCGCCGGAGATCCTGTCGGGTTGGTGATAGCCTTGACTTTTCTCTCTCTTCGAGCAAACATGACTCCTGGACGCGCACCGCAACCGGGTGCCGGCCGGCTTGGGGGTGTTTGCAGATGGCTGTCACAAAACGCGCGCACCGAGTGTCGGAGTGTCACATCGAAATTGCGGGTCATAAATTTTGTAATGATGCTGTTATTACAATCTTCACTCGCGCACGCTCGCACACGGGACGGCAGTGCTCGCCTGGTCGCCATGCCTGCCCTCTTGTCTACCCGTCCACCCGGGTGCGTGCTTGCGTGCGTGCTCTGCAGTCGAGCATGCGAAGGAGATTCCTTTTTCGGTTTTATGATGCGATTTTAAGGATTTCATTTGTTCGGTATTGTGCACGATTATGTACACGCAGTTTAATGAGGTATTTAGTCATTAATGTCGGGTTATTTTGAGGGAAGAAATATTTCCGTCGGAATTTATGGGGATTCCATGGAAACTCATCCATTAAGTGGCTCAAATGGGGTTTTCTTCCGGCCCGGGGGTGGGTCAGTGTTTTTGCTTAGAAGGGCACACAATGTTGCCTTATGTGCGCATTTCTCATGTCGATGTGTTGGAAAACAATAAAACCAATGTTGGTTCGAAGACAGTTCATGTCGGATTGTTGGCATGCCCAGACGAAGACGCATAAAGTACCTGGACCTTGGGCTGTAAAATGTCTGTTAATCGAGGGGATGAGGGCGCTTTGAAGACAGCATGCGACACTGGCACGAACAGTACTCGGGGGGTACTTGAAGCATGGGGCACATTAAATTAAACCGAAACGACAACTGGTTCGCATCCGTCACTACGTGGCGTCTTAAGTGTCGTTCAGTCTTCAACTTTAGCTCCGTTTTATTGCTTAAACTACTGGTTGACGTGTCCTCTGCTGTTGGCTGAAGTAGTTCTCAGTGACTTGTGGATTCGAGGAGCGGTGTCGTATTTTTTTGCTCTTGGGTATCTAGTTTATGGGGTAAATTGCATGTCGTGCAGGGAGGTCAATGGCTCAATTTTTATCCAGCAGTTGGCAATTGAAGTCGATTTTGTGGGTTTGACGTGGTCTTGAGTGCAAATTGAGTGAATGTGAACGTTGTCTGCATTGATAAGTATCCGAAATGGGGATTTAAGCTTTCAAATAAGGTTTGGCCGTGTGACTCCCCTGCATTCAATTTAATATGCATTTTTATGTTGTGTATATTCTGTTGGATAAAAAACAAGGTTAAACGTCCTTAAACTACTTCTGCACAGCGGTTTTCCAATCAAGGTACCTCTCTAGATCCAACAGCATTCAGTCTATTTCAGTCACAACTTCACAAGGCTCTCTTGGGTTCACTTCAAAATCGTTCATGGACGGGAACAGGTGTAATCTCAGGGTGCTAGGGAGTCAATATCGATGTGTGTGACCTAGAGTTGTTCTGTTCGAATAAGAGATTCCTTTAAGCGGTCTTATAGTTGGTGGGTAGGAGATCAGATTATAAAGGGCTTGTACGGGTGTAAACGAAGATCCTTCCGCAAAGTACGCCATAATGTGGTCTGAGCGATGCCCAGTTCTTGAGAACGCCGTTCAATTGCCTGATTGGGATCATTTGCTATGGACGCCTGAATGGCAGTTATACTTTTGACACTTCGACCAACCCATTGTCTCACTGACCTGACAACATCAGACAACGAATATGTAGACTACAATTTTTGCAATAAACTTGTTAGTGCTTGTCTACTAATACGATGGACCATTGGAAGTAACGATCTTAAAGTTGCGATCACCGAATTTCGGTAGAAAATTTGCAGATTGTCGTGTACCTTACCATGATGAATATGTTGAGTTAATGCAAAAATGACAATAACAGTTTGATCGTTAGTACGTTCACAAATCAAATTCAAAGTTGTCAAGTTCGTATTCGAAAACCCTATAGTAAATCCCACCACATATCTCGGCCACCGCTTGCTCCAACTCACCGCTATACGACCACGACAGTTTTCGCTTAAAGCTGTTGTAAGTGATAAATTTATAGTCACCAGTTACCATCTGCTTCAAAAATATGTCGATGTTGTTACGATTCGCCAGCGATTCGCCGATGGAAATTCTGTCCATGAGGTTCTTTAGCGTTAACTTGTGTGGTCAAGCTTCCTTTTGTATAATAGTATAATAATATAATATGGGTGGCGCTACAGCCCGTAGGGGGCCTGGGCCTAGTTTCTCAGCAACCACTCGTGTTGTGTTGTTCTCTCACGAGTGGAAGGGACCTACAATTTTTATGCCGAATCCGAACGGTGTTGTTTGAGAAGCTTTCTCTAGACAGGAAAAACTCTTTGAGCATTGTCAGTGACACGAAAGAGGTGGGGTCGTGAAAATTGTTTTCGTCGCACAGAGCAGGAATCGAACCTACGACGTCGAGGTTGGGGTCGACGCACATACCCACAACGCCACGGGCCACCACTTTTCTGTTAGACTACCATAAAGATTATTAACATGTACCACCGGCTGTCTGCTGGTTTTCAAGACGCTTTGGTCATATCGCTATAACTGATCTCATACCAATAGGTATTGTGTTATCCTCAACAGACTAAGATACAGTGCATGATTTTTAACCGGACCATCTGCACTGGCTGCGCTGAAACAATTATTGTGTTTTCAGGTGGAATTATTTGTAATCCGTCGTTAGAAGGTCAGCTCTTACATATATGGGTACACAGCAATGAGATGGACTCGCTTTCAATGGATCAGCTTTTGACTGCTCGCTCGATAGCAGACTCTAGCTGGGTCAGGCTGACAAGCTGTTCAATAAAGAAAAATATGACCTGAGTGCAACTGATCTAAAAGAAACTATACTCTTCTACATTGCACTCTAGGAAAAAAGGAAGGAAATTATTGGGATTACAGCAGTCTTGGTCTTCGCACTGACACTGTTCGCGGGGCAGACAAAAATCGACTACACTGCATTCGGTGGTGCAATTCTAATCTTAGCGTATGCTATTTGCTTTCTTGGTGGCTTTTTTTTCCCTCAAACATAATGATTTACGTAAAGGCTTCAATTGGTAGAGCTCTGGCTTCTGTGGTTGTTATTTTTGATATCGAACTATTAGTGGGTAGAAACTGTGGGTCAATGGTGTTGCCCGGAAGTTTATATTCTTGCTGCTCTGTGTAATTATTCCGACATTATCTATATGTTTCTTGAGATCGTAAACCTTTTAAGTAATGATTGATTGATTGATTAAGATATTAAGGAATTAATATTCTTCTTAAAGGATAGAGAACATTTTGTCAAATAAATATAATGTACATGGGTACGTGTCTTTAGGTTTACTGCTTTGGCAAAATAATCGCTTCGTTCCTTGAGGTGGAACTCGGCATGAAAGAGAATTGAAAATTAACAATCTCGATTTAAGGCACGTGAGGTTATAGCAATGTGCTTTAAATACGCTAGTTAGATGTCCCAAATGGACAATTTCAGATTTATTTTAGAGTCACCTGCCTATTCAAATATGCCAAGGACCAAGGACAGCTATATAGAATAAAAGCTATGAGATGTGACGGGCATGGATTCTGTCAAAAGCGGATGAAGCAGCTCTTGGTTGCTTCGAGAGGAATATGCCTCGTGTGATTTTCGGTCCCGTCTGCATAGATGGTGAGTGGAGGAGGAGATATAACGACGAACTATACGGGCTGTTCAACAACATCGAATTAGCCACAAGAGTGAAGATCAAACGATTGAGATGGCTAGGTCATGCAGAGCAGATGGAAACCAATGTTCCGGCCCGAAAAGTCTTCGAATCCACTTCCGAAGGACGGCGCAGTAGAGGAAGAGCGCGACTCAGGTGGCGCACGGAAGTGGAAAGGGACCTCAACCAACTATGCTTGCGAAACTGGAGACAGCTAGCTAAGGATCGAGCTGGCTGGAACCGCTTGTTGGTTAAGGCCCAGGTCCACCCCGGATTGTAGCGCCGCCTTAAGTAAATAAGATGTGAGTGGCAACGGTAATGATGTTCGACGCTAAACCCGAGCACATCTAAACTAAATTATAATCATACACTTGCATCGTCGACTATTGTTATATAAGCACACGCATTTATGTAGGAAGCATATATAATATAATAAATATTTTTAAGAGTTAAAATGCATTGTTTTTTTTTTATTTACCGATTTTTGTACCGCCTTGAAGCAGACATGTTCACATTCATTTCAAGGAAATCTAATTACCAACAGTCTAGACCAACTTAAACCATTGTTGTCCTTAAAAACATGTGCCTTTTGTCTCTTATTTGTCACCAGACGCAGGACAAAATGTCAAGTAGTCTCGGCTGTATTTAGTCTGCACAAGACCTCATGCTACCTCGTCTCCCTCCTTCCTCCCATCCTTTCCCAATTAAATTCATCAATTTGTCAACTTTACGTCGTACCCATACTCATTCTCTGATTTTCTTCTCATTACAGAGCAGCACAAAAACTCGCCCAAGGTGGTGGCTCCTCAAGAAGCCGTTCCACCGATATGGCAAGCGCATCGCGAAACGGAGGCTTTTGCGGCGCCCTGCAACGCGCCCCGCCGCCCATGCCGCCCGGCTTAGCTAGGCGACTGGCGAACAAAGAAAACTACGGCATCGGCAAGGTAAGTCACCGCCACATAAAATCATATCCTCGTGTGTCCTGTCAACAGAGAAATACCGGGATTTGTTTTACGACTCCGCGCCGGGTGGCTTGCATGTGCAGTGCCCGCGGTCGCCACCGACCCCGAAGCGGAAGCGGACTGCATTTGTGCATTAGTGTGACATACGAGTTGACATGCACACCCCGGGGAATCGCAAGTCATAAATCAAATTAATTTCTTTTCTTCCTTTCCCCCGTCAACACACAGGTCAAAGTCATGTTGCGTGTGTCGGACAGTCACACGGACGAGGAACATCCTCATTTCATGGCTGTGGATAAGAAGAAACGACAGGTCACCCTCACGGATCCGAGTGCGGCGACAACGGTGGCCGCATCTACCTCACAGGAGCGCGGCCCGATGGTGGCCGCTCCCAAGATGTTCGCCTTCGATAGTCTCTTCACCGCAGAGGATCAACAGGTGAGTTGGCCGGCAACGGAGGACACGCCCGTGCAGTTTTAAATTAACTCGTTTCTCTCTCCACCCACTCGCAGTCTGATATATGTGCTTCGGCGTTATCCGAAGTAATCCCTGCTGTCCTGGAGGGCTCCGATGGATGTCTGCTCACAATTGGCTACCCCAGCTCAGGTGAGCATTTGTCAAGCGAAACGAACGGAGAACAGTGCTAACAAGCGAACTGTGTGGTTGTCTTTTCCATTGCAGGACAATCCCGGACCATGTTGGGCGGAATTCAATCATCGGGCGAATTAGGCGCCATACCCTGTGCCATCTCGTGGCTGTACAAGGGCATCAACGAGCGGAGGCAAAAGTCCGGAGCCCGATTCTCGGTGCGAGTGAGTGCGCTGGGAGTGAGTGCAACCAAGCCCGATTCCAGTTCGAAGGATTTATTAGCCGCCCATGCGACAGGTAAGAAAAACAGGAACAAGCACCACAACTGTGTGCTTTGCAGAGGACCGCAGGCGCTGGTGGGCCAGCTTCAATTGACCCCCCAGCACAGGGACGAAGAAAGCGGAACTTATTTCCAGCGAACAACAGTACAAATTAATTCCACTTGAGGCGAATATTTATGGCTTCCGTCATTCGATACAGCAACACCCCAGTTGCACTGACGACTCCTTTTGTCTCTTCACCCCGCCCCGGGGCGGGGGTTTTTTTCTTGCCCCGCAGATTGGACTTGTCACGGGGACAAGTGAAAATCTACGTGAAGTGGATCGACTGGGTGTGCTGGGGGTTACGACCGAGCGACGACTGCGTCTCGTCTATGGGCAGAGGGTAGGGTATCTTGTCGCAGTAATTGCGTGATAATTAATTAAAGCCTGACTAGCTAACGGACTGACTGGCTGAATGAGTGACGTTTTTTCGGAGTCGTTTGGGGTGGATACAGATTGTCTATCGCACTGCGGCAGGTGGTGAGTTGGTACGGTCGGTGGACTGAGTGACAGGCAGACAGACAACTAGACATTTGCCGTGTGGATTAAGGTTAACAAGTTGACTGCTGGCGGAGGTAATCGGGCGGCCAGATCGGGGGACCATGACAATGAAGTTGAGAGGGGAATTTGTAGAAATAATGCTAATTGAAGTGGATGGACTTTTTCGGGATTAAAAATTTAGTGGAATGTATCTCGGGCAGTTGGCAGTTCTGTTGTGACGTGCTTAAGTGGGGATTATTTGCGGATCTTTGAAGGGATGTGCGATGGAAATGGGAACAAGGTTTTCGGCAGACAGATATTCTGGGGCGAGTAGGCCATTTGACTTGTAGCACTTCTCGTCTTGGAAGTATTTCTGCGGAAGCGGGTAGGCTTTTGAAAAGGTCACTTTTCTTGAATCCTCCTAATTAGTACTTAGGCTTCTGCACTAAACCATACCGGTTTAAAAGTCGATATAGACAGACAGTTAAGTGTTTATCCTGCCTGTGCTTCTTCTTTTTCTTGTGGCGCTACAGTCCGGGGTGAACCTGGGCCTCGGTCAACAATCCTCTCCAGCTGGCACGTTCTTTAGCCAGCTGCCTCCAATTTCGCCCTCCAAGTTGGTTGAGGTCCTTCTCCACTTGAGTGCGCCATCGGCTTTGTGGTCGTCCTCTATTGCATTGTCCCACTGGTTCGGGGTCGAAGATTCTTCGGGCTGGAGCAGTGTTGTCCATGCGCTCTACATGGCCTAGCCATCTTAGGCGTTGAATCCGTAGACGCCTGACTAGACTCATGCCGCTGTACAGGCCGTACAGTTCGTGGTTGAATTGCAAACAGGACCAAAGATTGAACGCAGAATTTTTCTCTCGAAGAGACCAAGTGCGTGTTCATCCGCTTTTGAGATAGTCCAAGCTTCCGCGCCACACAGCAGGACAGGGATGATCAAGGTCTTATATAACTTGAGCTTGTTCTTTCGAGAGAGGACTCTACTACTCAGTTGCCTCTTGAGCCCAAAGAAACAGCGGTTGGCAAGAGTTATTCTGCGTTTGATCTTGGTACTGATATTGTTCGCACTATTTAATTGGGCGCCAAGGTAGATGAAGTCCTTTACTACTTCGAAGTTGTAGCTGCCTATGGTGACTTTCCGACCGAGTCGTCGATGTTGTGTGTCCTTTCTTGATGACAGCATATGCTTTGTTTTGCCCTCATTCCGACCAACTTCACTAAGCCCAAACAACAACTTTAAACAATACTTTGCCCGGCCTTCCATTGCCACCCTCTGGCAACAAATTGCCGAGCACGCCACCAATGCCACTCCCCTCCTCGAAAGAAAGAAAAAACGCACATAAATAAAATTCTTCATTTACGAGCGGCAATTCTTTGATTGCAATTATGCTCCTCACAAAAAGTGCAATTCCTGTTGAAAGAGAAATGCGATTTTTATTGCAAGCCGCTATTTGAAAGCTTTCAGCTCCTAAATCATAAAAATTGCCATAAAAATTTTAATGAATTTCCACCCGAGTTATCAATAAAAAGAACCCCCTCCACCACCCATTCGCCCCATTTTGGGCCCAGTCGGTGCAGCTTACTGTCAGAAGCGCGATAGAACAATGAAATATCGTCCCATGCAGTTGTGCAGTGCAGTGCAGCAGTCCTTAATCAACTTAGCCACGTTAACCTATGTGCAAACACTTGTAATTGTTTCCGCACGCTACCTGATTACTGGGTCCGGTGCGGGAATAGAGTGCAGTTGCAGCTGCAACGTCGACGGCCGGATCGGGGGCGAAGCTAAATTGCAGCCATTCAATGACCATCACCCCCCTTTAATTGTAATTTTCCAGAATCGGACGACTCGCCTGGCGTGTACTTGCGTGATGATTTCCTCGGCGGACCGACTGAGCTGCGAGCACCCACCGCCGAACGGGCAGCCCTGTTCCTAGATGCAGCCCTCGCCGGACGGCCCCAGGGCGGACTCGAACCAGCAATGATATTCACGTTGCATGTCTATCAGTACAGCCTGTCACGGAAGGGCGGCGGTAAGTGAACACGGACACCGTTGAGTCCGTTGAGTGTCGAGGGCCCCCATTCAGGGGGTGCCTACCAATTAGCATGATTGATCACACGGAAAATCGTTATTCTTTGCCTTTCAGTGGCGGGCGGGCGAAGTCGCTTGCATCTAATCGATTTAGGCGGTTGTGCGAATCGCAATGGCGGCCTACCCCTGTCCGGCATCGGCAACATCCTACTGGCGATACTGAGTGGTCAACGTCATCCACCGAACAAGGATCATCCCTTGACGCCGCTGCTAAAAGACTGCCTTGCACCGTTAACATGCCATGTCGCCATTATGGCACATGTCTCCCACACACAGGTGAGTTCATTAGTGAGCCATTCACTTTCACCCTCTCCACGCACGCATCCCACCAAATCAGTCCCCATGCGAAGGGCATTCATTAATTTGACGTTTTGCGTCGCTCTTGTGTTTGTATTCTTGCAGCCGCACTCAGATGCACTAACGACAATCCAATTAGCCTCAAGGATACACAGGATGCGGAGACGGAAACATCGTTTCCCAATTTCAACGGATAAAGCGCTCGGCGTTAATGCAGGTATAAATCAGAGAAATGTCCAAGTATCCGCACGCAGGCCCGCGCCGAGTTGGAATTGTTCCAAAACTCTGGCGCTGCGACGTGTGCGATAGTTGAACATTGTGTCTAGCTCAGAGGGCGAGAGTCATGCTCTGTCTCTAGCTGAGAGCTCTTTCCCCATTTGCTCACTCCGTCCTTCTTTCCACAATGAACGTGCAATTTTAGGCCATCAATCTGCCGGCTCATCTGAGGGACCCGATCCATCAAGTTCTGATTTATCGGCAGATACGGTCATTTATATGGGACCGTGTGACGATGCTACGGACGGCGAACATCCCCCCGTGTACTTGCCATCGCTGAGCAGTGGTGACAATCGGTGCGCCATGAATAAGGTGCTGAAGGGTAGCGCTGCTGAGAAGCCAACTGGGGCGACGTCCACGTCCAAAATACCAGCGAAAAAGGGAGGATCTCAGAAACGTAAGTGTTTTTGTGTATGGAATGAATGGAAAAGTGAATGCGAACTAACAGTCGGGTGAAAAATTTGTGTGTCACTTGGAAAATATGTTTGTGTTTTTCTCACAAAAGTTATTTGTTCACTATCTAGACGTGTTTTTGAGCTTACAGTCAAGCTTATAAGTCGGTTTTGTGATGTACCATTATTTAAATAAACTCTGCGCGAAACATGGTTGCGCATTAAATAAGATACAGTCACCTACCGTTACGAGGTTTCTATTCTCTTTTAAAGTTTTATTCATAAGTTAGGTAACATTTTAAAGTTAGGCTCCACCAGAGGACATCCTTCCAAAGTTGCATAAATTTCAGTATTTATTTTTTTTTGTGCTCATAATAATGAACATTTACTGTCCAAAATTTGGGACCTCTAAAAGATTCCATTAAAAAAAAACCTGCACCAAATACAAACTTCGTACGAAAACTTTTCACCACCACTGTCGAATTTGACAATTTCAATAAATCACCATTCTTACTACAGCACAAAGTCCAGTGGTAGCCAATCGAACGGACAGCCTGAAACGCAACCACGTCTCCAGTTCCAGTCCAACGCCCCCAAATGCACCCGCATCGACGGCCGGCACAGCAGGCGACCAAACCACAATACCCGCTCAGTTCTTCTCACCAGTCCATAGTCTGAAAACCATACCACATTCGGCGTCGTCACCGAAAATCGTCGCCGGCACCCTGCGACACACCGGCCTGAGCAAGGGCTCCAATGTGCCATCGCCGAAGGGCTCACCCCTGCGACGGCCAGCTGCGGGCAATGCCAGTTCAATTCCTGCCGCCGTCAATCCCGACAGCCCGTTGAGACAAATCACCGAGGAGCAGTGGATTGATGGACCTCGCGTGTCCCGGGCCAAAGTGGCCGAGGCTAGACATCTAATGCGAGAGATTAACCATGTCAAGCAGTGCGAGACTTGGGTGGATGGGCCGAAGTCACAGTCGGCCCGGTCACTGACCGCAGGCAATTTACCATCCACCCCGACGCAGACGATAGGCTACGGCTTCATGGACTCGCACAAAAAGACCATGATCCGCCAGTGGGTGGAGAATCAATCATCGCAGGTCTTCCAGTCGTCGGCCGCCTCGTCGCCCACACACCAGGGCCAGCAGCAGATGCAGCTGCAGCAGCAACAGCAGCACCTGCGGAATCTGACATATCACTTGGCACAGTTCAAGCAGAAGTCCGAGGACGACCAGCACTCGCTGGAGAGCAACATGGAGATGGTGAACCCCATCGGGCCAGGACTGACGACGGCGATTAGCACGACAAACGCATCGGCCCCGGCCGAGATCTGCGGCGTGCGCAGCGGTGTCTGCGGCGGAAGCAGTGCCAAATCACACTTTCACAACCAGCATAGAGATGAGACTGATTTACATTCGGAGAGATCGGTGCGATCGTTCGGCCACCTGGACAACCACAGTGGCGGGCTGGACGAGGAGGACCAGGACAGTGGGCCGTCGGAGGTGCCGCCTGCGCTGCCACTGATTGAGCCGCTCGGCTCGCGGGAGATCTCGCACGAGAGTCTGCACAGGATAATTTCGAGGCACGTGTCCCGGGAGAGTCTGCTCCTGCAACAGCAGCACCATCACCAGCAGCAGCAGCACCAACAGATGACGCCGCAGCATATGATGCACCCGCAGCACAGCTACGGAATGTCCGACTGCGGACTGCAGGTGACGGAGGAGGAGATCGCCAGGACAATGGGAGGGTAAGTTTGCACTGACAGTGATTTGGCGAGGACTTGAAATTCACAGATTGCCTTTCTTTAGGGAGCATCCCCTCGCGGCCCTGAGTCACTGCGACATGTCGGTCGTGTCCAGTTTCCATGCAGGCGGAGATGCGTTCAGCGATTGCGCGATGGGTGAACGAACGAGGTAAGCATTTCAGCTGCTGCCCCCCTTCGAATTGAGTGTCATGCTAATGCATCGAATGTCTTTGCTCTTGTGTGTTGCTTTCAGGAACCAATTTGATCAACTAGCGCGTCTTCGGGAGATTTTCACATCTCAACTGGCAATGGCCGAAGTGACCCCTGTCTTCCGGGTTGGCTGCGACGTGGGCAGTGTGTACAGCGAGCCAGCCTATCGATTTAACACCGGTCCTGGAAGTGTTTGCAGCGAACCGCCATATCGGCCGCCAAGTCCAAGGTAAGTTCACCCCTTTTTGCGTTCTTGTACAGCGAGGCGAGGATGAAGGATTTTTCTGACTCTTAGCAGACTCAGCAGATTTTGAGGGCCTTAGTGTCCTTTGAGGGGACAGGGTCCTTTGAGCCCGCTTTGACGTGTTAGCGACATCTAGTTTCCCAAGCGTGAACCCATCTGACACTAGATGGCGTTACTGATCACAGTCAGTCCTCTGTCACAAAGAAGAGCCTGCGGTCGATAGACAACTGCCCTCGCGAACATTGGCTCCCCCCATCACCTCACGTACTACAACCCACCCTCTTTGTCTCTCTTTCACTCATTTCAGACAACCCTCCCGCAGTCCGAGTCAGTGTTCCCTGCCCAGCCTGAATGGCATCATGCAGATAGCCGGAATGGAACAATACGCATCCCTGCGACATCCTGACGGTGCATCCGATCCAAATCTTCCAAAGGCGGAGAAATCCTTCATCGAAATGGACGAGATGACGGAAGTGGATGAGAAATCCGCTCTACTCTCGAAACGTCCCTCAATGGAACACGACCACATCACTGCCCTGCCCATTACCGCACAGAGCCAACTGCCCCTCCTTCCACTCAATACATCATCCGAGGCCTACGACAGTGGACACGACTCCTCAACACCGCGAACCTCGAAGCACTCGGGCATTTCGCGACGCGCTGAAAGCGGATACCACAGTGTAGCCACCGTCCGGGATAGTGATGAATCTAGTTTCACCTCCGGCCTATCCAAGGAGCACAATCGCATTGTGGTGAAGAAGAAGCGCCAGGACAAGTCCCTCTGCAACTGGCTGATGAATCCGTTCACCTGCACGTATCCGGAGACCGAAGGTGAGATCAGTGATTTCTGAACGCGAGGCATCCCGTTGTTGTTACTGTGAAAACCACCCACCAACAAAAACAAACAAAACACACTTACTATAGACATATTTTCCATTATCCTTAAAAAGGATACACGAATGTACTTGTGAATATTAAAAGAAAAAAAAAACGCAACCGAAGAAAGAAGACGAGCAGCAAAAAATTATTGCAAACAAGATGAAACGGCAAGAGAGCAGAGTATAAACAAACAAATGGTGCGCTTTGTTATTGTCTTATGCTATATATTTACACACATAATATATATATCGTGCTATTCATATGAAAAAACAAGAAAATCAAATACAAACAACAGCAGCAGCTATGCAGCGTTATGTGCTTTTCTTTTGTTTAAACAATATTCCCTTGTGTTGTGCGCTTTAAGGTGTCCTTTTCAGTTACTCGGCGAGAGATAAAACGGAAGATGAAAGCGCTTGAACTAAAGGTACGACTTCATTCCCTTTCTGTGTGCTGTTTCACTTTGTTCTCCTTTATTTTCCACCTTGTTTTTATGTTCAATTGGATTTTTGAGTTTTAGATGGTTTTTGTATACCCCATCAGAAATAGTTTTTCTACTTTTCATCTTTCTTGTGTTCCTTGTCGTGTCCTTTGATGAGACGCTTTGGATGGTGCCTTCTTGGCGACTGAAGGACTTTGACGGAAAGTGGTAGGGATGTTGTCTTTCTGGAGTCGCTCAAGCGCGAAGAGTCATTACACTCGGAGTTGGTGATTTGATTGTGAATTGTGTGCTCTTGGGTGACTGTTCAGAGATCTGTTTGGTTGAAGGAGAGGGGCGCTGGCCTGTGGTCGACTCTTAGTGGGATTGCGTGGGTACCTGTTGTTCGCCGGAAATAGTGTGTTTTGAGTGTCAGTGTAGCCGTATGCAGAGCTTTCGTGTGGACTTTAAAAGTAACTACTTTTTGGTGAGGTATCGTGGGTGGTTCATTGACAGTTGTATGTTCTATCTTGTCGATTTGGGTATAATTTTGCGTCAGAATTCCATCCAACTATCATCCAATTCCATCCAACAGCAATTGCAAGCATGGGTGTAAAAATCGCTCAGCCTCTACATTTCCTCAGCATCATTTCTTCATCTCTTCTTTGTTTGTGGGCAAAAGGGAACGGCACAGTCGTCTGGCATCGTCATGTTCCCACGGAGCAGGAACCTACAAATTTTGAGTCGACGAAACTTTCAGTACCTTCCTAGTTGACACGTGGTACGTTAAGCAACATGAAAGGGGGTCGAAGAAAGTGAAAAATTCAAACTTCTTTCATTGAACCGATTAAACATTCAAACTAGGCCCTATTTACATAGAGTTCCAATTAACGACATTCTGCGCCACGGTGGTCTTAAGAAATTAAGTCAAAATGTGAAGTTTTTCAGGGACATGTCCAAGATTCTTTCAGCTGAATTAGCCCCAAGTTTCAGCGATAATATCATTGAAGTGGGGATAATCATCGGACCACTGCCTACTAGACATCCACGCAAAGAGACTAGGCCATTCCTTAAAACCTAAAGCATGATGAGGAGGAAAGTACCCAGCGTCTTCTCTGGGACTGTCCTGCTCTCGTCTCAACTAGGAAGACGAATATAGGCTCACACTTCTTTTACTTACACACAACTTGAATAAACGATCTCAACACACTAGAACAATTTGTTGACAAAACTGGCTGGCGCCTCTTCTAATTTGAATCACCCACGAGCGGATGCATTAGACCTACTTGGTCTAAGTACATAAATGCCGCTGCTTACCTACCATCCGTGATAATACGTTCAACTTGTCCTTTTTCAGCACTGATGCATTGGTCGATTTTCAACTTGTTTGTGTTGACAAATGGGATTTGGTCTGTTGTCAATGAGTTAGTTTTCTTCGATGTGGTCTAGGGTGGACCTGCTCATCAACCAAATTGCCCCTACAGCTCCTCGAACCACTGACTCGATGGCTTCAATGTTCCACATCAAGTTTTCTTCGGTCATCCTGAACTTGTAGACTTTAAATTCGACCCAATGGCTTGATATCTAATTTGCCAGTGCTCTGCCGGTGCCAGTGCTCTCTCATGCAATTAGTATTAAGTAATTTTCCACCATATTCAAATCACCAGTTTAAGTGCGTACAGCTTCATTTGATGGGTTCAACTCACTACAAAAATTAATCATTACCGTACTTCACACGTTTGCAGTACCTTAACCGCAGCATGGATATAAGGAAAGCTTTCTGATTGCGAAATAGTTATTTGAACCTTCAAACAACGAAGACGCCAATATTGACCTCCTTATTTTATGCAGCCGCAAGTAGTGCACGAATCATCCTCCAATGCATACAAAACCACTTGCAATGGAGGCAGTGGTCATGGCTTTATGATTTGATTTATTGTAGAGTCAACTCACGATTCGTAGAAACTCTTTGAATTTACTGCTCCAACTCTCGAGTCACTGACAGAGTGACTAGGAGAGCTTCTTAAGCCGAATCGGTATCAAAACATTGATCCTCTACACCATTTAAAGACGCGTTTGCTGAAGATCCTTACGGGAGGTCCTGGAACAACATCACGTTTCCTCCTTTCATTGAGGAACGTGGACTAAACCAAGAGTTGATACAACTCATCCCTAAGGTGCTACGATACATTTCGTCAGTTCGACATTATGTTCGTTCCATCATTAGTCTGATAATGTATCCCGCTTCATCGGAAAACTCAGTGTAATCAACCCTATTTTTCTTCCAATACCTAGCTCCCATATGAACTAAGAAAGGGAGCTGGAATATGGACTTTATATATCGAATGGGGATATCTGTGTGTCGGGGTATTTTGAATTAAGAGACATTTGGCTTGAGGGTGAACTCGTTTTACGCAATCCCACATCTTATCTTTCGCCCAGTGGAGACTGCGCTTGTCTTCTTAAGAAACATAAAATCAGACCCGAGAAGCAATTACTAAATTTGTCTAGTGATGTGGACTTAAAGCAATTCCTCGACGTCAAAAAAGACTTGACTGAAAATGTTGCTCCCACCACGCAATAGGAAGAGGAAACCACAGATCGCTCCTCCTCTGATCACGTAGTGTCCTTACTACGCAAATAATCCAATAGAACCATATCAAGCACACAATAGACTTCAACAACTCCAAATCGCTTGGTTTGACAACCTATATTGACATGAGGCTACCCTAACCTTAAGATAATATTCAATCATTAATAGGCACACCGATTTACATACGAAACTAAGAGTTTATCTCGTGCTCACACTACAAGCGAAAATCGTGTGCCTACTTCATTACTGTTCCAGTTGGGGCATTTTAGTGAAGCCCATTAATTCCTTGCAATGTGGGGGATGTCAGTGTGTGTTTGTTGCTGATTGCAGAGTAATATCGTCCCCGCCATATATACATACTTCGGCTTTCATCGAACGAAGGCTTCGTCAAGTTCGGCTGCTGCATGCACTGCTGCTGCATCTACTTCCTTGTCTGAGTACATCATTCATGAAACCCTCTCTGATAACGCACAGTTTCCTTGCCATACATGTGCCTCTGCGGTATAGGTGCCTTTTCTCAAGCATCTACACTCATGATCACCAGACATGCGCCAAGTGTATTGATAAATGTACATCCCATCCATTTCCGCTGTAACTCAGTTCGTCAATAGACGACATCCAAAACAATCCAATCAGAGCACAGAGACACACATCAGTGTACTTTCACAAACTTCTACGAAAAATCTCTTCCAAATGCCAACTTTTTCATAAAATTCACAACAAGAACCCTTAGTAAACAGCGACTGAAACGAAATGAAAAACGAAAGCAAAGCAAAAAATGAAATGAAAAGGAAAAACACGAAACGAAACTAAGACGAATTATGAGCAAAACCTTGTTGAAATGGAATAATTTATAGAAAATAAAACTATTAACGTTAATTATTTTAGCTAAACTTTGTATAAAACCCTAAGAATATCGCGCTACTATAGCAGCTAATTAAATAATTCAATTTAAATGCATAGGTGTTTGATAACAGAAAACAGAAAAAATAAACAAAAATAAAAGCAAAAAAATAAGAAAATAAACTAAAATAAATTTCGTTGCCAGTTTTGCCTATTACTATGTTATTATTAAATATTTGAAATATATATATATATATTATATTAACTAATAAATAAAATTTATTAAAAAACAAACATTAAAGTAAAACAAAACAAAAAAAAACAGTTTAACTATTCAAAATGCTTAGGTATAAAAATGATTGATTTAATTTTTTTCCAATTACATTTGCTAAGTACATATATATAGAAATATGAATGTGTTACCTGGTAGAGAAAACTGAGAGAGAAAGAAGAAAATATACACCACAGAAGACTCAAAGTAAGAAAAACAAAATGCATTTACGTATATTCAAGAAATGTATGATTTTTTTTTTGAAATTCCATGAAACGGAGTAAGAAACTCTTTGACACCCCAACACTGAAGGGTGCAATGAAAATGTATGAAGCCAACTTATTTTTTAGGTAGGACAACTATATGTATTTATTTTATGTGTAAATGACAGCACGGACTTTTACTATAATATACATGTACACAAGTAGTTTTTTATACGAGCTCCATGGGTATTTGATTTTATTCCCTTATATTTGATTTAACTATGATTTCATTTGTTTACTCTTAATTTTAATGTTAATTTTGTTAAGATATAAGAAGAAAAATAAAGAGAATTTCATCTCCGCAGAGAAGCATCGAATTATTGGAAAAACAAAATGGAAAGAATAAATGTTTATTTTTTAGCGTTGTGGTGAGTGCAGCAAATGCATGGTGGATATTTTTAACCAAACGAAAACCAAAACCCAACTATTATTATCCATAATTGTCATGAAAGTATAATAATTGTAAAATTGTACATTATAAACATGGAAGAGAGGAACTTTTAATAAAAAAAATAGAAAACAGAACAAAAACAAAATAAAATCAAGAGAGAGCAGATTAAAACTCATTTTTTTAAAAATAACCAATCGAAATTTGTGTTTTGTTTCTATCGACTGCGGTGCGGATTCGATTGGTTTGCCGACAGATGCTCATAATGAGTATGTAGCAATGTATCATCGGTGGAGTGTTCAATAATGCTTTCTCAGGTAAGCATCAATTTGGAAAACAGATCTTTAGGTGATGCAGCAGACCAATATGAACGTGATTTTTGGGGTCTGATCCTTCTGTCAAAGGTGCTCCTAGTTTGTGGGGGGTTTTACCAAAATAACTTCCATACAAGTATTTCTAACAATTCTCAAAAATATGAAGTGTCTATTATGTCCTGGGCCCTGTGAATATTACTTAAACAAGAGAATTTTGTATATTGAGTCAAATGTGAGTGACTGGTTAGTGTGCACTAGGTTAGATTAGGTTATTGGGCTGCCAGCGTATATTGCCAGCACACAATGGTCTACCATTGTTCGTCCATTGTAATACCACAAATGGTGAGTGGACCAGATTTGAAAACCCGATGAAAGCACATTAACGCTTGCTTTCACTGGTATTCGAACTTGGGACCTCTATAACAGTCACCCCAACACTGCGCCATTCAGCATTCTAGTGTGCACTAAGGCCAATAGTCTAATTACTGACTTACCTTTCTGGATCGCTCAGTGAGAAGGAGAACGTTCCAAGTGTGAATTTGTAGTTCCATCCATCCTTGAGGAAGCTACAACATTTTGGTAGACTTAATTTTTAAATCGGTATGTATGATGTGGGAGCTTGAAATCTAACTTATTTCTGACAGATCCGTGACGCAGAAGTGCAAATGTAGAATGGGTGGAACAGATTTATTGCAGGTAGCAGGAGGTATCTACAAGTAGTTCGCACTTCTTAAGATTATTTAAAACGTATATGAGGCCGGTACAATTTGGTGGTTTAGGAAAGCAGTCTGAATGAATTTGACCTTCTCGTTGTGTCTTAAGTTCCGAGCAGTACGGTAAGTGCATCCCGTATATGTAAGTGCGATGCAACAAAACCAAATCAGTTTCTTTGGAGTATCCGGAATTCTGCCATCGCTGTATAGATTTATTCAAATCGCAGGCGACTACTACTAGATTTTGCCAGGCCTCCATCGTAGTTCTTGCCAACACCCTTTTGATATCCGCTCTCTGCAAAAAAAATACGGCATCAAGCGGCCAGCTTTATACATAGTTGGTGGTATTGCAAACTTTTGTTCTGCTGAGGACAAAGAGTTGGTTAACACGTCTAGGACATATTTTAATACTGGTTTACCGGTAATGCTGTTGAAATCTGAAGAAAAAAAAACAAATGTGTTAGTAGTTATTTTATTAGTCCGTTGAATTTTAAATTTACAATGCTTCAAAAGGATTTGGATTTTCTCTTAAGCTCCTTCGACTTGCCACTTCTTCTTTTCGTTCCTCTTCTTCGAACAATATTCTTAACGCTACCAGGGTTCATTTTAATTTTAATGCTAATGAAAAACCGAGTCCGCCTGTAACCGGCTGTGGATCGAGTTGCTATTCTATTATTTGTCTTGTGTTTCCAAAAATGCATTTTATTTTGTTTAGAACTTGTTCATGAATAATGCAGACAAGGAGAGATCTTGCCTTCAATTCTCGTGTCGATGAAAGCATAGTGTTCAAAATTCGTGTGTTAGGTTTTGCAATCAATCAACTACGAATTTGTATTTTCGGTTGATTTTTATTACGGGCGATTGAAACTCCAAACGAAGCCATATGGGCGAAGACGTTCTCAGATCGCCTAGTTTGTCGCTCCTCAAAGTATATGTAGTCAATTGTGTCCTTGTCCAACACCCATACTCAATTCAACGATTATCGTTGTTTAAACGTTGAATGCTAATAAATCCAACCTAAAGAATGAATTCTAAAACGACACCTCATGCTGGGTCACAGTGCATGTAGACGAAGCTGGATAAGAAGAAAACACGTTAATTTTATCACACTGAAAGATTAAATTGAATGAAATGATAAAGACTGTGAACACCTTCGTTTTCCAAAACTGTTTCCCCATATATTCCCATTATCTTCCTCAGAAATGTACCAAACTCACTGCAATGCTTAAAAAAACAAGATCTCATTCATAAAGCGCAATTTACTTCACCCATCGTGTACCCAAATCCTGAATCCCTCTCCATTCCAACAGCTCCGTAGAAACCCAAGCGGAACATGCAAATAAGGCCAAAGTCTCGTTTAAACCCTGTGTCACTGCAGAGCATGCATACGTGAAATTAATATCCTTCACATCATCGTCGCTGGTGTGCGCCCGATCCTTTCAAAACGTCTGACACATATTTTCACTCTCCCCCGACAGGTAATCTCATTAGCACAGGCGAATGTGTGCCACCCACTAATGACAGTGCAACGAAACGAGGCGCACTACTTCTTCAAAGTTCAGAATCTTAGCTTAAAATCGCTTCAATATCTTAAATGGATGGTTCGGCAGGAGTCTCGGAAGGCCCGCACAAATTCAAGTGCGAACCGAATCTTCCCGCAGGAGGATACGACGCAAGGCTACTCCCCGCGATTTCGCCCTCGACGTAGTCCTGCCGGTTTCTTGCAATTATTTAATGCCCCCCAAGGACTCCCATTCGCTCTTCCGGCCCCCTGGACCAGTCTCATTATGATAATTTCCACAGGACTCCACTCAGATGCAGATCCCGGCTCTGCTCTGCGGACTGTTGTGTGCTGTGAATGAGTGCCGAATGCGTTGGGAAAAGTCTTCGATGGCCGTCCTCGTCGTCGTCGCAGCAGTCGGAGGAAGTTTCCCGAAATGCAATATCTTCAAGGAGGCAAGGACGCTGCGCCGCGCCGCTGAGGAGATGCTCAAGAAAGGATAAACAGAGATGCGAATTAAAATTCATGGGAAAAGAAATTAAAAAACTTTCGAAATTTATTTTCTTCAGTTTATTACTCACCTGAGGATTGGCCGCGAGCAAGGGTGGAGGGAGCCCGCAGCACGGCGGACTGTGATTTATCCTCGAGGATGACGTTCTTTGTGCTTAATTGCTTAACGGAGATGTACTTAAATTATTCAGCTAATCAACTTGGAATGGCGCTTACGGGGGAGGCCTTCACTCTGGCGGGGCGCTGCCTTGAAGGACATCCGAAGCAGTCACCGAACTTGAAAGCAAAATCCAATTTCCACGGTTGTCTGTGCCTACAATCGAACGCCAATTAAAATTGTCATAAATTTATACGTTTCGGACAACGCACGGGGTGGACACCGTCACCGGTACCGTCGATACGCTGCCGAAGGATAGAGGGGGCCTGCCGCGCCGTAACTGCTGCCGCCGACTTAAATTATCGTCCTGTCAGATACATAATTAACACTTGCGGCATTTTGCATTATTATCAGCCGTGCAGACACAACAACCGAGGGGGCCTCCGCGTTGTAGTTGGCCCTATCTCAGGCGGAAGAGAGCGACGGTGTTCACAGGACGGCACAGCAAAATTGTCCTAGACCGATTGGCACTCGAGTGGGTGGCGCTATCGACCGACCGCGGGGTGGCTGAGCAAACGTTTAATTTATGGCACTCGAGGGATCATCTTTTATGAATCAAATCCCTGAATTGCAGGGGAATGTTATAAATTTTCGGCGGCAGGAGTCACAGAAATGATTTGTCTGCCATGCACTGGGCAAACTTTAAAGACCACTCGCTGATGGGGGAGAACATGCATTTTGTCGGAGGGGTGCGAGTCGAAGTGTGCTCATCGATTAAAGGCGCTGCAATTAATTAGCCCAGCTCGAGTGGGGTCGACTTGTTTTATGGGTTAATTCAAAGTTTTCCGTTTAAACGAGTGTTTCATTTGAAGTGGGAGCAACTTTCAAGGAGCAGCAGTTTATTGGGGTCAAATCGAAAGAGGGTCTCACTTCGATGAACTGAAAAGAGATGTGTTGTTTTTCTCGAATTTTTGTTTTATGATTCCAAGAACTTTGGCGGAGTGAGCACAATTAGGGACTGTTGGAGCTGATTAATCGAAGCCTCAAGCTAATTAATTTTTGGTGGCGTTGCGGAGGGAAAGCAGAGTTTTTGAGTGTCCTCTTGACATGAATCCGCCTTTGAGAACAACGAACAACGTGGAAGTTAATCGCGTTGGTGGTGATTTGAAAGGGAACAGCATCTGGACTGCGATCAGTGAATAGGCCATCTTGAGGTGCTTTGTGAAGGAGGTTCATTAAGCATTTACTTGGAAATTATGCAGAGCAGGGAAATCGACTTCAATTCGATAACTAGCACGTCAATTGGCGATAAACGCGTTGAATATTCCGAGGGAATTTATTCCTTTCTCTGTGAAGTGCGCACTAATTGACGGGTAGGCTGGCGTTTGCTTGACACCAGTCTTTGAGTGCTAATGAAGCCGATTATGTGCTCCTGGAAATGTGGTCTGGGTTCTTCAGTTGGGTCTGCCACCTGGGTGAGTGGGTGATTTTTCTGCTTGTACTTATGTGTGACTTGAGCCACGGAAGAAGGTGTTTAGCACTTCATTTTTGTCTGAAGGGTGCGTCAGTTTTTATGTCATTGAACACATTCTTTTGAATTCATCACACCAGAAGAATGCGCCTATAAAGCGATGCTCTACCCTAAAAATACTCGTTCAGTTGAACACGTCGAGCTATATGTATTCTTAAAATATCGTCGCCAACAAGCGCAGTCTGTTGTTGGTCACGGGATCGTCGGCACATCGTCCATCAACATCATATAAACTGGCAAGCTTGAAGCGTCAAGAGGTAGTTTTGCCGAGAACCCACATGTTCTGTTAATTCGTCACAGAGCTTTTCCAATCAAACCAACATTTTGCGAAAGCATTTACATTGGTTTCCGTAAAAAGTGCAATTGACTCACGGAAAATGATCTTATAGTCTGCCCTCGTGGCTGGGAATATGGCGAAAAAGTCACTCGAATTATTGACAGTGAACTATTTTGATGCCCAACGAGGTCCATCTCACACTTTCTTCTTCTTTGGCTGGAGCTACAGTCCGGTGTGGACCTGGCCATCAGGCAACATGGCTTTCCATCTAGCCCGGTCTTGTGCTAGTTGCTGCCACCCGCGCACGTTCAACTTGTTTAAGTCCTATTCTAGCTGCGTGTGCCATCGGAGGTGTGGTCTTCATTTACCGCGTTGTCCCTGAGAGCTGGAGTCGAATACTACACTACTGCACTACATGACCTAGCTGTCTGAGACGAGACATTTAAACTCGTTGGACCAGATCGATGTCGCCCGTACAGTTCGTCGTTCATTCTCCCTTCTCCACTCACCATCAGCACATACGGGACCGAACAAATTCGAACGACTTTCCTCTGGAAGCGACTAGAAATATCCTCTTCGGCTTTAGTTAGTGTCCATGCTTCTGCGCCATACCAGCAGGACTTGGACTATCAAGGTCCATATTTATGGTTCTTCGAGATTCCTCAGTGGCCTTCCAAGTGCCAAGATGCAGCGATGTTAATATACAACATGTCACATTTAATGAAGAGAGAATTCACACGGGCTGGCGACACAGTGGGTGAGCATCAGTTGCTGTGGATGTTAAGACCGGGACTGTCATCCCCACACTAATTTTTTTGTAGTTATTTACAAAAGTCTAGGCCTCATCCCAATGATGAGGTCAAGGCGAACATTCGTGTCACTAGCGCTATGAAAGAAATTCGCTGTAATACTCAAATCGATTCATAACGAACCAGTGCGACGGAATACTGACGCCGAACGTCAGAACGAAAATAATCGTTCAGTTGTATATACACGTTGAGATAAGCATATCTTTTAAAATATCGTGGTCAATCTCTATTGTCTGTCAACTATCAACTCTTATTTTGTTGGGCACGTGACAGTGAGAAATAGATTATGCACTGCTTGATAAGACACAGGACGCCCCAATGAACAGGTTGAAGCTGCAAAAGAGAGTATTGCCGAACCCCCTTGTGACGAGAGAGTCGCAGAGCTCAGAAGAATTGTCGAATTTTGAATAAGGGTTAGCATTGATGTCCGTAGAAAGTTCAATTGACTCAAATGATAGTAAATACAGACCGTCCACGTCGCAGAATTTATGACCAAACAGTTGCCCAAATTGTTAAAACTGTAACTGGTTGTCTAAAGAAAATTCTGCTGATATACGGACTTCTGACGACCAATCCACACAATACTCATGGAACGTATTTGATTGACCTTGTGATATTGTTGTAGGAGTCGCAGAATGGTATTGAGGACCAAATATGAGTATCATACTGGATACTAGACTTGTGCTAGAGGCTTAGCCAATTGAAAATATTTGAATATTTAAATTATAATTAGAAATTTATATAAGGGAGTAGGGCATACAACTTGGACCTTGTTGCAAAGAAGGCAAAAGAGTGTTGACATAATCACTTCAAGAACAATTGTGGGTGCTGTAGTGCTTTTTTAATTAAGTTGAACTAGACGAGGCGAGGCATGTTGGCTGAGGCTAAGATCCAACCCGGACAGTAGCGCGAGAAAAAAAAGGAAGAAATGGGTATTTAATCTCTTGGATCATGGTAACCAAGTCATAATACAATCATTGAACAAGAGAAACCGTGTGCAGGGAAGTCAAAGAAGATGATCATTCGATTCAGCGCGCCAAGAAGAGCCAGTGTTAAAAAAATATTCCAGGAGATGTCACTAAAATATATCTCCCTCATGTGACTATTACTCGAGGCTTGAGCTACGCTTTAACAAGTAACAACAAGTAGAAACAGGGAAATAATGTTTTCTCAGTATAATTTGTACACAGTTGTGGATACACGGTGTGCCACAGGGTTTTACGAACACCAGATCAGGTATAATCGTTATAAACACTCCTAGAAACTGAAGTTTGAGAGCCATCTCAGTTGTATAGAAAGAGTTTCTATATCATTGACTTTTAATTGGTTTCTCTTATGTTACAGCAAGTAGCATTGAATTTTGAGAAAAGTATAAATTATGCTTCCGTTATTATCTACAGTCGAAGGATATAATCGGGCATCTGGGAACAAGTCGTGAACTATTGGAATACTATCACCAGTGAATTTGTCAATAGCTAATAGCCAAGAGACAAACCATACAAATTGAAGTACAGCAGGTCTTACTTGTTCGTTACCAAATCCATCCAAAAACCAACATTATTTAAAATCTCTTTCAAATGCCTAAGAAAGAACACAGCTCCCGAAAAGTCGCTTGACATATATCACAAAACACACTGTCAACATTTCATTCAGCCACTAATTTCCAAGGCATTCCTTCCCAACCGATCTTGCTTTCACCTTTTATCATCTACCTAGATTGGAACGCTATGTATGCCTATTATAAAGGTGGCAGTTTACGCTGTAATTTTGGAAACAAGGAAGCTCATCTCTTAAGCAACATTGGTTGAGTAACAGCTGGGCAAGTGGATTGTACAGATTGAAGTCCTTCAAATTCCCGATTGAGCAGTTTAGATCTGCCTCTGATCTTAGGGAAACCTGCTGATATTGATCATGGAACGGAGGGTGACAATCACACGGAATCAGCTAAACATGACCCTTCATCATCAAGAGTTATGAAAGTTGACTAATTTCATGTGTGACGACATACATATTCGTCCTTCAAAACGGACACCAATTATTGTCTGAAAGCTTTAAAGTGAACTTATAGCCCTATTCCTGCACACCTATGTGATGTTTCTCAAGTCGTAACTGCCTCACAAGAATGGGAGCATTAAATCAAGCTCTGCTCTCTAATACTTTATAATTCTTTCTTTTCCATGCATAAGCTTCTTTCTACTAAATTATTGATTCAAAAATATACCACAAGCTCCTAAATGTTCACGTCTCAATTGACAGTAATCCCTTAATTTTGCACGCTCTCATCCGCAATTATATCACATCCGAAGCCTTCCCGACAACCGCCACCCACTTCGCCAAATCCAACCACAGACATACCGGCACACAACCACTTCCCACCGCTCTCACTTCACTTGGGCGAGCGAGAGGGATAATTAATTGCAAATACCCGTGACCTTGTCCCAATCCAGACGACACCACCATTCGGGCCGGGTCAACCGTCTCGAACACTCATTGCCAGTCATTTGACCCGACGGCCCCGAATTCCACAACACCGCACCACACTCTATTCGTCGTGTTTGCCGATAAGGTTTTGTCGTTGAACTTTCGCCTTCCGCCAGGCACCGAGCACAAGAGGACACTCAGCCGAACTGCCGCAGCCGAACACCAGTCCTTGACATAATCGTTATTGCGGGTGTTTAAGCCTCAATACAAATATTATCACGTGATGGGGCGTGGGCGTGTGAGCTGCAAGCCGAAAACAACGGTAATGGTGCCAACTCACGCTCGCACCCGGCACACATGGCTCGTAATTAGAACGGAGCCTGGGGATCCTTGGAAGGGCGACCAAAATTCGCCGTGTAATTATGCCAGGCCGGGTGACTTTTGCACGTCAAACGTGAAGTTTCGTCCGAATTGAAGGTGTCGGGCGTTCGGCCCCGGCGTCAAGACAGCCGACGCGCCGTTGGCGTGTTCGCATGCATTAAACGGAGCCTTCCACCCGCGTCCCATGCGTACGCCAGCTCCGTATGTGTCCACCGAAATGTCATATGAATTATGGGGATAATTTAAAATGCCTTTAATGGCCGGCAGCGGGGTGTAATGAGGACTTTAGATAAAAGGAGGGAGGAACACAAAGCGCCCGCCGCGGATGCGCGTGACGCATGCCCGATGAACTGCACGGCACGGGAAGACCTTCAACGCGTGAATCAGTTCCGAGTTTGAGGTAATTCGATCCGATCCCGGGGTCAAGTGACCAGTAAACCATTTTCGGTTGAGCGACAACAATCGAAACTCATGTCAGACTAATTAGAAGTTAATCGAGTCGGAATTGGATTACATCGCGCTGTGTCCGGGAATAATCGGATGACGAGGCGTATTTGCGATGCGTGAAAACATGTGTTCTGACACCAGTGGCGAGGCGAGGTCTTGGGCGCTAAGGGACCACCGGCGTTGGTAGGGCTTCCCGGCGGAGGTGTTCAGGTTACGATGTGTTCTGGGAAATCATTGTGTGCGGCCAGTGAATCGAAAAAAGTGTTCTATGGGATTTCTCATTTGAAATAATCGAGTGTTGTATTTATACGGGAAAAGGTGAAGTTACTTCACTCCGCTCCAGGTGCGCTCATTGGAGAACTGATGCACAATTGACTACATCTAGAAAGGAGCTGGCGGGAGATTCAGCAGACAATAAAGTAACTTTGGGGCTATTTACATGAGAGCGATGAGAAGCTTTAAGCCCGTAGTGTTCTTTACAACAGGCAGACAGGGCTGCACACCCAGGGCAAAGTTGTGGACTGCTTTTAGCGTGGCGGAAGCAAGACGATTCCTGTCGATGCGCAGGTGAAAGATGACGTGGCAGTTATCCGCATCCAAGCAGATTTTACAACATCTGCCTCATGCAGATGCCTCTACCGACAAGGCTGAAGACTCTGTCAAAGCGGACTACTAAGACCTCTTGGCCGGCTTCCAACTCACAAACCTTGCAGCAGCTCGTAATATGGTAATAAGTGTCACGAGGTATCCATGTAAAAGAGTCCACACAGCAGCCTGACGATCTACAAACGGTCGAATCGCCAGAGGAATATATGCGGACATTAAGAGGAATATACATCGACTCTAACCATTTTGTCGTAGCAACAATATTCAGAGCCCGATTATCCAATGTCTTAAGGCTGCACTAGCCAACAAAGAGGAGTTTCGACTTTGATCAGAAGTCGGTCACACCGGAGATGCCCAGAACTTACGAAAAGCAATTAAGTGGGAAACTCTTCTTATATCTGCATAGAACATAAACGTCAACGATATTTGTTTACATTACCGCTCGGCTATCGACGACGTAGGAATCACTTTGGGGTACCTACCAACAACGATAAAAAAAACCTGTGCTATGATGGCTCCCGCCATCGCAGACAAATCGAGCAGACAAATCGTCACACGATGCATAAGAAAATAAGAGCATTGCAAGGGTAGTACCGGGCTAGACGACAGGAGGAGAAAAATCGTCTGTACTTGAAGAAAAGGTCTCTCGCTACCTTGCAGCTTAAGGAGCAGCACTTTGAACAGCTGTTTAATGGGAATGACCAAGGGATAATGATAAATGATAAACAAAGAAGTCAAAGAAGTATTTCTCCCAGCTAGCTTTGAAGAAGTCGGCCCGGCTATTGAAAGTTGTGACTGAAAACTGTAAAGACGAAAGAAAAACAACTGGACTCCAAATTCCTGACTCGAAGGACCTACATCATGCTCTAGTCCTGCTTTATGTTGCTGAAAACTGAACGATAAGCAAAACAGAAGTGCTGATTGTCGAATTCTACGTCGGATATATGGTCCCGGCTACGGAACATGCAATTTGGAAGGCGAAAAACCTTAAACTGCACTGGATGGGCCACATCGAGCGCATAATCACGAATACGCACAAAATATCGGAACACAATGATATGAGGAGAAGTGCAAGACCGAAATTCCTGTCATGGCGGACACAAGCCATATTGGTCTTGAGGACTGCAGGCAGCGTGCCCAGGAGGGTCAAGCTCCATGTCCTCCATAGGTCGTAAGCTAAGTAAGTAAGTAAGTAAGAAAAGAATTTAATAAGACTGATGATTCTTGCAGTAGTCAAGGAAGACAACCTTGATACTTGAGTTCATCTATTAAAGATGATTATGAGTGTTCTTATTGTTTATGCCACCCCATCTAAGGAAGCAAAGGAAATGTACCAAGGGTCTTCCAAGCTGAGCCTCCTAGTTCCAAAAGGAAAGGATGACCGGATGACGCGGTTATCAGCGACGGACTCACTTAGACCCAAGGATTCGTTGTGTTGCCACTGACCTGGTTAGCGTTCGTTACTCTTGGAACCAATTTGTTTTTTGGACGAATGTCCAGATTGATTTGGCATCCTTTTCGAATATGTCCGCAAATCCATTAAAGTTGTATTCTCCTAGGGTTTGTTGAGTCGCGGAGGCCAGTGAAGGTCGTTGTAGAATAGTTGTAGAGGGTTTTCCTATTTGTCTTCGTCCATGCGTCTGCTGTGGAAGTCGATGAGTGGTAATCCTACTTTTGCGACGCACCTAATCATTACGCAATGCCTTGTAAGAACTCCTACTAGGTTACTTAGGTTTTTACTGCGTAAACTAAGTACAAGTCTGGGTCTTGTTGTTGACCATATCTTTTCCGCAATTGGGCATGAGTTAAGGATGTTCCATCTTTCACAAATACAACCGATCGCCGGTCTTTAACTTCCGATGTACAGACCAAGTCATCGCGGACGCAAGACAGTTTGCTATTGATGCGCAGAACCTTCCGTGATAGAAGGCTTCACTGGTCGTTGCCTTGATAAGTAAGAACACTGCAAGTTCGATGAGTTTTGACACTTTGCTTTCAGGCCGGGTGAAACTGACGACTAAATTTGTCATTTTGCATGATTTATGTCTATTCCCAATAGACGATGATCTCAGTCAACAGTCAAGCGAAGCGACATCAATCCATCCTCTTCCTCCTCCTTCTGCGATACACGTACTGAACCTGAACAAGATAAGAAAAACCACCAATTCCCTACAGTCATCAGAGGAATTTGTTCCCTCTGGATCCTAATCTGCGATCGCCCCACCACAGCGCCCATGTGACAGTTTTCACATCCTTCCGCAGCAAGCACCGTCGCATAGAGTGCCCTCTCTGCCAGCAGCACCTCAACGATATCAAAGCGAACTTTTAATGAAGTAAACCTCATCTGGTAGACGGGAATTTTCATTCTCAACGATTACTCATCTCGAGTACGCGTATTTGAATTTAATGAACCCACCTAGTGGGCCCACCTGACGCGTACAAAACTGACAATCTGTCACGAATTCGTCGCCCCCCATCACGGCAGCACCGGCAGCACCGGCAGTCACCTCAAATATTCACAAAACGTAACTTAATCTAAAATTCCATCACAAAAATTTTCGCTACCAGCAGATAAGAGATACAAACAAGCCACCCACCGCCCCAGCCACACATACTCATAGCCAAGCAAATCCGAGCGCGACGCCTTCGCATGTAATGTATCAAGAGGGAAAAAAAACGTGAAAATCTCCACCAGCGACGAGCATAAGTCAGTCAAATTCTCAAACTCACTCGCTACTTTCCTGTAAGTTATGTCAATTTTCATCTCACACCCCCAGCGCGCCTGCGAGACGGATGACAGTGGGGTTTTTTTTTTCTTCTATTTTGCTCCTTCTGCTCTCCTTTTCGACAAAAGCAAATGGTATGCAAATTTTATGAGCGAAAAATTTCTGATGAGGAATTACCATCAGAAAGTCGATGGCGATGGAAAAATATCCAAGAAACAAGTCCCGAAACGAGAAGGGACGAGGAAATAATGAGACTGCCAGAGGAGTGAATTTTATGGCATCTTCATTGGAAGTTTGACACTTCCATTCCTCCGGGGAGGAGGCACAGAATAAACCTCATTATTATGGAAAATCGAGCGAGCGAGGCATTCGCGCAATCATTATAAAAGCATAAAACTTCACAGTCTGTGTCGGCCGGGGCACGGGTCTGGCTCTCTAGCTGAGCATATGGTGGAGGAGGGTGCCCCAGGGGTCCTTCACGCTCCACCACAGCCGACGGTCGGCGACGCCGACTCCGACGCGCAGCTACTTAGACATGGGCTCGTCGACTGGAATCGACGGAGCTGGAGTGTCCCGATTTTACGATTCCGCCGAAAATTGCATGAGTCTACTCGTGTATCGTTCGAGTTGACGAAATTCCTTATCAGGACTTGAGGATCTCGGTCCTCGATTACTTTGTGCTGGCGTGGCGGGAGGGTGAGAGGCCGGTCTGGCAAGCCGACGGCTCGCAGTGCCGCACCGCTCGCGACACAAGGGGAAATCGAAACTTTCACTTGCTATCGTAAATACTGCGAAGGACCGCCACAGGCTGTGTCCTGATTGTTTGCTCCTTGACAGCGTGTCCCCCGGGCAGACAATAGCGACAACACACTTTCGCGTCGTAAACTGTTTAACGCAACATTCGTTCGCCGAGTGCGGTGGGTGGACTCAGCCGAACGCGCGTTATCCTACGGCGCGGCAGTTTATGCGATTTTTATGCGAACGCGATTCGAATGTGCTGACGTTTCGCTCGATAAGGTGATTGAATGGAATGGAATACCTGGTGGGGCGTGGGATACAGGTTCCCCCCTGCTGGCAGGGGATTTTTTTACAGGTGGCTGTTTACGAGCGTTTTTAACGAAGTGTTTGGCTAGATGGGCTAGATGCCTGATTTGATGCGAAATCAATGTCGGGGCTGGTGTTAATTAAATGCCGGCCCAGAAGCGGCGGCGTTATCTTTTTAATTTGACTGCATCCAGCTGAATTGGAAATGACGAGTGAGCGGAAGCTGCGGGGTAATTGGGTTGACGCTTTCAATCACGGATTTTTATTCGTTTTTTTCCTCTTCTTCTCTTTTGCGGGATTTAATTAGATCCTCATCTTGAGAAGGTGATTTGGAATGAGTGTGAGTGGATGGTGGTATTTGAATCGTTGCCAGTAGATGACTAAGATAAATTTTGTAAAATTGCCGTAGTGTCTGTTTATGTGGCTGTAGGCGGATCTAAGGACTTCCTGTTGGTGTGTGAATATAATTGAGGGGTTATGATTTCAGGCCTTTTTAAAGACATTTGAGAGCACCGATCTTATGCAGCTTATTCACATGGCATTCATTTTTTCAAGAATTGCGACGACGACATGACTTGGACACATTAACCGGTTTTGGAAGAAAAGGTTGACAAAGTCAAAATCTTGAAGTGAAAAAAACCATGATATTCAGCAACTTTGCGGTCATCCAACAAGAGTCTCTTCAAAATGGGCATTGCTGTCCCGTCGTGGATACACATTTGCAATCACAACTGTGATAACGATGAAGACACTTTCGAAATGTTCATCTTAAAGGTTCGTCAACCACAATTACATCGAGACGACTTTTTGGCGGATACCCTCACAATTGTCCGTTATGCAGAGCTGTCCGTTGTAGAGGGGTAACATAAGTAATTCATAATCAACTCACTGGAATACAAAATTGTGAACATTAATTTTTGAGTAATTGAACACGATGTCACTCAAATAGTTTCAACTAAGTGGGAAAAAACATAGAAGACGACAACTCGAATTCACAGTCTCTATCGGTTTAATTTTTTAAATGCATTCATACAACATTCACTTCTATGATCATATTTAGTTTGCGTCTTTATTAGGGATACAACTGCTCAATTGGCGCTGAAATGCATACCCGTGTCCGGTTTAGAGGGTGAACAACGAGAGTAGCTCGATCTTAATATCGATACCGTGAAGAATTGTCCGTAAAATGAGTTGTCTCTTTTAGACAGGTGTCCGTATATAGAATTATCACTTCATTAGAACGTTTGACCTTGGTACTGATGTTGTTTGTACTGTTGACCGTAGTTATAGCCGCCTATAGTGACCGAGAACATCGGTCTAGTCATCGATGTTGTGCATCCTTTCTCGATGACAACACATACTTCGCTTTGTCATCGCTTACCGCTAGAACCAATTTAGCCGCTTCCGTTTGGATGCCAACAAATGCCTTGTGTAAGGGTCGCTGTGTCGCGTATGTTGACAGCGGACTTTTTGAGTTGGCAAATGAATTTTGCACAATCTTCTCAATAATGATATTAAAGAAGTCGCGTGGCAGCTCGACGCCTTGTCTAAAACCTTTTCTAAAATTGAAGGTGTACAGCCATTGCTCTCCATCGTCGTTCTGCTCAGTTTGTTGAGTTTGGTAGGAATGTTGAAACTAGACACGGCGTCTAAGATAAAAAACATCCTTCACTCTATAGTTTCTCTTTTGCCACCTGTGATTGAGATTCTTCAACTCGATCTAGTGAGTACTGACTGGCACGGAGTACTCTTTGCTTAGTAACTGCTCAGTATCTTGCTTTGTTGTGTCTTAGCGTGTAAGATTATTACTGAGCTGAGAACAGATTCTCAATAAAACATGTCCCGTATTGAAGAATGCTGAGATTACCACGGATTAGCTATACCATTCATTTAAAGCTGTCTCGAATCATCAATGGCTATATGCTATGAACGACTCAGTCTTTTAAATCGATTGTAAGCAATTTTCCGCAAGGGATGTGTATGTGAATGGTATCACAGCCAGAAATAAGAAAGCAAAGAGATATCCATCTTTTGCCTCTCTTGACAGCGTTTTTTATAAGCTTTTCGCGCCGTGTTTGTGAATACGTGTGAGCTCCTGAGACAGCTGATCCTCTACCCCAACCATAGTATTGGGGTGGGTTGAGGTTCTTATTTGAATATTCGCTCTTTTACCCGACATTTTTAAAATGTTCCATGTTAAGTATTCAACTGATTGACGAGGGGTAAACAAACCAACAAAGAGTATGTTCACGCGGTAAGTTAATTAAGCTCCTGCTTTTAGGAATTTCTTTCTGCAACACTAGGTTGATATTAATGAATAAACAGATAAATTTATGTTTTTTGCTCAGATGGGAATAATTTCTATAAAATGCATTTGCACTGCACTTATGTACAGGTATATATATATCTCTGAAACACTTGCATTAATCAATAAAATAAGCTGTCTGCGTTTTCTTTTTTCAAGATATGTGATAGAAGTCACTTGCAAATGTTGGCAACTTTTAATATCTAGGCTTCTTTAACTTTTTTTTGAATTCATGAATGAATGCTATGAAAGTGACTTCATTTCCCACGTATGACATAGAAATAGGCTATATATTACATTAATGGATTAAATTGATTCAAAATATTCCCGTAAATAATACGTGTCATTCGATTTTTGTTCACCCAATCCTACCATTAATGTCATGAACCAACTGAACACTCTTCGAACAATGGTACATGGTTGTGGCCAACTTCACACGATTTTCCCACAAAATCCACGAATCGGCCGTCATATTGTGGTTGCTCCATGGATTTGTGAAAGTGCTTGTGATATATAAGGGATTTAAACTACTCTCACATTCCTCTGTTTTGTAGACTAGGAAAAATTGGCAGAAGATGCATATCTTCTTGCTAACTTATTTCTGATCGCGGCTTAAGGAAGAATGCGTTCCATGCACTATAGCTACCCGTAAATTCCTTGTCAGAAATACAACACCTGCAGTTCATCAAAGAAATTAATTATTTCTCCAAGAGGGCCAGGACCTAGCTTCTCAGCAACCACTCGTGTTGTGTGTGCAATTTTATTCTCACGAGTGGAAGAAACCTACAGTATTATGCTGACTGCAAACTGGCAAGTTTGAAAAGATTTTTATAGACAGAAATAAGTACTTTTTGAGCATTGTCAGTAGCTCGATAAAGGTGGGGCCACAAAAAATGTTTTTGTTACACACCTGGAATCGAACCTAGACACTGTAGGTTCGACGCAAGTACCAACATCGCCACCAATCCTGCTTAACATGCCCAAATTGTTATTTTGCAGTGTTCATTTCAGCAGTGGTGTACCTTAAGCTTATGTTCTCTACCGTAAATTTCATTTGGACACTACCCAGACATTTCTTTGTTTATCTTCATGCGACATTTCTGGATCTCTGGATTCAGGCAACAGTGCCAGTTCAAATCACTGTGCTTTTATATACAGCCAGCTCAAACTTTCAAAAAATGAAAAAACAAAGAATCTAGGCCAAGAGGTAACAAATCTGGTGAGTTGAGGGTCTGTGAACAAAAGCAATTAAGGCAAGAAAAACGCCGTGGACTATGAATGAACCCTAAAACCTGCATCCAGTCAATTCTGGAATAAATACAGAAATCCCCCCATCATCACTTTCCGGCCAGACTGTCAGAGATCTTATGAATAAATTTTAAAATCATTTCTCTGCCCATGTCAATTGGCGATATCGGCGTGCACACACTTGCACTCACCCTCCTCCCACCAGCAGGGGCAACTGAAAGGAATTATTTTTAGTGCATCATGCGATGCAACCATGGCGAACCTGCTGACGTTTGCCTTTTGAGGCGGCTGCTGCCGTTGGTTTTTTCCTTCTTTTGGATTTTTCAATTACATTTTAAATCCGCCCTGAAAGGGATTTCTGCTTCCGAAAATAACAACACAACCACATGACCTCTGTTGTGCTTGTGCAGCACCGCCCACTCTACTCAGACTCTCCGGACTGTCAACAAGGTCTCCTTTTCAATTGCGGATTACTGTGGCCTTAAGTATTTGAATAGGTTTCCGGGACAAAACAAAACGTAACCATGAATCCCAGTGCACACACAGGACCAAACAAGCGAACACAAAAAAAAGCACACAAAAACGGAGAAAAGATTAAAACAAACCAGGATCTCTGTCAGGTCCGCTGGGAGAAATTCGACATCGACGGGGCGAGTCAACATCGAACTCTAATCCTGTGTGTGTCTATGCTTTGTGTGGTATCGCGGTTTGGTTTGCGGTTGACTTCGTCTTTTGTCTATCGTCCCCCCCAACAAAATGAAAGTCAATTTCTGGATGCGAGCGGCTTCCCGTCGCAGCGCTACACTCGTTCCTGTCGCCATCGACGGCCACTGTGTCGAATCTGATGAGTTTTTCTGCTCAGGATGTCTGCTATTTAGCCCCCAAAATTTCAGTTTGAATTTCAATTTCGCAATGGGGGCGCGGTCGAGGAGACTCGTCCTCGGCCAGCCGGGATGTGAGTTTGACAAGAGTACAGTCCATTTGATGGTGCAGCTCTGGCCGGCCAACATCTGGCGTGGTCGTGGTCGTGTGGGAAATTTCATTTCGCCCGAGATGGACCAAGCAACGGGGTCATCTGTCGATTGGAATCGTGATTAAAAAGGAAGCTGGTCGATATTGCGAAAGGACATGGTTATGCAACGCCCAGTCGACCAGTCATCATCCGAGTGATCTGTGTTCCTAGCCTTCCCCCGGGGGTTGCTTTCGCCGCGTGAATTATGTGTCTCATGACTCATGTGTGCATGATAGGTGTGCTACCCTCACCCCCACCCACCCACTCTGCTACCCCAGCTGATCCGAGAATCTACCTTGTAAGCATCCGATGTTGAGGTTTGGTACTTCTGTTCTCGGGCGCTTATTTGAAATTCCACACGGATCGTCGGGACAATAAAAATCGGTGTGTCTCAGGATACAGCGAAGGTGCGGGAGTGGGGGGGTATGCAAAAATATTTTCACTCGCCGACATTTCGTATTCAGGGGCCGTGCGTTTTTTTCCGTTTATTTCTCTCGCCAGGCATCCTTTTAAAGTGATGGCGGCGGGGTATGCATTGTTCCAGATGTGACGCCCGTCTCGACTGGAGTCGCTTTTCCCGTTCTGCACGCTGTCAGGAACGAAATCATACGGAGCACGGTCCTCCTTTCTTATCCTTGGCAAATGTCATTTATTAAAAAAAGGAGAACGAGTCAAGTGGGGGAGAGAAGGGACAACACGACGACTCGTTCTCCAGCGCGCACCCGCATAGGATGGCACATTCCTTCACGTGTCCTGCGACACTCTGAATCATGTGATAAGCGACGATGCTGCCGAGAAAAACCGAATTTCGTGGAGTTATAGTTACAACAGGCAGCAGCACATGCTACCCGCCGCCTTCGTCGTCGTCGTCGTACGAGTATCCTGCTCGACACTTTTATGCGATTACAATGGATGTTCGCTGAAGTATCAATTCTGCGCGACGAGGATGGGAGGCGGGGTGGTGTGGCTCTGCTCGAGCTCGAAAAGAGCGGTTGACTTCTTGCGGCTCGAGAGATGTGTAGTTTCTCGATTGCGTCTCCGTTCGTCTCTTCATTTGCTTCGTTGGCACCAAGTGTGTTGCTTTGTTGCTTAATGCAAAGCGATTGAAAACGTGACATTTGTAGCTCATACTGATGAGTTTCTTCATCTTCAATTTGCTTGCGAAACTGGTGCCATGGTTGAGTGGTGTCAAGGGCGGGAATGGGGTGAGTTCTGGAACGTGCCGCTCGAGTTATGAGCTGCAATTGTAAAAAAAATGTTCAATTTCATGGAGCGATTTTGATTGGAATTGTATTCGAAGGAGTGGAGAGGATGTGAGCTTCTGTTTGGGAAGCTCAAGAGGCAGTTATAGAAGATTCATTGGTTACATTTGAGTTTATTGAATATGAGTTGGTACAGATTGACTGCGTTCAGGTGACGGGGGATTCAAGCTGTTAAACATGCAGAGGGGTAGATTCTTATAGCAACCCGCCGTTGCACATGTTGCACGATAACTTTTCGTTGGGAGTTGTTTTTACAACTTTTGCTAGTGCCTCTGGTTCCATTCCAATTGGGTTGTTCAGTTGCTGGCATGACTTGTTTCTCTAGTTGTTGGTAAGTGAACTCATGCGAGCTTCCGAATTTCTTCTTGCTGCGAGTGGTGACAAAGCTGCAAGAAATATGCGGTTAGACATGAATGGAGTCAAATGTTGGTGTCAGCTTCAACTCACATCATAGAGGAGTGTTGTTAAATTGGACAAGTCGTTCAATCGAGCTTTGACAGTTGATAGGGGCCATATTGTTGAAGCTGCATCTGTCAAATAAGCTGTCGTTTATTCATGTCCGTTATGTTTGCCAAGTGACAGAGGAAGAACATAGCCTTGAACAGGATGTGCAAAGGATGACATTGAAATTAATTTATAAATTTTCATCAGAATAAGTGTTCTATTCCAACACCGTTTGGTGAGCTTCGCCTATTTTGAGGTCGTTCCTACCAAGAGTTAAATTTGAGCCAACCGATTCATACTCCCAGCACATGGATATCCAAGAGTTTAGGGACACGCAAAAAGCGGGCCCTCTGCTAAGAAGCCAAAAGCCTCGCCATTGACATTAGAAAACACACCCAGGCTCTTCGAAATCTTGTTACAGACCACAAAACATCAAAGCCACAGGCAGGGGGCATATCCCCATTCAAGGTAGCCTACAAGGTTCTATCCAGCGTACTGTGTGAACGTCTCAAGCCGTTTTGCATCGCACTAATAGGCACGTACCACTGCTGCTACCGGCTCGGCAAATTGACTTCTTCTTCTTCTCCTTTGATTGACGCTACAGTGTGGGTTGAACCTGTGCCGTTTTCTTCGAGGACGTCCTCTGTTGCATTGTCTCACTGATTCGGAGTCCATCCTCTTCGGGCGGGAGCAGTGTTGTCAATGCGCTCTACATGGCCTAGTCATCTTAGGCTTGGATCCGAAGACGCTTAACTAGGTGCATACCACTGTACAGCCAGTACAGTTAGTGGTTGAATCGGGACGCCATCAACGCGAACGCAACTTAAGGTCGCACGCAGAACTTTTCTTTCAAAACAATTAAGAGCTCCGCTTTCAATAGCGTCCATGTCTCTGCACCATAGAGCAGGAGAGGAATGATCAGAGTGTTATATAAATTTAGCTTGATAGTTCGAGAGATTTTTCTGTTACTCACTGCCCAAAGAAGCAGTGATTGGCAAGAGTAATGCTGCGCTTGAGCTTGGTACTGGTGTTATTGTCCCTATTTACTTCGTAACCGAGGTAGACGAAGTCCTTGACTGCCTCAAGGCTTCTGCTGCCCATTATGACGCTCTATCCGAGACATCGATCTTATTTTGAGTCCCCTTCTGGGTGGTGTCGTAAGACCCAGCACATCGGTGGCAGCTTCTTTGATAGCTTTTTGATAACGTTTCCATTCTTCTTCTATTCATGTGCAGGCAGCGTTAAACTTTCAGAGAGTTTAGAAAAGACTCAGTCGCTAAAGTTCCTAGCTGTCGATTGCGATTGTAGCTTTCCGACGTCAAGCCTTCCTGTCACGTCTTGACTCCGTACTTCGACTTATGCCTGCACAGGCACAAAATTCAGCTGACACACGAGCTGAAGTTAAACCACTACAGACGACGTCTTGTGACTGCTGAATCAGCTCTGGAACTAGGTGGAAACTGACTCCTAATTTTCGTCAAAAAATCATCTTCAACCAGTTCATGTTGTTCTGGCCGATAGATTGATGACGCCCATTCTACTTCGACATCGACGTGAGCAAGGCCATTAACGTAAGCTATAGGTCGATGATTAACATCTTCTTTTGGGCTGAATTCGATGATATGGGCGCTCACAATATGACAGATTGGAAATTGTGGCATGGAGGCGATGTGGACTGCCCACCAAGATCGTGCAATTTGAAAACGTTACTGTTTTTCTTGTGGGGTTTTCTAAAGCGGATCTATGTGAACAAGTCACAATCTGAAGCTGACAATTGGAAAAAATATGAACGCCAGCTGTCATCATTACGACTTGGGTGCACAGCACTGTTCCATAGTTGAATTGCACCTTTTTTTGTAAAAGCTTACAAATTATTCCCATTTAGAGATACCCAGGTTCGTACTAAGTTAAGTGAACCATGGTCACGCCATAAATCTGTTCACCACCTCAGCAGCCATCCAGTTCATCGCACCATCCTCTGCATCCGTATACACAACAGCACGTCCCTCTTCTTGCCAAATGGTGGTTTTAAACAAAAATGTGTTCCACTCTAGCGACCCATCATGGCAATCACCGAACAGAACCACAGAGTTGAATGATTAATCGTGATTAGGTGCTGAAGCACCTTCAAGTGAAAGAAATCCGCAAAGACCACTTAAAAGGATTTGTCTCGTGAGCACCTTCCACTGTCACGTTTCATGCTGCTCGAAAGTGAAAAGTTTCCAAGCACCCCCGCGGACAGACTTTCATCGGATTTAGTTTTTATGACAGAACAGCGATTTTGTCACAAATTGAGTCACAACCACTTGTCCCGGGCAGCCTTGGGCGCACGAGAACACAAGATCAACCCTAAGTGGGTCCAAACTTAAATTGCATCCCGAAACAATTTATTTCCACGTCTCCCAGCGCCAACCGAGGACGGCCAGCGTGAACATAAAGCACTCTCGGCGAAAGTTTCCAGCGAAACTCCGTAAATCTAACACACCGCCACTCGAGCGGCCTCCCCCCACCTCCCGCTCCCAATCGCTTAACCAAGGATAATCTCCCCCGAATCGCATGAACTTCACCCTTGGAAAAGTTTTTAAGTAACTAAATGAAAACCACGTCTTAAATAATTCAAGTTCGGCGATGTGCTTATTTATCCCGATTGGTAGAAGACGGAGATCGGTGGCGGTGCGGGGCGGCGACGGCGGCAAAAGTTTTGTCTTCTGGAGCGGTTCCAAGAGCAGCGCTGGCCGCAGAACGGGCAGAGCAAGACACTCGTACTTTGCTCGTGGTTAACCCTGAGTGCGTGAACCAGTACTTTACGGTTCGGGGCTGAGAGTGAATCCGGGATTTATTTCGGCATGCGGTTGGCCACTCGAGCGCACCCACCCCGGCGGCGCTGGGTGCAAGGAGGATGCAATTCCCGTGCCGCAAGAGGACACTCGTCTGCTAATTCAATAAATATGTCAGTTTCTCAAACTACTGCTCCGGGACACGAGCCGCTCGAGAGATGGATAGTGCCCGCTCGGCCATCTAAAACGTCTGCGGAGCCATTCCGCCATAACAGCGCGCCATTACTCAAGCTCCTTGCGGACCTGACAGACTGCCGGCCCGACTGCATTTCACGTTTATTCCTCTTCATTGCACTGCCAACTGTTTCGCTGCTCCGTTGTCCCGTCAAAAATAATTCCCCAATAGTCCCCCAAGGGACCGACGACATATCACAGACGATGCGGTCTTAAGGGGGTTGGAGCTGATGGCACACCCCTCGTTGCATACATTCCACCCGCACACACACACGCTGCACTCCGGCGGGGGTTTCAAAATATTTGCATATGAAAATAAATTTCTGTCGATCGATTTCCAGCTCGGTGCGATGGCGGTGGGCGCGGGCGTGTGTGTTGCAGCTCGAATAAAGCGTCCTTGCGCGGCGCTTGGCATATGGCAAACATCGTCTAGGAATTCTCCGGGACAATATACGGTTGAAGTTAACAATGCGACCGAGGAGGAGAATTGTTTTGTTACGAGGAGAATGCAAAAGGATTTATGGTCATGTCCCGTGGGAGATACACCTCTTAGACTGGATGTGTGTACACAGGCGGGTGTACAAGAAAGTCGACGAGTTAAGTTTTGCAATGTCAGTCGGTTGCGAAGTTGCTGTTGGCTTTGAGTGAAATCACACATGTGCGTTTGAATCGAATAACAATTAGGAACTAGATCGATGCCACAATTGAAGACGCGATTATATTTTTCCATGAACTCCTTTTCTTTCACATAGTTTGAACAATTTCGATAATTATTCTTGTAAACTGCAGAATGTGTTGGGTTTTAATATAAATTGCTGGCGATAATGCGATCAGCAAATATTCTCGTGACTTAAGACAAGAGACGCGTCTGTTTCAATATGATTCTTTAGAAGTTAATTAGGTATATTCCTTTAATCCTCGGGGAGGGCACAGGGCGTTAACTATGTCTAGGCGCCATCCTGTACGAAGTTCTTCAACGCGTTTGTGATGTTTCCAACTCATTCATATAGAAACCGATTCTCGTCAACTGTTCTGCTAAACATTTGTCTAGGGCGTCTGTCTGTCAGGATACTGCTTCACACATCTAGTTCACTCACGGTTAGCCGAGACCACGCTTCCTTATAAGAAGCTGTTAACTTCTGTCCCACTTGGTCATTTGGGCGCGGTTCATTTGTTGTTATTGTTGATATCCCCCAGAAAAATAGTGACGGCTGCATGCACTCTCGGTGAACTCCACGTGCACAAGAGCTTGCTCTTCTGACAACATGGCCCATTCGAGAAAAGAGTTCTGCGTTTTTCACATTCAACCATTACATTTCTGTGTAGCGCCATGGGTCTAATCAGGTGTCAGCGGATTCAAGGTCTAAGATGAGTCTTGGCATGAACAACACTGCTCCATTCCAAGTCCTCTACAGTGAGGCTATGCAAAAGAGGGCGTCCATGAAACAGATGACGCACACTACTGGGGAGGTTCCTCCAACCATTATTTGCTTGCATAATCGCATATAGATGCTTATGATCTTGCCAGTTCCTCAGCTGTTGGTTGAGGCCCAATTGTTGCTGCGCAACAGCTTCAATACAATTTATAAAGAGATGATGATGGTACACTGACATGTAAGCCTTTGTAATGGGTGGTTTTTTAAAAGCTATAGGAAAGTTTTTCAAAAAAACACATAAAATTCAGATCTTTATTTGAATCGAAAGTACGGTCCATATAATTTAATGTTTGAAGATTATTTCATGCACTAGTTGACCTTTACTGCGCCTCAAATGGTCCATCCGCTTAGTCCAATTTTGGCATACTCTTTCCAACATTTCGGCCGGTATCTCTCGAATAAATGCTTTAATGTTGTCTTCCAATGCGTCAATTGAAGCGAGCTTGTTTGTATAGACATGACATGACTTTAACATAGCCCTACAAAAAATAGTCTAAAGGCGTTAAGTCGCACGATCTAGGCGACCAATTGACCGGTCCCGAACGTGAAATAAAATATTCACCGAACTCACCTCTCAATAAGTCTATTGTTGCGTATGCTGTGTGGCATGTGGCACCGTCTTGTTGAAACCACATGTCATGCAAGTCAAGCTCTTGCATTTTGGGCAAAAAAAAAAGTTGGATGTCATCTCAGTTGGATATTCCACTCGTGAGAGAACAATAGCCCGCATAACACGAGTGGTTGCTGAGAAGCAAGGCCCTGGCCCTCTACGGGCTGTAGCGCCACCCATATTGTTATTATATCATCTTACGGTAGCGCTCACCATTCACAGTTACGTTACGATTCGCATCATCTTTGAAGAAGTACGGTCCAATGATGCCACCCGCTCGTAAGCCGCGCCAAACTGTGACTTTTTCTGGATACATTGTTAGCTCTCGCAATGCTTCTGGCTGATATTCACTCCAAAATCGACAATTCTGCTTATTTACGTACCCATTGAGCCAAAAATGAGCTTCGTCGAAACTGACCATAAAATGAAGAAGCGCGCGATGAACTTTCTTAACAGAGCATTTTGATATTAAAATTCAATAATTTGCAAGCGTTGTTCGTTTGTAAGACGATTCATGGTTAAATTATAGACCAAGCTGAAGATGTTTGACAGCGAAAAAAACACGAAACGAGTCAGTTGTTACCCTTTACCTATTCACAAAGTAAAACACAAACAAAAAAATGGAGATGGAAATTATGTAAATAGAAAAGTAAAAATCGAAGCAAGAGCAAAAGAGAATTGCAAAGGTAATGCAAAATGACACATATGAAGCGAAGCATTTTCTGGACACTACCTGTCCACAAATTCTTCGCCGAAGTACTTACTTCTCTTACTGCAGTTTTCTGCCGGGTAGTACAACGGTCCAGTTCTTGAGATTGAGTTTTCATGTTTAGTCCTTAAAAACCTTCAAAAAAAATAATTAGTCCTACTCAAATGGCTTTAATGAGATACTCAATAAGGTACAAAGACTGGCAATGATTATGCTTCTACATTGCAGGGGTCATGAGAGCTTGCCCAACTGCTGCCATGGAGGTGCTATTGGTCTCTCTTACATCTAGAGGCCGAGACAATTTGAACCACATTTCGATGCACTATTCAAATGGCTATCTACTTCTGCTTCCACTGTTTCGAAGGATATCGATATTAAAAACTTCGATTTCCAAACGACGTTTACCATTCAACCAGTCATTCAGAACAGAACAACTCTGTAGGAGACCATGTCTTCAGAGATTTAGTGAACAAGAAAAAGGAAATGGGTAGAAATATGCTCCATTCCATACAGCAAGAAACGCTTAGGTCAGTACAACCGAAAGAGGTTCGAGGCATGTATCAAAATAATCAATAACTACATCTGTTTACTAACAGACTCTATAGAAGGCCACTACAGGCTCAGGGAACACTTAAGGAAACTAGAAGCATAAGAAAAAGGCCTCTCCAGAGTCTGTCGAGTATCTAGTGAAAATGAATACGTTCTGGGACTCTGTGGGTTTCTAGCTTACAAAAGACAAAGATTTCTGGGCAATCTGAGGATGAAGTGAATTCGTAAGAAACATCTGTCATTCTCAGATTATTCTGGAAAATTGATACATGGCCTTCTCCAAATAAGCCGAATGAGATGGAGACTTTGAGTGAAATGTGAACACAGTTTAATTCGCATCCTGGCCTATGCACTTGGGCAAGACATAGCCTTGTTAATCACCAGCGTACGATCCTGGAGGTCGCTACTGTGGACAAGAAAGTGAAGAGACAAGATTATGTTTAGATCCTTCCTGTAGACAATTATCCTCATACATTCGTCTGTCTTCGACACATCCGTCCCTCATTCAACTCTCGAACAAGGAAAACATCGAAGCGCTTTGTGTAAGTGTTGCAACAGGAGGGTGTCACTGGCCATTTTGGTGTAGTAAATTCCTGTGAAAGGCATTACCTTGCCTTGTGGGACCGCATTCCCTTTTTTCAATTCTATTTCAATTTCTAAAATGAATAGACTCACCTTTGTTAGTGCAACATCTAAGTCCGTCCCTTAATCCTTCTTCCTTCTCAAAACGTAAGCAGGTTGCAACTTCCTGGATGTTGCAGTCAGTAGGCAGCAACTTTTTAGATGTTGCAGTCAGACACTGTTGCTGTCATCTACAAAATTTGTTGCACCAATGGTCGCAAAGCCGAGGGCACACAAATATAAGCAATTGCATCTTCGTCAGAATTTCAACCGCGTTTCGCTCCACCTAGGGGTGTCCACTAACCTCACCGCATTGCCACCCCTTAGAAGTGCATTTCCTCCACAATGACCTCCCTAATCCACGACTAACCTCTCAAATAATGGTTACCCATCATTTTCACTTGAATACATTTCTAGGTGGCTCCCACACTCCGCCAGCCCATTTTCCACACACGGTCAACGCTCGCTTCATAAAAAATGATGCATCACCTTCGAATTGCGCTACCTCGGCATAATCCTCTCAATAAATTTTCCCTGCCGGCACCGTTATTCATTTCAGGATTATTTTTCCGGCCTATCTCCTTCGGAGCGAATTTAAATCCATTCCCTCCGTGCTGCGCTGCAGTTCGCCTCGACGACGCAATATCGAGCGAAATAATAAAACTCATTCATTATAATTTCGACATATGAGCACTTCCCCCACCGCCGCTCGCATACATCCACGGAGCGCGTGTCCCAAAATGGGATACACCGCACAGTGGTTCGCCCGCCCAGCCACCGCCCACTTGGCGAATAACTAAATAAATGTATTTCTGTGTATTTTTTCTTATTTCTGCCGGGCTAGGTGGTGCTCATCACATATTCCGAGCGGGTATCCGTGAGCCTTCGAGTCGCTGTTGTTGTTCCGCATTGAGTCGTTCACGTAGTTCCGGGAAAATATTTTCTAAATCCATACGCAGGAGCGAAGCCCAGTGCCATCCAATTTCGAGGCAGGTATCCATATCTATGGGGAATCATTGGGAATTTTTCAATTCAGCTCTTTTTTTTTCTCTCTTTTCCGTTGTTGTTGTCATTGTTGGTGGCTGAGCCGACAGGCAGCTCGAGGAGAGTTGGGCCAGTTCCCACAGGAACGTATGCACGGGTGGGTGGGTGGTCTGGTTTGTCATTTAAATGAAATGTCAGAATTGAAAGTTCCATCACGTGCTGGGGGAATGTCGCGCGTGGTAGGCTGTCGGCTTTGGGCTCTGTGGCACGAGCTCAGCTTCTTAAATTACCAAAACCTGGAGATGGATGACGGAAAAATTTAATTTCTCTTGATTATACATTTTTGTCAGATGACTTTCGGCTTTTTTTTCGTTTTTCTGAATTTGCGCTGACGACGTTATAATTTACAGATTTGCTTTGAAAGTTTCCTCAAATACAGGAGCGTGCTTGGAATATGAACACATCCATTTTTTCCGGTCAGATATAATCAGTCTTCATCACTCATTTCAGTCGGTTGAGACAGTTGAGTCAGTCTTCAATCAGTTCAGTCAGTTCAGTCAGTCCTCAGTCAGTTCAGTCGGTCCCCAGTCAGTCTTCAGTTAGTCTTCAGTTTGTCTTCAATCAGTCTTCAGTAAGTCTTCAGTCAGTCCTCAGTCAGTCCTCAGTCAGTCCTCAGTCAGTCTTCAGTAAGTCTTCAGTCAGTTTTCAGTCAGTCTTCAGCCAGTTCAGTCAGTTTCGTAATTTCAGTCAGTTCTGTCAGTTTAGTCAGTCCAGTTAGATCAGTCAGTTCAGTCAGTTCAGTCAGTTCAGTCAGTTCAGTCAGTTCAGTCAGTTCAGTCAGTTCAGTCAGTTCAGTCTGTTCAGTCAGTTCAGTCAGTTTAGTCAGTTCAGTCAGTTCAGTCAGTTCAGTCAGCCCAGTTAGATCAGTCAGTTCAGTCAGTTCAGTCAGTTCAGTCAGTTCAGTCAGTTCAGTCAGTTCAGTCAGTTCAGTCAGTTCAGTCAGTTCAGTCAGTTCAGTCAGTTCAGTCAGTTCAGTCAGTTCAGTCAGTTCAGTCAGTTCAGTCAGTTCAGTCAGTTCAGTCAGTTCAGTCAGTTCAGTCAGTTCAGTCAGTTCAGTCAGTTCAGTCAGTTCAGTCAGTGCAGTCAATTCAATCAGTTCAGTCAGTTCTGTCAATTCAGTCAGTTCAGTCAGTTCAGTCAGTTCAGTCAGTTCAGTCAGTTCAGTCAGTTCAGTCAGTTCAGTCAGTTCAGTCAGTTCAGTCAGTTCAGTCAGTTCAGTCAGTTCAGTCAGTTCTGTCAATTCAGTCAGTTCAGTCAGTTCTGTCAATTCAGTCAGTTAAATCACTTCAGTCAGTTCCGTCTGGCATTTGTCTGCTCTCTTCCCATTTCACTAAGGACGCCGACTAAAACTTTCAAATTCATGGTCCTGCCAGTCTCTTCCGTACGTCCTCACCACAGTACCGCACTGAATACGATTCCAGCGTGTCCTTGTGAACAGAAAGCAATTTATGTCCGTCCATATAAATGTGCCATCAAAACTTCTGCCAATGTCGCCGCCACAAATGTTCGCGGAACACGGGCCAGGCGAGCTAAACTCAGATTTAAATTCAGAGCAAAAAAAGACGTCAAAGGATCTCCATGAAAATCTCAGTCGTCGCCGGCTGAGGACTTCTGTCACCCCGTTTGCCACACCGAACGCAGTAACGAGTCATTTCAATCGTCCTTTTGTTTCCCGTTGTCGACCCCCCCTCAAAGCCCACACACATTATCGGCAGCCGCCGAAAGAACTGTACCGTCTGCCAACGACAACAGATTCTCGGATGAGATTGCCACCATTACGCTGCGCATCAACTCATCCCCTACATAGCCGCCGCCATCACCACCACCACGGTGGCAGCGTCAGTGCCGCCGCATATCCTTTAAAATGTAAATCGGGGATTTGCGAATTCGTTTTTATTGCCTGGTAATGCGACAATATCCTTTGGATTCCACACCATTTTTCCGCTTCATCCTGCCACCTCCCCATCCTACAGCTCTCATCTTCGATGAATGACGTTGGATTTGAAAAGGCGTCGTCGTCGCCGTGGTTATCCCGGCTTTTTTGTTCTAACTTTCAGCGAGAGTCACGGAAAAATTCGTCCTTTCGATGCACGGTGATGCTCCTCGGTTACTTTGTCTCCTGATTGCACACAATTGGTTATTTGTCTGAGGTTGGCGATGACAGCGAGGAGAGAGTTTGGTTAAGTGGAAAATGTTAAGCGGATTTTATTATGGTAATTTCCTGGTGGAATTTCCCAATTTCCCAACTCGAGACCCACAAGATATGATCTCTTGTCGTGATTGCACTGTGCCGGGGATTCCTCTCTTCTTCGGATTCACATTCGCATTCGCCACGTAATAACACTCAACCACTGAGTCGATAAACATCCGGCGACGATGCCAACGCAGGACTCGCAGTCAACTTCTGCTGAAGGATACAAATAGTTTGCAGTCTTCGCGCGGCAACATGGCCAGCATGCAAGAAAAACTCGCAACGATACAAAACCACTGATTTATGCCCACAATGCATACATAAAACACCAATAACTGCACCCTGGCTGCGGCTGCAAGGATATCACCGACACCGAAACTCCATTGAGTGCGACTTGGAAAACTGCTCGGCAGATAATAATCACCGCCTCCATCGGAACCGCACACAAAGGACGCAAGTGCAGCAGACAAGCGCTCGCGGTGCAGTGTCGTGGCAGAGAAAAGAAAATTGCAAAAGGATCTTGATTTCGAGTCCCTTTACGTTCCTCTTGTCTTCGGCGAAATTAATTAAGTGCAATTTATCAGTCAGTGCACTGCACCGGGAACCGGGGTGGCAGTGGGTGGAGACTGGGAAAAAATTAGAAACACTTTTTCGACAAGCTGTAAACAAGGACTCGCCAAGATTTTTCAGACAGGAGATTCTTGAAAAATTTATTGGAAAACTTTTGCATTTTCTCCTCGTTTCTCTTTCCTCCACCGAGCCGCGCTGTTTCCTATTCCGATCCCGACTCCCCTCGCTCTTCCACACCACTCCTAGTCGGCGAAGTTAAAAAGTTTCCCGAAGGACTCGGGGAGAGTTTAAAAATTCATTTGCAAGATTGAGCGAATGCCGTCGAACCACCCTCGCAGTCCCCGCCGTCCACACACATCCGCCTGGTGGTGGGGGGCAACCGAGGCGATATCCTCTTCCGCCGTTAGACACATCATAATCGTAATGATAATCGCCGCATTGACTGTTGTCGAAAATATGCCCTTCGCACTGAATGAAAATTCATGTTTATCGGCTCGACAAGGATAATGGCAAAAAAGGGTGCCCCACGCTCGGAGGACATTACTATGGATTAAGTGTCAAAAAAAGGGATCTTGTTCTACTTTTGGGGGCCGTGGCCTAATGTGAAAATACATGCACGACAGATGATGATGAAAAATAAGAATCGCGGCCATCGCAGGCGAAGGTCTGTGGAGTCTCCCGGAGATCTGGGTGACGGGACTTCTGAATTATTCATATGAGATTGGTGGAGCTGGGAGTTTTTTCAACGTCGAGATGATTACATGATTATGGTTTAGCGGGAAATGAGTTATTGTCGGGACAAACATTTATTAGGGGTGACGAAATGTTTCCTCTTCCAGTTCGAATAGACTGTTGAATGAATTGGTCGTTTTTTGTGTGCGCGGGGGAGATGGTGGGTAATTGGATGTTGAAAAGGTCCTGACTGTTGATTCAGTGCGGGGGAGTCGTGCAAATGGGGTGTGAAGATATAGTGCGACATTGGACAAATGGGTTCTCTCAACCGAGGAATCTGGTGGTTACGCAGATCTTTGAGTTTAAAGTTATCATAGCAGGCGGAGGGAGCATGAATGCGGCAATTGGTCCAATAAATTATGTTTGATGCATTCGATTACCAATTGTATACTGTGGGCCAAAAAGAGAAGAACTCGTGATACAAGAAATTAATTAATTTAATTTTGATAATAACTTAAGATAAAACTTAACTTTTGTGACTGCCTTTATTTTTCAATACGGCTTCAGTCAATTTAGTTATGGATTGGGTTGACATGAGTGGGTGGTTTCACGCTGGATTGACTTTACACATGAATTTCCTCTATAGACACTTTGTAGGTGTCAAAAGACTGCAAGATGTTTTTTTTTTTTTTTTTTTTTTTTTTTTTTTTTTTTTTTTTTTTTTATTTTTTTTTTTTTTTTTTTATTTTAGTTTTGAAGCTTAATCAGTGCATACAGTTTTACAGGGTCGTTATCATATACTAGTTAGAGCTAGAACACTATTGTTCATTCTACTACAATATTATTATATAGACTGCCAGAAAAGAAAAAGAATTAATAATAATAATAACAAATGTGGGAAAATAAATTCTCATACTAAACCCAATGACATTTTTTTTTTTTTTTTTTGCTTTTCTTAATTTTTATATAAAACTTAGCTTACATGTAAATATATCTTATTAATTAGGATTTGGCGTAAGTTGCCGAATAAGTGGATTTTGCGAATATGAACAACGATTAAAGAAGTGGAAAGCAATATTGTTAATTCTGTCTTCTATTAATTCAACTTTTGCTATATTGTGGAGCTCTGAGGTGGAGAAATACCAAGGTAGATTCAATATCATCTTCAACAGTTTATTCTGAGCTATTTGTATCTTTTTTATATGACTGCGTGCGCACAAATACCATATGGGAGCACCATATGTCATAATGGCTTGAAAAATAGCCTTGAATATAATAATTTTGTTTTCAATCCTTAGGGTAGACCTTCTATTTATGAATGGATACAGAACTTTTATTAAAACATTGATTTTATTTAGCACAGATGCCATATGCTTGCTAAAGGTTAGTTTTTTGTCGAGAGTGATTCCTAAATACTTAACTTCATTTGACCAGGCAATGTCGCAATCACTTAATGTGAGGTGACTATTGGGTAAAAAGTGTGTACTTCTTCTGCGAGTGAAAAACATGGCCTGGGTTTTATTGACATTTAGTTTAATTCTCCATTTATGGAGGTAGTTCTTTGTAGTGGCAAAACCGTATTGCAGGGTTGAGCAAATAGGCGAAGGAAGTTTATCGGAACAATATAGTGCGGAATCATCTGCAAAAATTGATAAATAGCAATTTGGGATACTTGGGAAATCTGCTAGGTAGATATTAAATAGGATTGGAGCTAGGACCGATCCTTGTGGTACACCTGCTGATATGTATTTGAGTGTAGATGTGGTAGCACCCATGAATACTTTAAAGCTTCGTCCATGTAAGAAGTCTTTGATGAGAGCGATCAGGTTATTATGAAAACCAAAGTGCTTCATTTTAAACAAGAGAGCGTTATGCCACACAGAATCAAATGCTGATTCAATGTCTAGAAGTAGCAAACCGGTCGATTTTGTAATTGAAAGTTGATGTTGCACGTGTCTAGTTAATCTCAAAACGGGATGAAAAGTGTTGTGACCAGATCTGAAACCGAATTGGTGGTTTTTCAATATGGAGTTGTCATCCATAAACTCTATAAGTCTTTGCTTAATTACTTTTTCTAAGATCTTTGACAAGTTGCTTAGGAGACTTATTGGGCGGTAACTAGACGGGATGTCAGGAGGCTTCCGGGGCTTGGGTAAGGCAATTATTTTCGCAACTTTCCAGGCTTGGGGAAAGTAAAGTAACTTAAGACAGCCGTTGATAATTAACGTAACATAAACAAGTCCTGTACGAGGAAGATTTTTCAAACAAACATTTGGTATACCGTCGAAGCCGGGCGCTTTTTTAGCATTAGTATGTTTAAGAATATTCTTTATTACTTTCGGACGTATATACCAATTTGGAGGTCGAGTTTCAAATGAAGCGGTTTGATTAACTGTAGATTCCACTAAATTTATTGTCTGAGGATCACTTAGATTTTCGGAAATCGTAAATTTCGATGCGAAATGTTGAGATAAGACTTCACATTTCTCAGCATTGGAGATATACCTCATACCATTTTCCTTTAAGGGGGGGATTGGCATTCGCTTATTTTTGATTAATTTAGTGAGATTCCAAAATGGTTTTGAACATTTTTCCATATCAGCAAGTAATGAGTTCCATTTCCGATTTCTATACTCACTTACAAGGAGTTTTATACGTTGGTTTAGATATTTCAGTTCTGATTTATAGACGGGTAACCTGTATCGTAACCAATTTCTGCGAGATATATTTCTTCTTGCAATTGTATCGATAATAAAACTAGGGAAATTGGATTGAACTGCGGAACTGGGTATTCGTGGGACTGAGTCCTCGATACTATCTTTTATGACACTTGACAGAGTCGAGATCATAGAATCAACATCACTTTTGTGCTGTATAGTTGAAAGTGAATAACCAGTCAGGTTTCCCAATCTTCTCTTAACTGAGTTTTGGTAACGCGTTATGTTCATGGCTTTAAAATTATATTTATAAGGAACATTTATGTCAGCATTTAGAGATAGATCAACAGAAACTGGTAAGTGGTCAGATGATAAGTCATTGATTACAATTGGTTGAGAAAGTAATTCAGGAGAGTTGGTCAGAAAGAAGTCAATTACCGATGGATTGGTTCTTTCATTACGTGGAATGTAGGTATACTCAAACGGGTACGCTAACGTGAAAGGGTAATTATTGTGTAAATCGTGCAAGATATTGCCCCAACAGTTTGATCTAAGGCATCCCCAAGCCTGATGTCGAGAGTTGAAATCTCCGCCTATAACATAACGGCCAGATAGTTGTGTGAGCTTCAGTAGATCAGATTTGAATATTCTTTGACGATGAATATTTCTTCTGCCTCCGGGAAAATATATACAAACTATTTTAAATGTTTGATTTGGGTTTGTTAATTCTACATCAACACCAATGGCTTCAATTAAGGTTGTTTTGATTAAGGGTAGCACAGTCACTTTTAATTTCTTATTGCATGTGATGGCTATTCCGCCACCTCTAGAACTCTCTCTATCCAACCTGTAGCAAATATAATTAGGGTTTGAGAAAGAAACATTACTTTTAAGTCCAGTTTCGGTAATAAGGGCTATGTCAATATTATTTTTTTGCATGAATGAAAAGAATTCTATCTGTTTCGATCTTATGCCTCTCGCATTCCATGTAATTAATTTTATTTTATTGGGATTCATTATTTAAATATTTGATGGCTAGTTCAGTGATAACATTAAACTGTTCGAACTTATCTTTACAAACTTTAAGCTTAGAAACTAATTCATTAGTTAACATTTGAATTTCCTGCATTGAAAACAAAGTACCATTTCTAGACATAGTATTACTAATATTCGAAACATTATTAACAGAAGGTATTGACCAGGCATTCCTTGTGGTTGAATGGTGAACAGGGTGATTCTTATTTAGAGGTGGAAAATCTTCTTTTTGAGTATTGAACCCATCGTTTAATGTTTTCTTCGTCGTTCTTGTTGAACTTTTCTCTCGGTACTCAATGTAGCAGCGTCGGCTGGGACATTGTGGATCGGTGGATTTATGCAATCCCTTACAATTTGCACATTTCAAATTGATTCGATTGTTGCATTCAGATGTTGGGTGCATACCTGAGCAAAATGAACAAAAGGCTTTAATATGACAGTGTTTGGCTCCATGGCCGTACATCTGGCAGTTAAAGCATTGGGTAATTCTTTTGGGCAGCCTTCTCTGAAAGTTCCAGCGCACTACGGTTTTATTAATTACACCAAGTTTATCACGCAATTCTTTGAGGGTAATAGTACCTCGCTCAATGTACACTAAAAACAGAGTAAATTCTCTTTGATTAATTTGCCTATTTATCATTTTGATATCACTGCATTTGACACCAGATGAGGTTAGAAATTGTTTAAGATTATTGAAATCAGTTTTTTCCAAACCAGAGAGTGTTACTTTAAAAGGCAGATCGGATTATAAACTGTGTGTGTAATATTCACAATTAGAATTTTTGAGTGAAGCACATATTTTTTGATAAGTATCAATTGATTTGGGTATTATTTTAATACCGATGGACATCCGTTTGATAACTTTCTATACTCATCAATTTTGCTACTTGTCAAAATTTGATGTATGCTTTGACTATCGGATTTGATGACATTTATTGGTGGTGGTTTGGGCTCTGTCACTTTGTTAATGATGTTGTCTCTTTCACGAGGAGAGTCATCTCTGTCCATTAACTGGGAGAGAGGATAGAAGGAATTTGAACTCAGAGAGTTATAACTTTCCGTATTCTCACTATTCACACGTGATTTGCGCGAAGATTTTTTATTTGCACTCATGATGTTGCTGTCTATATTTGCATTAAGTTTTTTACTTTTATTGCCAATTTTGTCGATATTTGACTCATGGGAGTCAATATCGTTTGGCGACGAATCGCGATTGCGTTTAATTTTCGAGATCGTAGTCACAGATCACCGGGAGCAAAGAAAAACACGTCCGTTCGCTGTCAAAGAGATCGGAAAAACTGAAGACTGCAAGATGTTACTTCAAGCAATTTGTTCGTTCTTAAGCGCTTTCTGTGTAAATTTTGTGAAATGCTTGATGTCATTGTTTGCATGTCTAGATGCAGCCGTCCTCTGTCAAGTTGTCTCACTAGATCGAAATCGAAGGCTCTAGATGCCTAGCCCAAGTTGCTCTACAAACCGTAAGGTTAGCAAAACGAATTTCTGTGTCTTTGAGAAGTGGCCAGTTGATGAGTTTAGTCTGTGTGATCCATTCAGAAACTACTGTATCACTCTGTAGGCGAAAGTAAAAATAGAATATTAATACAAAATAAATGTAAAAAAGCACACTTTGCAGAACTAAAGCTTTTGACCATTCGGTCAATTAGCTGCGAAGACAGAAAAAGTTGAGCAAAGAAATAATGCAACAATACATGCCTCATATGCAAGTAATTGCAACACAAGGTGTTGTCGAAGAGGAGGGATTAATACAGTATATAGTTTCCTGTACAATGCTAACTGTCTTGTGGAATTAAGGTAAATAATAAGCATTTCGAAGGTATGAAAAACTAAAGAACAATCACCGGGAGGATAACACCGACCAGAGATAATTCCGCTGTTTCTCAAAATCTTCGTAGTACTGCCGCTAAACACTCTGATCCCAATAGACACAAGAAGGAGCTCATCTGCTTCAAGTGCGAAAAATCTAACTGCGACAACGTAAACCGTGTCATCACGCCACAAACAAATCAAATTGAAACACTTGTTTGGTGACGGGATTTTCAGTATTAAACCTAGTCCGAGCTTCTGAGGCACAGTTACAATGCAGTTCAAAACTTATTGACAAAACGTAAACGAAACCTACAGGCGACTCTATTTCAGAGTGCGGAAGGTGATCAAGAAGGTAGTTGGATAAAACTCGGACAAAAGCCTGTCGGGATGAAAATGGACAACTGGTAGTAGAGTCGCAGTCGATGCCGTGAATCTGGAAACATTACTTCTGTAGACTGTTAAACGGCGATGAGGACCAAAATACCGCTGTCAGGCAGAATGTTCCACTCAATCTGGACGATGACACTCGAAAATTCCCTCCCCCAGACTTAGCCATCAAAATCAAGACTGAAATCTAACAAAGCTGCTAGAGCAGACACACTGCGTCAGATTCTGGAAAAGGCCCAAGCAATGCAAATCGACTATTACCATATATTCGTCGATTTCAAAACCGCATATGACAGCATGCATAGAGACGAGCTTTACAACGTCATGCCTAGTTTTGACATTCCTGCCAAACTCGTCAGACTGTGCAGGATGACGATGGAGAACTCTTGCTGCTCCATCAAGGTCGGTAACTAACTCACCGGGACCTTGAATGTCAGAAAAGGTTTTAGACAAGGCGACGAGCTGTCATATGATTTCTTCAACATCATCCTGGAGAAGATCGTGCGATACTCAGACGTCAACACTAGAGGCACGATTTTCCATACGTATACGGCGATGACATTGACGTGATTGGCAGAACTCAGCGAGCCTTCAATGAGGTTGCTGACATTGAAGCGGAAGCGGCTAAAATGGGTCTGGATGTGAATGCGGGCAAAACGAAGAATATGCTGTCCTCAAAAAAGGACATAGAGCCCTCTCTCGAAGAACCAAGTTGACTCTATACAAGACACTGATCATCCCAGTCTTGGTATACGGCGCGGAGGACAATCTCGAAAGAGGATGAAGAAGTCCTTGGTCTCTTTGAGAGAAAAGTTCTGTTTGTGTTGACGGGTTCTGGAGGAGAAGTTTCAACCACGAACGTAAGGCAACATGAGTCTAGTTGGACGTCTACGGATCCAACGCCTACGGTGGCTAGGTCATGTAGAGCGGATGGACACCACAGCTCCGACCCGAAGAATCTTCGAATCCGAACCTGTCGGACAACGCAAGAAGGAGAAGGACCTCAACCAACTTGGTGTGCGAAACTGGAGACAGCTAGCCAAAGATCGCACTAGTTGGAGAGGCATGTTGGTTGATGCCCAGTTCCACCCAGGACTGAAGCGCCACACAAAGAAGTACCCACATTAAATACTCATAAAATTGGAATCAGGTGGTGCTTATGGGGAAGTTATTTAGCTCGCTAATGCTGGCGCTGAGTAAAGGGCTGAGATTATTGAAGTAGTTGACACCTAGATTTGAATACCTTCGACTTGCTAGGGCGTCATATAAGCAGAGGAGAAATCCTTGTAATAGACAACCAGCTAGAAGGCGGTTGTGCCAATTGAGCCGGTTGTGTTCGGCTGTGATTTCGATGAGGGTCGTGAGTGACGGTCTGTTAAGTCAGATATTTCCTTTGTTTTAATTCAAAAGGCTAGCTAGTTGTTGCCACAAATTCTGCGCATTTTTGGAAAATAGTAGATTGTAAGGATCCTCATAGAACGTAGTACCTCCTCCTGGTATATTGTGTCTATAAATTAATTCGCGCAGAGAGAGTTAGTCAGAGTAGAATATCAAAAATTGGCTTGGTTCATTCTTAGCTGCCAATTCGGCGCAGTTCTTTTGTAATGACATCCACAAATTGCCAGAAAGATGGAAAAAAGTCAGAGCTTCAGATGGGCAATACTGGCAATACGGAATAACAAATAAAAATAAGAACAATTGACGGGAAACCCTTTTCTGAAGGATTTGTAAAGCTGGATCAATATTGGAACAGCCTGGATGATCTGTAATCAGAAAAGCCGTTCTTGTAGTCAAGGCCAAGTTAGCATTTTTCAACTCAGTATTTGTTCCAACTCCCACCTATGGTCATGAAATTTCATCGCAAATACAAGCTACCCAGAAGAGATTTATTCGTGCTGTTGTGGAAGTTACTTGCGGGGATAAGGTGAAACATGCGGCAGTATGCAGGGAACTTAATGTTACGCAGCCCCACTTCTCTGAACGGTAAGAGCTATGCTTCGATGGTTTGGACACGTGGCACGAATGTCGTCTCGTCGCTAGTCTTCCGTGGAGTAACTTGAACACGACCCTATCAGGAAGACGCCACCTTGCCAGGATCAGAACGAGGTAGTTAGACCCTTTTTAGAGTCTAAAAACTCACTTGGTTGCGCCTGGGCATAAATCCGGATGAGTTAGAGTCGATAGCTTAAGATCGACTGACCTGAAGACCTCTAGTGCGAGCCATGCGGGTAAGATGATGATGATGAAGATGACGTAAAAAGCTCTTAGCTCGTGTAGATTAACTCTTCCGCTGGAAAGGACTCCTAGTCCCGATTCTGAGTTCAATTCGACAAGTGCAACAGTGGCGTGAGGTTATGGCTTCAATTTCGCACCAAGCATCTTTGGTTATTTTCTTACCATTCCAGGTCGAGACAAACCAGATCCACAGAAAGTATTTAGTCCCGCGTTGCCCTTCCGCACCCTCACAGACGGCCGATGATCCCTGCATTCAAACACTATTCATCAGTCCAGAAAGGAAACATAATTATTTACCATTTCCTTTCCAATCTTGAATCGCATTGGACACCCTTGGCTTTGTGTCTGCCGAGACACGCACTCAGTCGGAGCCAACTTTAGACCTGTCGGAGATGTCGCTGAAAATCAATCGAATTCCTGGAAGTTGTCAGCCCTAACTGACGCAGCAAAATGAAGGCATTTCGCCCTGTCACGTTTCAATTACCAGCTCCACTTCCGGCAAGACATTTCGAACACAGCTTGCTTCGCCCCACCACCCCAGGCTGAGCATTCCAAGTTTAATGAACTCCATACCCACCTCAGAGGGACTGTCACAACAACGCTCCCCCACCCAACAGCAGACAAATGACGCATTCATGAATCGACAGAAAGCCTGCCGAGGTGGAGAAAATCGCCCGGCAACAAAAAACCAACATAAAATGTCGAATCTTGAAACGATTTGCCCATTCAAAGTGTCAAGCAGTCCCGACTGCCGACCGAAATAGAGAAACATCCTGTAAACACTTCGTGAAGCAAATGCGACGTAAATTGCCAATTTGAAATGGCTTTATGACATATTAAGGACAATAACCCCCAAAAGTGTAATCCTCCCAGTGAGAAGCTGTCCTTTCCGTACGCGCCAGTCGTAAATGGGATCAGGAAGCAAAGTCTCGCAGCGCCGAGCTGAAGAAAAAAAAACATATAGAAGACCAAAGTGAACGCTCGTTTCTGTTCTGTTTCGTTTTTTTTTCGACAGTCCTTCGGCCCCCATTTTCATTTTCGGGAAAAGGACCAAATCACAGTTTAAGCACTGCTATGGGGGCTTGCGTAAAACTTTCTCAATTATTTCGGGATATTTATAGTGTATATCCTTTGCGTTCAGTTCACACCCCCGGATGAGTGGACGTGACTGGGGGGAGACACCAGCGCCAGGGTGTGTTTCTTGAAAGAGATTTTCCCTCTCAAATATTCGACAAAATACTGTCGCTGGATTCGAAAAATCGTCATAAAATGTTTACACGAGGATCCTTCGCCCCCGCCGCAGGACCTTCGGACGGTCCACTATGAGGAGGGTGGTGGCTGGCCGAGGACTGAGCTGAGGTGGTGGGGTTAGTTATTGCATTATCCCGAGCAGACACACATGGCGGGCAGTGGGTGGGGGTGCTCTCGGGCACAACGCCAGGGGCTACTCCCCGAAGGGTCGCATTGGTCATATTCGGGGAATTTTATCTTCATTATCCTGAGTGTGTCCGATAGAAAAGTCGTGTCGCAAGAATGGGTTTACAACTTGCGTAATTAGAGAAGACACATTCCGACTTCCTTCCTGCGAATGCGACACAAACTTCCACAATTCGGTGCGGAGACTGCTTAATAGCCTCAAGGAGTTGTACAGCAACCACTGTGTCACCTCGGCGAACACATGTACCAGCGTACCGCTGGTAACACGTTAAAGCCATTACAGGGGATGGCTGCTGGTGGGGGTGGCGAACATAAGGACGTCTTGTCAGTCTTGTAGCAGACCGTAACTTACAACCCCTTCTCGGCGATTGTGTGAACGAGCGTGTAAGGTGCGGTTGTGTGGATTTTTACTCAGCACACACAAGGATATCTCTCAGTGCGGTGCGGTGAGGTGTTCAGAACAGAATCATGATGTGGCAATGGAAAGTGAGCCCGACAACATCACGCCGGCTCTTCGGTGGCGTTGTGATGTAAATTGCTTTTTGAGCAGACACTAAGCGAGTATGCAAATCCCTGCGTCCCACGTGTCACGGGCAGACACAAAGGGATACGTGTGCCCGTAAAAGGATTGCGGTGCGGTGTGTGTTAAATTAAAATTTATTATTCCTTTAATTATGCTTTATGCCTTATCAGAGAATGCGAAATCTGGATAAATGATCTTAATTAACGCCGCTGACGATCTTTGAGGTGTGTCGGTATTCGTTTGGCTGGATGGGTTGTCATCGGGGGATGTGCTTGTGGGCCGCTCCGCCTTTGCCGGATATATCGGGTATCGATTGTGCGGACTATCGGATTCGGATCAAAAGGCAATTTGCATACGAAATTGCGCAGATTATTCGTTCGTTTTTTCCTTGAGCATCGTGGGTTGGGGCGGGGGCGTGAGTCGAGCCTCCGTGTCGAAGGACCATTTATGGACTTTACTTGTTGGGCGAGAGTTCTGTGGGTGGGTGACTTTTTGGGGCGGACATGAAGGGTGGATTGCCGAGTTTAAAGTGGATTACTTTGGTATAAATTTAATGCTGGGATATTTTGTGGGTTGTTTGACACGAGTGATGCAAAGTGGCTTATGCCGAGTGGGTCCTTCTGTGTGACAAGATGTGAGGCTATTAAGTGTGAGTGGATTTGAAGGACTCAGTCATCGTGCGTCACACCACTGGAGAGCAATCAAAGTTGCGGCTCCAGAGATTGCTCCATAAAGCAGAAGGCGTTGCAAAAGGCACAAAGGATTCAAGGAGTCTTCGAGCAAAAGTTGATGAGTGGACGTGTGGGTGGCGGAAGTACATGTGAAGTTGTTTGTTTTCCTTTAAGTCACAATGAGTGTGAGAGATGAGATTAGGGAAGGCTTTCAATGCGGCAGTCACTTGGTATTCATCTCGAATGGCGACGCCGGCAAGGCTGATGCTGATGCTGATGCTGATGCTGATGCTGATGCTGATGCTGATGCTGATGCTGATGCTGATGCTGATGCTGATGCTGATGCTGATGCTGATGCTGATGCTGATGCTGATGCTGATGCTGATGCTGATGCTGATGCTGATGCTGATGCTGATGCTGATGCTGATGCTGATGCTGATGCTGATGCTGATGCTGATGCTGATGCTGATGCTGATGCTGATGCTGATGCTGATGCTGATGCTGATGCTGATGCTGATGCTGATGCTGATGCTGATGCTGATGCTGATGCTGATGCTGATGCTGATGCTGATGCTGATGCTGATGCTGATGCTGATGCTGATGCTGATGCTGATGCTGATGCTGATGCTGATGCTGATGCTGATGCTGATGCTGATGCTGATGCTGATGCTGATGCTGATGCTGATGCTGACGCTGATGCTGATGCTGATGCTGATGCTGACGCTGATGCTGATGCTGATGCTGATGCTGATGCTGATGCTGATGCTGATGCTGAAGCTGAAGCTGGTGGTGATGCTAATCATGGCCACTAATCCGATATACTACGTCAATGGAATGAGTTTATGGTGGTTTACGCTTCGTCGATGTGGTTTGGCATTTTCGATGAGTCCTTTCATGCTCATTGCCATGTACCGGGCATCCTCCTACCATCATTACCGCATCCAGACGTGACCAGAATACTGCGAAGCATACCAAATGCATCCATCCATTCTCTTAGATCTCTAAGTCCACTAAATTCATTCCGCGAACAAATCAAATTTGCTTCCAAAATCAATCTCCACTTCCGCCCTCAGCAACAACTCATGTCTAGACCATCCCTCGGTCGCTCCTCATGCTCACGACGACTCTGACAGATCTCCAAACAGCAGAATTTTTGAAAAATGCTTCCTTCCGAGGCACGTCAACAGCCCCACATGCTCGGCACTTTCCTTTTTCCTCCTCCCAGTCACAACACCGCACGGCCAAGTGCACACACAAAGAACTTCAAGCGCCGTGCACAAATCGAAAACTCAAAACAGCATCGCTAGTTGAGAATATCTTTGACACTGACAAATGGTAAATTTTTAAAATCCAAGGATTCACTTTCTTTTCCTTCCTTCCGTTTGCGTTTGGTTTCGTTTCGTTTCATCGTCCTCAGACGCTCCTGTTCCACGTATCTGATGCTGCTGCTGCTGTATTATGGTCCTGAATTGATTGAATTCCACTTGTGCACACAACGTGACGTGATGTTGCAGTTAAGCTTCCTTAAACACACCAACAGAGCGGGTGGGGAGGGCCAACGAGGATCCTCTGCATTGGCAATGGCGTGTCCTGACACACTACAAAAGAAACAGGAGCACCGCACCTACTGCAACGACTGGTATAATGATTGTACATTCAATTCAAAAACAATTTCCTCGGAGAATCCGATTCGCAGAACGGCGCAGTAAACAGGATGCCCCGCGTTTGTTGGGAGTCGCACATACGGGAGGAGTCTTATTTTTGTTCTTACGTCGCGACGGGGCTATCTCACACTTTTCACTTTCACGGGACACGTGATGAATTCATCGGGCGGCTTGTGCGTGCCTGGATCGAATGTGAAAAATGACTGTCGCTTCTGGGATGCCTCACTCAATTCATGTGGAATAATTTTCCCATTACCCGTATCCTTTAAGTCCCTGCTTTTTTTGTTTTGTGTGTGGATCCTCCCTTGTGAGCTGCTGGCGCACCAAAAATTAATATTAACGAACCACCTCCGCTGGTGGTTGCATACTAATTAGTCATTGGATCCTTGGCGTCCTTGTCATCGGGCCCCGCTTCCTTCGTGGTGTTCGGCACTCCGTTGACCTATAAAAATGGATGGTAAACTTCACTAATTAGTATCGTTAGCTCCTGCTCTTCGGCCGCCGAAACCTAAATGGAGCGGCGTCGCCGGAGGGCACGTCTTCATCAGCAGCCTTGTCGTTGTTTTCATGCAGTGTCCTGGCCCGTGGACGGTCCCGAACAATGATAATAATTCCCAACCATCTTGCCGGCGCTGGCCTTAATTGCTCACGTAAGACAGGCGATGGGCGATGCCTTCGTAATAATGTTCGTCTTCGCCGCACAAAAACTACAGAAAGGGAAAATTAATAATTTTTCCTCGCCGACGACGATGACAGCCTCCTGTCGAGGGTGTGTACCGTGCCGGCCCGCCGCGCGTCTTTGACTTAGTGGCATGGTTTCCTTCGGCGCTCGCTTTCATTTTTGGCGCCCATCTCCCGTGTCATTTGGCTCGGCCTCTAATTGCTCCTTCTGTTGCCTTTTGCGTGCTGCTTGCATTTATTTGGCGTGTCCTGCAAAAGAGAAGTGCTCTGTCAAGCATCCCTGACCTGAATACAAATTTTCAATTAATCGTCCTCAAGACGGTGCTCCTTCAGCGGGCGCACAGGTAAAAATTAGTTTCGTATGCACAAGCCGACCCCTCGGAGTGGGTGGTGGGGCGTCATAAAGTTGATCGCAGGCAACTTTAAATGTCCCATATCCTCATAGAAGATGACTGCGCCGCGCCGAACCGAGTGGTACGCAGGAAAAAAAGGACACAACTTTAGGGTTTTCAAATTGAATATCCTTAGCATCCTTCTGCTCAGCCGAGGCGGGTGGTGGGTGTCGTCGGCGGCAGTTCGTGCGGGTAGGGGACCGGGTCCGAGCTGATAAAAGATTTATGAAAGAATAAAAAATAAATGGAAGGGATAATAACTTGAGTTGGGATTGGGATTTTTTTTTACTGGGCGGCTGGCTGGAGAGGCTGGGATTACGTAAACATAATTTGGACTGAATTGAGTTTCGGTTTTTTTGTTTGTTTTGTGTTGTTGTTCGTTTTTGAGAGACAGGATAACGAAAGGATGTGCATGTGAGGAGCGAGAGTAACTCGAGATTACATTGTATTCGGATGCGGGATTTCGCTTTTATCTCCCTGCTGGAGGGAATGTGGACCATATGATTTTTATGTCAGCTTATGTGGGCTTTTGGGATTGTTTCATCACATTGCGCTCTGGCTCCTTTGTTGTTGTTTGAGGAGTTCGCCTTCTTTTTATTTTGTTTTAAATGAATTTTTGCAGAAATAATCAGATGAAAGGGAAAGCAGTTGGTCTGATTTGAATGAAAGTGGGTGGGTTGGAGCTGTGGGATCGATTGAGATGAGTGTGGTTAGGATGGAAATGAAAATCGAAATAAACCGAGTTAGTGATGATAAGTTGGCTGGTCGGGGTTTATTAGCGGGTAATAAACTGCAAGGCAATCAGCTTGCGTGGTCATAATAAAAGTCGACGATGAGAGGAGAAGCTAAAATATTATGACTGTCATAAAGTTGTGATGGCGGAATGGCACTCGAGGAGATTACTTTGGTTTAAGTAACGACGAAATGAGGAGCCCCTCGAAGGTTGCGCACGGATGAGTGCCAGATGTATGGCGCGCAGTATTTGGGCATTACTGCCCTTGCTTTGAATTGCCTTGACTGGGAATGTAATAATGATAGAAGTGACCGTTAAATATTCAAGAGCCACATCGTGAATGCTTCAAGGATAGAATGGAAGGGGATTGGACTTGGCTTCATTGACCTTGGCGTTGATTCTCATGAATCTCTGGTCGCGTAAGGGTCTGCGCGTTATTACTTTAGCATTATTATGCTACAATGTGTAGTCAAGGTCTAATTAGTTTTGCCGATCCGAATATTGCGTCTTATTTATGGACATTGAACTTATTCGTAAACAGAAACGCAATTTTTGGGCCAGTTTGAGTTTTGTGCCAACATTGGCCACATTAGCCGCAGTAATATCAAGAGACTTGGGATTCGGTCTGACTTATCGTGGAGCACGGACTATGCTTTCTCGCAAAGTTAGTGATGAGTCCCAACCTGGTGAGATGTCAGCATGATCACTGTAAGTGCACACATCAAGTTTTCACATTCAGCCTCCCCGTGGCGCAAATGAATACCATCCACAGCAACCACTGTGGCAAAGAAACAGAAGCAGATGATTTTACCGCTGACGGTCTTAGCAGACGAATTAAAAACAACGATCTTTGATTCTCTACGTGGACTTTAGACAAACCACTTGCAGCCGAACGCTAAAAAGCGGGCATCATGCTTCAAGAAATGCGATACGACAGGCCGGGCGAAGAAGGATTAAACGAAGGAGGGAACTGTGATATTTACTACAGTGACAGCTACAAGGAACGAGGTCAGAGCACAATTGAAAGATGGCTTGTCGTCAACAGCAGGCTTAAGAATGAAGTCTTGAGCTTCAAGCGAACATTTGGTGATGATCAGAATCAATGCTAAGTTCGCCATGCGTGCACGCCTCCACAAAAGAAACGTCGAGTCAAACAGAAACTGCTTCTTCGAGCTCCTTGATAGAACCTACAAGTAATGTCCTAGCTGTGACTTTGAACATCTTTGCTAGCTCAGTCTCAGATCACAGCCTACAACATATAGCCTCCGTTAACTAAGGATTATCGACTTTGCTATGGGGATTAACACGTAAGAACACTGTTCCCACACTTACCATCCATTTCCATTTTCTACATCCACCACCAAAAGGATCCAATTGCGATTGACTCGAGCTATTTCAGCAGCAGTAAGGTGACAACCAACGATCATTCGGACCACTATCTCTGTAAAGGCGAATTCCTGATGAGGATTTCCCGGAAGCCAAAATCGACAAAGTGCTGAAAAGACATTTAACGTCGCAACGTGGTTATAATCGCAGGAGATCGCCACAGATTTTCTCCGCCTCTCACCAAATTCAATATCATTGACATAAGTCCTGAAGACCAGTGGTAAGTCCAGAGTATCGCCAAGAAGCCATCAGAAAAGCCGAATAGCCGTTCTAAGTTTGAATACGCCACCAAAACTATGCTTCTGGTTCGATGATTAATGTCAGCAGCCAAATAGGAAACGTACAAAGCGGGGCCGAAAGATCACTTCTGCGGACGTAAGAATAATCATCCATTATAGGCGTAATAGTGACGGATTCCGCTCTCCTGACTTCAATGAATTTAGGGCAGCAACCTCCACACTAAAGACCAACAATTGCATGCTAGTATGTTCGACGGATGGAATCTCAGCATGATTTGAGAGGCGACTAATAGGTCTAATGAATTGACCAACTATTGACATCACAACAGATCTTGGCAATGACGCAGGCTTCTTAGGGTTCAAGACCCATTATTTATTTGTCGAAGTTAAGGGTGCGTATGACAGTATTACAGAGACCAGCTATTCAGCACATTGTCAAGTTTTACCATTCCTGCCCGCTGGTCCGTCAACATCACCGACACCAGGGTTCAGACAAGCTAACGTAACATCATCTCGAAGTCAATTGAGGAATCAAGCCCTCTCTCAAGGAACCAAAGCATCATCATATAAGATCCTGATAGTCCCATTCCTGGATCAGAAGATTGATAGTATATCTTTGATCCCGTATGTGCTGATGGTGATAGGACGAGGAATCTGAACGACCACCTATATGGGTTGTATAGCGAATTCGATTTGGTCAAACGCGTCCGATTGCTAGGTCATGTTTAGCAAATGGACACCAATGTTCCCGGAAAGTCGAACCGGTAGCGTAAGCAGCTGCAAAGGAACCTCCATCAGCTCGAAGTAACTTGCACAAGAATGTTATAGATGAAGAGACGTGTTGACTGAGGCCTAGATTAACCCACCTACAGCGCCAACCAGAGAAGAAGGGCTAATTGTTGGGCCCAACCATACTTTTAATGGCATACGCTACGGAGATAGTGAGATTAGTCAATAGCAATTTGTTAGAGACCAACAACGCAATGATGTGTTCATTCATGCAGCATTATGGCGTGTATGTGTAATCATGTCCGCTTTGTTGAAAATGACGTCTTGTTGATAATGCAGCAAGTTCCTCGCGTTTGTAAGGCAACAGAGTGGTTAATAGAAGAACCCCCCAAGATTGTAAATTGACTCCTGTGCTTTTAAACATTGCAGTAAATTAGCGATGTTGCTCCCTATGTCGGCTTCTCTAGGACTCCCCTCTATCCACTCAACTTTTGTCTCACATGCAGTCTCAAAGCCACCACGGGTAAGTAAAATATGAAGGGCCTGCTCTGCGAGACGCACCCCAAGCCACAAGCCTTCCAACTAATTGATGCGCATCCAACGTAAAGACACCTGCCTGTGTGTGTGTGATTAGGCATGTCTGCCTCTCACTCACAGTCCTTATCATCACGTTCCTCGTGACACAGTTCTCCGCTTACATGAACGCATACACTCCCTCCGGCTGGGCTTGCTCCCACCCCACCTCTCTCCGCCGGCACCACATTTCGGGTTCATTAATCTCCTCTCATGCAAGAACACCCCCAAAGGCCCGAAACCAATTAGCTCGGCTGCTCCCCCGCCACTCAACCCATTCTCGCCGACATCTGCTCTTGGGCTGGCAACCAAATCAAAACCAAGTCTGTCTTCAAAAGGCAACTCAAATAAACACCACATTATGATAAATAATCCCCAGAGGAGCACCCAAACCCACCCGCATCACGTGGCCCAAATTTTCCGCGAAATTTATGAATGAAACTCATACCATTACCGCTGTCAGTTGTCAGCGAGCCACGGACTGCTCCAGGGAGGCGTGCACAGTGCGACCGGCACGATGGGTGCGAAGAGTGCGAAGGGATGCTTTTCAATAAAGCAGTCACAAGTTTGACAGGAACTCTTAAAATTTGACAATTCACCGGGCGGAAACGAAGCAGGACGCACGCCAAATGAGACCGCCAAGCGCACACATGCACACACTCACGCATGCAACACACACGCTCCCGAGTGTACTCGTGAACAGGCTGAAAACCCACAATGTTTGATTGATTAAAAATGAGCATGCTAGTAGCACGTAAGGACACCGGGAACGACGACGCATGGGTGGCGAGGATATTCAACCCCGCAGAGTCGGTTGCCGCCAGAGCCGCTTTGTTTGTTTGTTTCCGTAATTAGGGTGAAGGTTTTTAGGTAAATTAATATCCACGCAGAGGTTCGACTTGCTGCGTTGTCTGGGGCGGTCCGCCCATCCATGTCATGTGGATGAGTCGTTATGATATTTTGACAGACAGGTTGTCGTTGCTTCCTTGCAGTGGGTGGAGTTCTTCTTTTTGTTTTTGGGAATCATAAATTGATATGTCAAGACACATGCCGTGGTTTTTCGGGGTGGCAGCGGTTGTTGGGAGGCACTCAGTCATTCGTGGCGCGGTGATGGGTGGTGGATGGTGGAATGAAGTTTCGCAAATGAACTTGAGCCTAATTGCATAAGGGGGTGGTTATGTGGTTGTTCTGCGCTGGAGGCAGAGGGAAGGTGATATGTCTTCGGATGGGGAACCACAACAGTGATTTGTAGGCTCTCTTAGGCAGTCTCTAACGATGATACAGAGATTAGGAAGACGTGGAAATGATGTTAGCTGCTGAAGAGGGATTTTGGCAGCAATCGTCGGTTGCGAGGCAACAGGTTTTTGTGTAAGAAATAGTCGAAAGGTTTAAGGGAACCTAGAGTTGGCCAGTCCTTCCTGTCATTTGAAGAGTTTTGTAAATTTTGCTTAAAATATTGATGTTGCCGTGGCGGCTCGTGGCGTTGTGGGTATGTTCGTCGACCCAAACGCAATTGAATCTCAACATCGTAGGTTCGATCCCTAGTCTGGACGAAAAAACAAAAAAATCCACGGCCCCATCGCAACGCTTTCGAGTCACCGACAATGCTGAAATTTGTGTTTGAAAAAAGCTTCGGAAACTTGGCCGTCAGGGCGAGCGTGGTGCAGGTCCGACTCCAACGCAGTTGAGCCTCGACGTCTAATTCGATCCCTAGTTTGGACGACAAAAAAATATAATTTTCACGGCTCCACATCTTTTGAGTTACTGACATTGCCCAACGAGTACTTCTGTCTTGAAAAAACCTTTTCCAAAACTTAGCCTGATCACACTCAGTAGTTTCTGCTGGAGACAGGGTCTATGCTCAGAGGGCAAAGTTGCTGATCGCTCTCAACTTGGCGGGACGAACCTCTTCCATGGATAGCATGAATAACACCCGTTGTGAGGTGAACTAGTGCATGCAACGATTACTTTGTGGTTGTGCGGAGGGCTAACAACTTGCCCACAGAAAAAAAAAATAAAAAGAGCAAACAGCCTCGGAACAGCGACAACGACGACACGGCGCGAAAAAGTAAGTAGTTTCAGCTGCTTTTTGCGTCGATTGATCTCGTTGACAAAGCAAACTTCGTTCGCAGATATCAACCAGCACGGCACTTACTCCTAGATTACCCCACCACACAGATGAATTAAAGTAAGCAATGGACCCCAACGAGAAGTTCTGAAACAGAGAAGCTTCAAGCTCTTTAACCCCTTAAAGCAGCATCTCTCAGACAGAACATATTCGAATCACCAATCCAACCCTACTGACACACAAGCACAGCCGGTGTCACCAGAATTCCTTGACATTTCGGCAATCTGTCGTGGCGTTGTCAGAATTCGCTGCGTCGCGCCGGCTTGAAAGACTTCCACATCGCAAATAAATTATGCTCGTGCCAACCTCGTCATCTGTCTCCTGCCACCCGGGGGGCACCATCCCGTGCAACAGTAAACCACGGCACGCACACTCGAACACCCGCGCTGTAAACAAAAATTAAAAACCGTTCATAAATTACCGTCACATAAACGAATTTCACTCGATGGGCTGTCGGCTGTTTTTTGCGACCGACGCCTACCTCGCGTCGTGCGAAGATTAAAAGCGACAGCCATGCATCCTTTCGCCGGAAGAACACGGTTTTCGTCACACAAAAAAGCAGGAAACATATCGCTTGTAGGCTCCTTTGACTTTTTATGGCGAATTTAATTCGCCAACGTCATTCGGCACGCCACCACTGCCGTTGTCGCCGTCGCCGTCGCTGCCGTTGCTTCTCAAGCTCAAAATGAAAACTGTGACAATTTACACAGAGCGCCTCCTGTAGCCATTCGGAAAGGCTCATAAAACACTCGAGCGGAGCAGAGCACGGTGCGGCGTGTGCTGTACTGTACACGGTGGCGGTTCGGATCGGGCGCAATGGGGAGTGCGTACACCCCACGAGAGCAGGCCGCTCCTCATGGGCTGCCATAAATTATTAACAAGTGCGCCAGCCGTTGTGTGAGTTACTTTTATGCTTAATGATCCATCTGGCACTTAATCCAGGATAATAATTTTTTTCTTCTGTTCCTTTATCGTCAAGTGCACTACCGCAGGACTCCTTGCCTGTCGCACGGCCTCCTGAAGTTGATATCGGCTCACAGAGTTCGTCTGTGCGTCCTCCTCGTCGTCGACTTCTTCTCTCCTTGAAGAGGCAATAACCGAGGGGAATGGGGGAGAAAATTGACGGCAGCCTGATGGAAGGATAATGGGTTGAATTGAATTACGCACGTGCTTCGGTGATGGTGTGAATTATGTGGCGGCCCCCTGCAGCCGCCCGCCCTGAGATCTGCGCCAATTGAAGGTTTTTCTGTTTCGTTTTTACGATTCGGGCAATGACGAGAGCTGCAATAAAACAGTTTTATTGGCCAATGGTTTTTTGAGGTTTGGCTGCGAATGGGGCCAAGTTTGAAGTTTAAGTGGGCCCTGGGTTCACGGATTCGGTGCGGTGCTTTCGAAATAAGTGAGCACTTCGAAGGTAATCAAGATGATGATGAGTGCACCTTTTGATTGCGGACCTCTGAAATTGAGCGCGTCCGTGTGCCTCGAAATGGATGCTGCCGAATTTTACGTCCTAAAGCGGCGGCGGTAGCAACTCCTGGTTGCAGTGAAAAATGAGATTCGTTCGCTGCGTCGTTACGCGCTTACGACGGTGCTATGAACTTCTGGAAATGGGCACTCAATTTATTTTTGATTTCGAAAAAATGGAGGCAATCAATATGAGTGCCTATGGGCGTCGGACGATTTAACGCCTGACCATTTATTTTGACAAAAGGCTGGTGAGGTATTAAAGCTCATAGAGGGGTGGAGGGACTCACATTGTTGTGACCGCAACGAAAGATGATGTTTCCGGCAGCACTATAATATCGTCCGCCATTTCTTGTGATGCACTCTTGATACCAGATTCAAGAATCCGCACTGCCACTTGTTGTGGACACACAATCCCCTTTGCTTGTGGGCATTTGGTGTTATGATGTTTTATTTTTCGTGTATCCGTTGAAGCGACACAATAAGAGGGTAGTGTTTCAAGTCTCTCATTCTTCTATTGCCTTTGTCATCACTTAGTAATACTTTGATCAGTACTCAGCTCATTAATGATTCTCAATAAAACTCTCAGTTCAGTTTTTTCTTTCCAAAGTTGGTAGGTGTGTCCAGCCAGGGCCTAGCTTCCCACCAACCATTCGTGTTGTGCGTGCTATTGTTCTCTCACGAGTGGAAGGGACGTACAGTTTTATGCCGGATCCGAACGGCCATGTTTGAGAAGCTTTTTCCAGACAGTAAATACTCTTTGAGCTTTGTCATTGACTCGAAAGAGGTGGGGCCGTGAAAACTATTTTTGTCGCACAGAGCAGGAATCGAGCCTAGGACTTCGAGGTTGGGGTCGACGCACACACTCTTCAACATAACTAGAAATATCAACAAAAAACAAGTAAAAAGACAAAAAAAAACACTTACAAATTGTCAAATAACCCATGCATACTAACCTCAATAAGCAAATACTCTATAGCTTCATCTGTGATTTCGAATCTTTAATGCAACTTAGTCGGCAATTGACTGTACAATTTTACTGAATATTTTTTGCTCAGTAAGTTGCTTTGTGCCTTATGTGTTGAAGTGCTGAACTAATGAATCACTGTGAATATCATGAACAACTGATAACCACTCCTTTTTCCGCTGACAGACCAAGGATTATTCAGTGGAACTTCTATGTCTTTGGCTTCAGTATTGTGATGATAATATAATTGCAAAGAAGAATAGAAAACTTGTATTTTACAAAAAGAAAAAACAGTATATGCATGTACATAAATCAATACATTCGTAAAGAAAAATACAAATATTTAATAAAAAAACCGACTTACTTATTTGTCAGGCCGACGACCCATGAAGGGTCCGAGCCTGAGAAATTGCTGCCTTCCATCGCTGACAGCCCTAAGCACGCTGCTTCCTGTCATGAATACCACGCTGTCTTGCATCCGCGATGACTTGATGTCTGTACCGGATGTTCGGGCTTCCTCTACTGCTCGAACCAAGAGGCTCGGATTCGAAGACCCTCTTAACTGGAGAATTGTGTCCATGCATTCCACACCTGGTACAGCTGGTGGAGCTCGCGGTTGTGTCTTCTCCTCCATTCGCCTTCCTCGCAGATGGCAACAAATATCCGACGTAGAGTTTTTATTTCAAATTCACCAAGAATCAGCTCTGCAGTTTTGCTTGTCGTCCAGCTTTCATTTCCATAAAGCAGCACTAGCAATATGAGAGTCTTGTAGAACATGATTTTGGATCTTCGAGTCAGGAATTTGACCCCAGTTGTTTCGAAAGTCCAAAGCAACATCGGTTGCCAAGGGTGGTTCTACGTCGGATCTCCACTGTGATCTCATTTGTGGAGTTTACTTTTGGCCCGAGGTAGACAAACTCCTCTACTACCTCCAAAATATATATTTTTTATTTTGTCCTAGGTAGTGTGTGACGGAACGCTTCTTTGCCGACAGCATATACTTCATTTTGTCCTCATTAACAAGACAAGCTCGTTTTGCCTCTTCTTCAATTACCTTAAATGCTTCCACTGCGGCACGTTCGGAACGGGTGCCGATGTCGATGTCATCATATCAATATTCCGCAACTTAGACTGATTTAGAGAAGACTGTGCCTTTCGTGTTGACTTTTGCAAAATTGAAGAAATCACACGACAGCGCAACTCCTTGCCGAAATCCGGTGCAGTTTTCAAATGGCTCAGAGGTCCTTAAGCCGAACTGCACTGTGCATCGCGTTTGTGTTAGCGTGGTGCGAAACAACCGGATCAGTTTTCCCGGGATCCCGAATTCGGCCATTGCTTCGAATAGCTCCTTGCGATGAATGCTGTCGTACGCGGCTTTAAAATCTCACACTAGGATCTACCTTAGTGTGAAGTTTTGGTCTATAGTCGATTTGCAGGGCCCGAAGCCGCACTGCTACATGCTGATTAATACGGTGCAAAATGGCTTAAGACTTTTAGGCAGTACGCTGGGTAGGATCTTGTAGGCGCCGTTGAGCAAGGATTTACCTCTGCAGTTGTTGCAGGGATACGATCGCCTTTTTTGTGTATGGGGCTTATGGAGCTGAGTCATCGGGCATTTAGTCTTCCCCAATTCGGCATATGATCTGGTGCATGCTCCCTACAAGAACATTGCCACCGACTTTGAAGAGCTCTGATGGTAAGCCATCTGTTTTTCAGCCTTTTAATGGCTGTGCCAACTTCTTCAAAGCTAGGGGGGAGGACTATTTCGTCGACTGATTTCCAATAAGAAACCGACAGTTTGTTACAATGGTGATGTATCACCAACTCTCTCCATTCACCATTATTTACTGGGTTGGCGTAATGGACGGCTCTCCCAAATAAAATCTCCGCAAAGACCTACCAAGGGGGTTAAGTGGGATGGTTCAGTCGGCCAGCTATTTTTTCTTAACGCATGAGTTCAAGATCAGAAATATAAGGTGTGTAACTGGTTCTTTATAAAGGCACTTCTATTTTCACTAGCGGTGGGTTGTACGCAATTTCTAATGAGAAAATTAACGAAATGATCCATGTACACAGAAAATTGTATATAAAACAGAGTGTATACTTTGTCATAGTCGCAAGAAGCCTTCAAAAAACCGTGTCGCCGTCTCTGGGTAACTGAAGTCGGATAGTGGCAACCCTGCTTCATTGATCATGTCCGGATGTTTAACCTTCATTTTTTGTGAATTTATAAAACGCACTGTATAAGAATTCTTTGTAGGATCGGCATTGAGGCTCGCTAGGATGTGTTTTAATGAGTCTTTCTTCTTGCTTGACAATGGGCTACTTATGCGCCATATACAGACTGTTATCTCCTACTTCTAATGGAACCTAAGCCTAATCCTAACAAAATGCGACCACTTCTCCGGTCACTCCATAGGATTCTTTTAAAGTTGAACCCTTACTATCAGCCCCGATGGATTTGTTTCGATATGGCGCTTCGAATATTCAATATTCGATTCAACTCTGTTGATTTAGAGTGTTCCTCAATTGAGCCCAAGTGCACCTGCCAATGTTTATTCAACTCAACTTTCCGCACGAATAATCGAATATCGGCCACTCGACCGTAGGCAACCATAAACACCCTCACAACGCAACCACGCACAGACGACCACTCTCAATTGAATTCAAGACAATACCAATTAGTTAACACTGTCATTTTGAAAATCAACCCACACGTAACATTTTTGGGCAACAATTCCACTCAAATGCCACGGTCTCTAATTACATTCCACTCTGGCCGACAGAATGCTCCAAACTATCCAAATATTTGTATTCCAAATAAATTTCATCTGAAATAGAGTCAGTGGCGAAAATTCGTGTGTTTACTCACTGCGACCACCGGAACATCCGCATATGGTAATTCCCCAGCCATGTCCGGCCACAAGCAATCGCAACAAACAACTGCCACACAAATTACACATGAATGCCGACCGATCTGCCCCGACAGCCCCCTCCACCGAAACAAAAATGCCAACAGAACGAGAAAGACCGGGAGGGAGTGGGGGGACAGAGGCCATCCTCGGAAAAGGAAAAGCCTCGTGAAGGAACAACAAAATTTTGAATATCAAAGCGAAAGCGATCCCGTGAGCGCAACCCGGAAGGACAACACGAACTTTCCCAGCAGTGTGCCACCTTTCCCTCGCCGAGTCCAATGGCCAAGCGGACAGACCAGAGATCCCTCCAACTGTCCTGGGGTGACAATATGTTAAAATTATGTTTTTCTGCATTCGTACACTGGACGCATAAACCATTCCGAGAGAAGGCCACAGGAGTGCCGATCTGGTAGGTGCCGGTGCCGGTGGTGGCCGGTAGGGACACCGCGCTCCTTTAATGCCTTTCCCAGGCGTACCCGGCTATCGCAGGCACACCGAAAGATATTTGCAACTAAATTAATTGAATACATAAATGTCAGCTCGAGCTTTTCCATTTCGTTGGACGTAATATATGAGTCTGGGCGCATCCGGTAGCCGGCACCCGTGCGTCCTCGGCAGCGAGAGCGAGAACGAGAAGAGGATAGTCTGCAGAGGGGGAGGTGCACCCCACCAGGATTCATCTGCTCCTTGTCTTACCGACTCGGGCCGGGGGATTAAAATATTGTAAATCAATTTTTCGGCAGAGAGGACACGAAAGTCAGTCCGGAATGCCGGGTGCAGAGACCTCTGCAACTAATTAAATTGCGTGCAATTAACATTACTGTCTGGTCGAAGGACCTTCACCTCCACCTTCTTCTCCTCCCACCGGCTGGGAGCCCCGAAAAAAGCGAAGCCTTTGGCAAATTCACACGTTCGGGGTGATACTTTGTAAAATTAATGGCAAACTTATATCCTTGTTGAGAGTTGGTTCTGTCGGCTGTTGGGCGGCTGGTGGTGTGTAGGAAATTTCTTATTCCACTCACGAGTGACTAGGATGTGTACACACTACAGGCACACAGGCGCACACGAGGAGGTAGCGTGCATGCAACACCAGCCATGAGGAGCAGCAGCATATGTGTGTCATAATAATGGGAGACATTGTGTAAGGATATTATACCGCAACGGTGGTCTATCATCTAGGATACGAAACTAACAAGCCAACCATGCAGAAAGGATTTCATGAAGCAGTTTTATTTTATAAGCACCCCCAGTGGGTGGTGTGTGGTGGGCGAGTGCGAGTGTGTGGCAATGTTTGGGGTGGACGTGGCGCGATGCTTAGGACGTGACTTGCTGCATTATTAATACCATAAAAATTGTTTTCCCTTTCGAAGGATATCTCTGCTGGTCGTGGCCGTTATGGTATGTGGCAACTCGTGCAGGGATGGGGCAGGAAAACAAGAGAATCCTTTCCTTCTAATAAGCTGACGTGCACACACATTGCTTCATTTAGTCGACGAGGACCGCCACGACCACGACGACGGTGACGACGATGAGAGTGGGGGCATTTGCCTCTTGCTTGTCCCATCATTTGGGACTCGTTTGTGCGGCGGGAACAACTGTTGGTGCAGAGTGTTAATATGATTTTCATTCGTGACGGATTTTAGTGGTTCCTTGGTCGTTGTGCGGAATCACTATTCGACATTGGACCGATTTATTTTAATTATTTTCCCGAGTTCGTGATTTCGTATTCAATTAGTGATGCCTGACAGCAATTGAGTCGTGCGTGTTAGTGGTAGAAATGTGCTTCACGAAATGGGATGTCAGGCGAACACTCATTTTTCGATTAAAGATGTTAAAGTTCCCGACAACTTACTCACTTATCAGGCTCACGTCTATCGGCGAAGGTGGAGAGACATGTTGATTGTTGTCGTCTGGACCAAGTTTTCATGCAGAGGCTCAGGCTTTCTCTCGAGTCAAAAGGTTTGGATTCGAAAAACTTCATTCTTGGAGCATTGTTGTCCACGCACTAGGTGTAACCCCGTTCATCCGAACATTCCTTCCTTCTGGACTACATCCACATCCACTCGAACTTATAGAACTCTACTCTTCTTCCTTCTTCCAAGGCTGAAGCAAATAAGGTACGTAGAACATTTGGAGGCACCAAGAACGAGGTCGTTTGATTAGTTTCGACAAACGGAAGTAGCACCGGTTGCCAAGGGCTATTCTGCATCGGATCTTCAGTGGGACGTCGTTTCTGAAGCTGACGATTACCCCGAGAGGTAAACAAATTCCTACGCTACTTTCAAATACGTGTCGGTCGTGATCTTCTGCCCAAGTCACATGTGACGGAATGGTTTTACTTAACTGTGCGTACACACATTTCAATTGTTTCCTCATTGATCTAAGAGCTAGTATGTTTTGTTTATGGTGCAACCGTCGTGATGGCTCGCACTATGAAATGCGCGATGGTGTCGATGTCATCTGCTTTACGCAACGGCTGTATGGACATGTAGAAGGCGTATTTCTTCAACATTTACAGTCGCACTCTTCATCTCATCTTCTATAGTAACGGATATAAGAAGTCACTAGAGACTGTGTTTTCGACGAAATCCGGTACAGGTTTCAAATGGCCTGTTTGGTTGCATTGCGTATGTGTTCACGTGATGTGTCCAGTCGCTCCTCGCCTGGAACAGTTCCTCGCGATGATAGCTATTATTTCCAGCTAGGGCTTTAAAATCGATGAAAAAATGGTGCGTATCGATCTGCCAATCGGTAGCCTTATCCAGGGTTTGTTCTAGTGTGAACTTGTGGTCTATTGTGCATTTTTCGGGTGGGAACCGATGTCGATTAGAGCTTTGCGGAACTACTTTAGAAGTAACGCATTCAGTACGTTAGGCGGAATGTTATAGACGGCGTAGAGCAGGGCGTACCTCTAAGTTTCTTGCGAGAGGTAGGAATGCCTTTTCTGTGGATGCAGCCTATATTTCATTCATCGGATAGACCCTAATCTCCCTGCAGGTTCTGCATTGGATGTGGTGTATGCTCTCTATCCGGCCTTGAAGCGCGCCTATGACAAGGCTGGAGCTTTATTATTCAACAGTCTTTTGATAGCTGTGTTGAGATCTACAAATCCGCATGGCTTGAGTACTTCATCGGCTGAAGTTGAGATTAGTGTACATTGATTATACAGTTGAGCTTAAATGAATCCACTGTACTCTACAACTTCTAAAGCTTGTGAGCCTATTCAAAAAGAAAGGTATGTGATTTTGGCAACAACAACTTTGTGAATCTTCTATTGTTCTGAACTTTATCTTAACATACGTTGTTGAACGTTGGGCGCAATTTTGTTCAGTTTTGTATCTTAACATTGACATATTGAATCCCGAAAACTTTGCATACAGACGGATCTAAGATATACTCTGAAGATCGAGCTGGTCTTTTTAAACCCAACATGAGGATTGTTATTCCTCGTGGGTTGAGTACTCGACTGTTTTAAGGCGAAGTCCTAGCCATCCGTAAAGGTATTAAGAGTGCCAACATCATAAAGATCTCAGACAGTCATTCAACACTTTAGCACTATTGTCCAACCTAATGGACTCCAAAATGTTGCTTCGGCGCACTACAGTACCTTGCCAGACACAACGAAGTCCCTGAACACAAAGGACGTGCGATGGGATGGGCCGGGCAAAAAGAGGATGAAAAACTGCGATACATATAACGGCGATTGCTACAAAGAGCGAAGGCAGCGCTTGTTGGGATGCGGTTTTGTTGTTCGAGGCAGACTTAGGCAAGAAGTCTTAAGCTTTAGATACATAAGCGAACGCCTCACAACAATCTGCATCAAGACAACATTCGGCAACATCAGCCTAATTTGCACCCACGCCTCCAACGGAGGACAAAGACGATGATAGCAAGGATGACATCTATGATCTCCTAGAAAGAACATACGATCAATGCCCCAGCTACGACACCAGGATCGTTCTAGGTTATTTCAACGCACAGCTGGGCAAGGAAGAAATCTTTGCGAGAGTCGTCGGAAAACACAGCCTGCACGACAACACATCTGGAAACGGACTCAGGCTGGTACATTTCGCCTCGGCGCTCAACCTCTCTGTGATGAGCACGCTGTTCCCACACCTCTGTAGGCAGCACGCGGTTCGCTCACCTCAACATTCACAAAGGGACCTGGCGGTCCCTGATCAATCTACCGTCAACCAGATTGATCACATTGCGATCGACGTTAGACACTCCTCCAATGTCCTCGATGTCCGAACGTTCCGAGGTGCTAACATCGACTCGGATCATTACCTTGTTACAGCCAAGGTCAGAACTCGAATATCGATTGTACAACGGCGTAGAGCAAGACCAAAACTGTTTGACGTCGGAAAGCTACAATCGCAATCGACCGCTGGGAACTTTTCCGATCGAGTCGCCCTGAAGCTCTCAGAGAGTCCAACCCTGCCAGGCGAAACAATCGACGAACAGTGGAACCGTTGTCAAAACGCCATCAGAGAAACTGCCTCTGATGTGTTGGGTTTTAAAATGCCACCGAGAAAACCCCATGGTTTGACAATGAGTGTCGACAGGCGCATTCAGCGAAAATAGCAGCATATAAGCCGACGCTGGATAGAAGGACGAGAGCGGAACAGAAGAGAAGGGAAGAGCACCGGCTTCTCAAAAAGAAAAAAAGGAGCATAAGAAGCACGTGATCGAGGAAATGAAAGGTATGGGTTGTTCAAGAGGAGTACACTCATTAACTGTGCTCGATATGTCCTCACTTAAAAATTACATTACCCACACATTCTTCTTCCTTGACTGGCCGTACAGTTCGGGGCACATGGCATTGGGTTGGCTTTGTTATCAATGTACAGTAGCATCATGCCAGTGCTTAGGCTTGAAGCGTGCAAGTACATGGTCTTGGCATGGCTTGGTTGTAAATGTCCTGCTCTTCATCCAACGTACAGCAACATCACGCAAGTTCTACTTTAGGCTTGGGCTTGATTGGTATATAACAAGCACTGACAAGTACAGTCTGCTCTGAAAGACGATTATAGGCCAGCAGTTACATGTGAATCTTGGGGTTGGAGCCGCTTCTAGCCCATGATTATAATAAGTCTGCATTTTACATACACAGTCAGAAGTGGACCTAGGGGTACCTTCTAGATAGGAATAGCGCCTGAACTGTGCCAGCGACACGAAAGAACCCAGAAAATGCAGCCGTGAATTATGAAGTTGCTCGATTGGATTGGTCCCATGCCACCAGCGAAGGGATCGATGCACCTACTCAGTACCTCCCACTTACATTGTACATCAATGATTCATAATCTCCGCACCTCCCAAACAGCCCGTCAGTAAAGGATGTACACCCTCAAATTTGAGGCTCATTCACGGCAACCGAACAAGAAGTGTTAATTTATTTCAGACTCCATTGCCCAAAATCGACCCGAAATCCCCGGATCAGGGCGACACCAAATAAACGAAATCCAACCTCATTTGTATGCAACTTCTTGCCGCTCTCAAAAAATCTAAACTTTACGATCTCATTCGTCCTTCATTGTCTCGTTCAGACAAATTAAGTATCAAATCTGACGAAAGCAAACTTTCGGTTTCCACGCCGACCCGAACCGTACCCGCAAACCCAATTTCTGGAGAAAACCATTCGCTCAAAAAGAATCCCTAAACACCTCCGAGCTCCGATGGAAGGCAGCTGAATTTAACGAAAAGTTCAAACGAAAGGTAATAAGGAAATGTCCTGGATTTCTAAATAGGCCCCCACCCCCTCCTGGCTAAACCACATCTCCGCAAATAGAGACGTCCTCTCTCAGGACGAGACGAGGAGGAAAAAATAAATAATTTATATTCGCAACAAATCAACTTCAATGGGATTAACTTGACAATAAAGCCAACTCTCGTCCTAACTAAGTTTATCCTGTTGCCGAAGTTTTCGCTTTTTTTTCGTTTTTGTTTGCCCCCGGATCTCTCGGGCCCCCGGAAGCACACGAGAGGTCTAAGGTGTTCCTTCGGTAATATACATCGAAATTCGGCACAAGCACATCGCACACGCACGCACACGGGGGTGGTGGGCATGTGGGTGCCAGGAACTCAATCTCTAGGCGAAGTCGAATGCGAAGGCCACCTTTGCCAATTTTCCGTGCAACCATTTATCATTCCACCGCGGGGAGCCGAAACCCAGCACTGACTGAGTGAGTGACTGTGAACCTGGCTAACACCACCAAGCCACCTCACCCTCGGCGCGCACCGAACTGCAGTGTGGATGGCAATAATGTTTTCTTATCACGAAAACCTATTTATCCTGGAATGGGGCGAGCGGAATGGTCCGGGATGATGATAATGATGCGGAGAGGCTTTACGATTGTAAAAAAAAAAACGGAGACGGGGTGGAATTGGCAAAACCGAAAAACCAGTTGGAATGTGTGCCTGCTCCGGCGGTGGTATTAGGGCGGCTTTTATTGGCACCTACATTACCTTATCGCCATCATCATCATCAGCAGCAACACACATCCACATCCAGAGGGAGAATTCCGCATCATAGACATAATCGTCATCGGGTTTATCCTAGTGCGTGCTGCTGTGAGTGTGGCTGTGGCTGTGGCTGTGTGGAACTTTACAGAGATCTTCTCTGCCGCTCCCGTGCGTGCGTCTCGGTCCTCGTCGTCGGGGAGATTTGTTATTCCAGTCAAGTTCCGGTGTTCGAACATCTGGGCCTAAATGGAACACAATGGCATTAACCGGAGAACAATCTCTGAAGTTTTATTTCCCATCCATCCCCTGGCTGCCGAGGGGTGGGTTACACCCTCCGAGGTGGTCGATGAAGTTTTCCAATTTTTCGCCATCGCTTTTCGAAATCGAATTTTCACCCAAAATCAAGTTTGTGAAAGTGTTTTTCCCCATCAATGGGGGCCGGATCGTGGGGGGCGAACTATCTCAGATGTCTCACTTTAATCGGAAGGCAATTACAGGATCATTACAGGCTCGGCCCCCAAGAGTGACTGGATGGCCCATAAATTGTCTGGTTAGGGTGGCGGCTCTTGACTCCTCGCGACTCTCATTACCATTGATGGTGGCGGGGAGAGGAGCTCGCAGACTTTCGTCGGGTTGCGATTTTTAATTAACTTAATAGTGCCTGAACGCGGTGTGTGCGGAAGGACGATGAAATTTACTGAGTCACTCGGTGCGATGTTGTTGCCTCCGCCTTCACCGGCGCGCCGTCCCCCAGGATTTTCGCGATTCAAACGAGGAAATCTGCCGGTTTTACACGACTTCCCAACCTTTGGTACGACCGCGTTACACCGAATTCCATTAACGCACGACACGTCGCGACAACTCGAAGTGGTAGCGCTGGCTACACAACAGGATCTCGCTGCTTGTCCTTCGGGCGTTCGGCTGTGACACATACACATTCCTTCTCTTGCGCCGCAGTCGACATTGGCGGAAGGAATTCCTGTCACCGACAGACAGAGGGTTGCCGGTTGGCGGCTGCTGTCGGCTGTGCGCCGTGGGCGGTGGGCGGATGATGTTTTTCGGGGACGAAGTCCTTTTGTTTAAATGATTTTAGGCATTTCCCCGAAAATAAAAGGACATCATTTCCATTTCCCACACTCGCAGCGGTCTCGATTACCGGGGGCGGGGGGGCCAACAACAACCGGAGACAGGAGCGATGGCGGTAATTTTCAATTGCGATAAGGGAACTGGTGGTGGATGACTGAATTCTTGATCATTTCGGAGCGAGGAGGAGAATGACAAAGAATTCAGATTACATTCCGTGTAATCTTTGTTCGGCAGGGCATTGTCGGCTGCTTTCTTGATGAATAATTCAGCGGTGATATGGTGGGCTATTGAATCTGGAATTGTTATGTACTCCGCGCCGGAAAGGGGTGAGCCGCCGAGTTTCTTGTTTTAAATTGGAAATCTTAGACAGATGTAAGTGGGATGATGTGCAGTCAGAAGTTGCCCGGAATTTCTGTCAATCTTAGCATTGCTTGATGAAGGTCTTGATTGGGTGGTGCTGCGGGTGAGGGTTTTGATCTCCTCTGCTGAGTCGAACGAAATGGTCGTCCTATTCAAATCCTTGACAAATCACGTACATCCCCAGTCCAAACAAATGGTCTGCCCAAACCCCACAATCGCTCCCGACACTTAATTAAAAAACCAGAGCAATCTCACACATAATTAAACCGTACACACACACACGGAGCCACATCATTCATTTATTATTACTATTTACTTTCCAAACTTTAATAAACGACACCTCTGCAACCACCCGTCAGAGCTCAGGACACCCGGGGTGGTCTGCAGTATGTCCTAGACACATGGAATTCCACTCGCACCCAACCCTCCATCAAATCGGAGAGAAAGAGACTCCTTAGTCAAAGCAAACGACGACAGCAGACGCAGATGAATTTTTGATAGACACCTCTGTGATCCTTGGCGCTTTGCGGCAGTATCTTTCACAAATGATTACCACCGGGTGGTGTGCGCGTGTGTGGGTGCGGATGGGGATTTATATCAATTACAGAAATTTAATATGAGACTCTTGGAGTATCCGTGAACTCCCCTCTAACCCTTGAGTTACATATTTGTTAGTGGGGATTAGTGAAAGGAACGTATGCGGAAAGGGGTTGGAATGACTTGAGACCTTGTGCAAAGGTCCTTCGTCGTTTTAAGGAGGATTCTGGGGATTAGGGGTGGAGGCGAAGGTTGTTCTGACAGTCAAGCATATGAGACAGCTTAAAGGAGTTTTCCTGTCGTTTTGTTTACCTGTAATTGAGCTCGGAAAATAATTATGTTTTAGAAGAAAATGTAAGTGTGGGTCACAGTTTTCCTCCGTTAGAATTTTTATGGCATTGATTTCCTCTACGCAGCCTGACGAGAGACTTCCTTCTATCCCTAACATCCGCTACCTTTCCGCTTCTCATTCCAGGCGGCTTATTTAGAAGAACCTCTTAGCATGCACATCTTTGCCGAAGTAAAATATTTTCTTCGAAGACAGCAAGATTCGGTGCTGATCATATTTCGTCCCAACACCTCTGGTAAACATGGCAGCTTCAAGCCAGACGTTTTTAAAGAAGTCGTTTGCTCAACACAAAACTGGCAACGGGTGCCAAGGACGATTATATGTCCTTTCTATCGGCTCTATCATGCCATTTGTGGTGTTCTCGTTTACACCGATTTAGACAAGTTCGAAATTGTAGCCTTTAGTCGTCATATTTTGTCCTGGGTGACATTGTCCTGACTTATCAGGCAGACGACCCATCAAGAGTCACAGCCTAAGCAATTGCTGCCTTCTATCGGTGATGGTCCTGGGCACGCTGCTTCCAGTCATCAGGGCCAAACTGTCTTACATCCGCAATGACTTCGACTCTGTACCGGAGGTGCGGTCTTCCTCTCCTTCTCGAACCAGAATCGGAATCGATGGAGCGTTATTGTCCTTGATGGAGCGTTATTGTCCATTCGCTCGATGTTCCCGAGCCAGTGTAGTCGACGAATTTTTGCTCGTAGAGTTCGCGGTTGTCTTCTCCTCCATTCGCTTCCATCTCTCAGACGGGACCATATATCCGAAGTAGAATTTTTCTTTCGAAGGCACCAATAACCAGCTCTGCAGTCTTACTTAGTGTCAAACTTTCGGCCCCATAAAGCAGGACTGGCAAAATAATAATAGTTTTGTAGAGCATGACTTTGGTCCTTCGAGTCAGGAGTTTCGACCCCAGTTGTTTTGACAAACCGAAGTAGCATCGGTTGCCAAGGGCGATTCTACGTCGGATCTCCACTACGACATTCGTGGAGTATACGTTTGCCCCGAGGCAAACAAACTCCTTTACTACCTCGAAATTGTAGCTGTCGATTGTAACGTTTTGGCTTAGGTAGTGTGCGGCGGATCGTTTTTTGCTCTACAGGATATATTTAGTTTTGTCCTCGTTCATCAGCTCGTTTCGCCTGTTCCTCAATTGCCGTGAAAGCTTCCATTACGGCGCGATGGGACCGCGCGATAATTGAAAGCTGGACTGACTTGTAGATAGTGCCTTCCGTGTTTACAGCTGCCCGCCGCATCTTCTCCAGTACCAAATTGAAGAAATCACATGACAGCGCATCTCTCACCCGGTGCAGGTTGCGAACGGTTCAGAGGTTTTTGAAATCAACTGCAAGGTGCATCACGTATGTGTTAGGGTTGTGCGACTCAACCGGATCAATTTTACCGGCATCCCGAATTCGGCCATCGCTTCGAATAGGTGCTTGCGATGAATGCTGTCTTATGCGGCATGAAAATGGCGATGAAAAGATGGTGATCATCGATTTGAAACTCGCTGGTCTTTTCCAGGATCTGCTTTAGTGTGAAGATTTGGTCTATAGACGATTTGCCGGGCCGGAAGCCGTACTGGTACGTGCCGCTTAGTGCGGTGCAAAGCGGCTTTGGACCGTTTTTTTTATAATCTTAGAGTTAGTAAAAATGTGCGCCACACACACAAACGTATCTTCGTTATAGAATGACACATAAAAAAAATACAAATTTGGCCTCAATAATGAAAGTTTAACAAATTTTAGTAGGAATAGTGTGTTAGCTTCAGAAACATACTGGTTGTCCAGAAGCAAGCAGGCAACAGACCACACACTCTGTGAAATATTCAATTGCTACAAGGGACATTTTCTGGTCGCTTAAACTCACGGTCCGGGGATCAGAATTGCAGATCGTGTGCCTATTTGAAATCAAATGTCTATATCAACAAATCCATCACCTCTCGCGCTTTACCGGAGGAAACTAAACACTGCATATACATACGTAAATCCGGATGTGTTATTCGGGAAATAACGACTCGGACGAACTTCACCATAGGCAGCTACAACTTCGAGGTAGTAAAGGACTTCATTTACCGTGGCTTCCAAGGCCCTCTTTCGAAGGACCAAGGTCATATTATATAAGAAATCAATCATCCCACTCCTGCTATTCGGGGCGGAAGCCTGGACTATCTCAAGAGCGGATGAAGATGCACTAGGTCTCTTCTAGAGAAGAGTTCTGCGTTCAATCTTTGGTCCAGTTTGCGTTGAAGGTTTCTGGAGAAGAAGTTTCAACCACGAACTGTACGCGCTGTACAGCGACATGAGTCTACGTTTTCAACGCCTAAGCTGGCTAGGCCATGTTGAGTGCATGTGCAACTATCATGGAGAGTCTTCGACAGTGGGACAACGCAATAGAGAACAACCACGAAGCCTATGGCGCACTCAAGTGGAGAAGGACCTTACGACCGCACGCAACCAACTCCGCCATCCAGCCATACAATGACGTTAAATTTTATTTCCCTGAGTCGGCGAATGATTTACCAGAAGACCTTTTTCGTAGGCTTCTTCCAATACTGCTCATTAGCTACTCGCACGTCATTTGTCTCGCCTCAGTTGTTCGGTTCCGAGAAGCAGAATCCCCAAAAGAATCCAGTCCCTGTGGGTCTTCGTTCTTCCGTGATTGCTTCTTCAACTCCGAGGGTATTAAAGCACTCAGTTATTTTTTGACCACCAGCCTCCTCCAGAAACATGCCGTTCAAAGGTGAAGACAGCGCTTTTAGTTTCATCCTTGGTAGAAGATGTACTTTATCAGTGAGGTTATACACCACGCGATAATTATTTGACATTTCAGTCTATTATCACATAAACGTGTGTATACTATCCATTTCATTATTTGCGTTGATCATTTATAACAGACCTTTTTACACGAACTAAGCCACTCGTTGAGAAGAGATTCAATGATGTGTTCGTTCCACTTTTATTTTTTCTCAAATTACATGTAAGCCTCTCCGCAAAGCCAATGCTAAGCCAGTAATCCATGACTGTCAACCATTGGCCAACCACTCAACTACGACTGATATTGTGATTGATGATGTGAAGTAGAACTCGGATGTAGGTTGAATTGTGGTAGATCGGTGTACCATCGTACTCGTACAGTATCATTTTGTTTTTCAGTTTACCTCCAAGTGACTTGGCTCCCCGGAACCCACATCATACGTTCCACGAAGACTCAGCCCCATTAAACGTCGGCTCTTAACTCTGCATTCAGCTAACCGCAGACGTGTACAATCATTGATAAGCTATACAGAATAGAGCTGGCAGCCCGTGAAAACCGCAACAATCTGGCAATCAGCAAGGATGTGCGACCGAAAAGTCTATTTGCATGCAAATCGATTGCGGAACGAGCTAAGCGTGTCAAACAGACCCGGCGCCGAACAGCAGGAAATTCATAACCCACAATCGGCAAATCAGTTGAAATATAAATAACCCCGACCCTCGCGAGTTCACATTTCCATTTGTCCCCCACCCATGGCCACAACCAAAATCAATAGATTAATATCGAAACGTCAGAGCCCCGCAAGGCCAGATCCGATCCGACGCAGCCAGAGAAGAAACGGGAGAGCAGCACACACACACACACAGGATTCCACCCCAGACTCCCCGCATCCGTCGGCGGAAACAAAGTAAAAATCAATCAACTCGAAAATTATATTGACACCTGCCAAACCTCGACAGACATACAGTTACACTCGCACACCGCCCCAGCAGCAGTGGCATCAACGTGCAAAATTTATTTACCCATCCCCGGCGCTCGTGGTTCACTTCAAACGGAACACACTCTTGACGAGGCCAACAACAAGCACAACGGAACCGAAAATATCCTTCGAAATATATTTTTGAAATATTGCTCACCCCCCGACCTTGACGGCCTCGGCGCCACCAACACACCCGAACACACCCAGAGCTCGTCATCAAGGACCACCAGGGCCCACACTTCTAAGCATCTCAGCTTCGATTATTTTCGTTGAGTAAGGGCCAGCCAGCCGATGGGGGGATGCTGGCGCGAAAGGAAAAGGAAAACCAGGATTCCCCAGAAGCCCTCGCAGGCTTTCTATCTAATGGAATACGACAATCCTTGGGGATATGTTGCCACCGGGCCCGCCACTCCAGCCGCCGAACGCATCAACCCCACTTTCTTTCATCCTTCTTTCGGGAGCCATCCTGACATCCTCGTGGCTGGTGATGCTTCTGCTGCTGTTGGTGTTGCCTGTTATTGCGTTTAATTCCTCTTGTTGCTACTTTTTGTGCAACACAAACACTCACTCTCACACGCACACAAGCACTCGACACAACAACAGACCGAAACCGAAAAGGCTTAAAGCTCATGTTAAACTGTGCACTTAAAAATTCCCCAACAATGGTTGATTTAATTCCAGCCCACCACCCACTCGGAGATCCTTGCACTTGAATTCTGCTACATGCAATGCAATTAAATATTTTAAAAGGGCGATTTGCACTAGGATTTCCTGCTGCATACATCGGTTTCGTTTCAATTTGTTTCGGTGGATCGTGGGTGCTGGCGTGGGCGAAGTACCGCCATGTCCTCGGGCCATGTGGCACTGCACGGGGTTGGGGGCAGGCTGTGTGTGTTCGTCTGTCTGCCGGTGAAATTTGTTTGCAAATTAAATGATCCGACAAAATCAATCGTAAAGGTAGTTCGTTCGCTTGTTCGTCGTTGCCTCGGTGCGGTGGAGTGGGGTGCTCGGGGGGCGTCGCTCATCGTCTGCGGAGTACCCTGTACCTTGTCGGTGGGGCTAACCTCATGTATGTTGCATGAGCCGAACGAGACGCCGGGCGATGGGCGGTTCGGGGGAAGTGCTTCTAGCTTCCGGGACGTTTTGAATTTTAGTGTCGGTGTTTTCGGATTAATTTTCGGCGGCAGTGGCGGGCGTTTAACTCGCTCGCTGTCTCACTCTGCGCACGGGGAGTGGATTTGTGTGAAGGCGTGTTGTCTGTCGGAGGAATTAACCGATTATTGGCGGAGGACTGTGAAGCCTTCCGGGTGCTCTCAGGCTATGTGGGGTAGTAGGATTTTTGTTTTGGTTGCTCGATAAGAAATTATCGGCATGAGGGTGTTCGATTTCACACACGGGCCTCAGTTAGTGTTGGTTTCGTTTGGCTGGCTGGTGAATGAGGCGATGGCGCTCACCTGGGACTCTGAGGGATTGGTAAACTTTGCTGATTGACGGTTATCTTGCATGATTTCGCATAGGAATTGCGGTTTGGCCGGCTTGAGAGCCGCTTGTTCGGGCGAAGTTGTTTCGAGAGTTTAAGTGGCATGCGAGGCGTCGAAATGGGATATCCAGTCGTCTGGTCTGGTAAGTATTCAATTTTGAGTGCTCGCTTGCATTCGAATGGAATGCTTTTGTTGTCGATATAAAAGGTACAAGACATTATTGTTTTCAGTCAGTTACCTGGCTAGGTCTAGCAGTGGGAGCATAATGACTACTAAGCCCTGGTGTTGAAATTCACTCTGTGGTCGAGCTTACCATTGAAACATCGAGTATGATTTGTAGCTTTTGAGGAGACGAGAGGCCAATGTGTCGTGAACAGAATCAATACTTTGTCATAAGTTTAACTTTTAACCATAGCGAGGAAACACTGTACTCTTTCATAAGAGGACATTGCGGGTTACAAGAAATCTGTCCGCTTATGAGGGGTGTCCGTTGAAGAGAAGTACACTGTGTCATGCTAATATAATACATTTGGAAGTTTCTAATAATTTGCGGAGGTCTAATTTTTAAATGGTTGGTGGGCGACTGAGCACATTTTCTTTCGATGTCTGATCCTAATGACTTATGGGATGGTTTCATTTAAAAGGTCTTTAATAGCACAAGACTAGACTATTTTCTGACTAAACATCTTAGGCATTAGCTCAGTCAACAGGTGTACAAATAGGAAATGCTGGGTTGTCTAACAGATGTGGTGTGTAAATACTACATTTTTGTTTTCAATAAAACACAAGCCCAATAACTACCTGATAATTGTTATTTTGTTCACTTTGTCTTCTGGTGCTGGGTAATCCATCTCCTGAATTGAAATCACTTGCAATGGATTTCTAGGCAGCAGATTTTTCTTTACTTGGTTGAATGCACAAGAAAATTTCCACGGAGCTGCTAAAGTAGGACGAAGAATAGTCAAACGGTGGCGGAAGTCATTTTCGCGATCGAATCGCTAAAAGTGGGCAAATCCGCCAGTATGGACGTAATCCGGCCAGAAATGGTAAAGACTCCCCGACAAAGTCAACGTTAAGATATTAAAGACGCGGTCTTGAGCTGCGGACGATGCCAGGATGAATAGTGCGGCTTCGGTCCAAACAGAAGCATATCAGACCAGGTCTTCACACTAAGAATGATACTGAAGAAGGTTTGGGCGTATGCCCAACCAATCTAAAGTGGTGGTGGTTGCTAAGAAGCTAGGCCCTGGCCATCTACGGGCTGTAGCGCCACCCATATTCTTATTATTATTATATACAACAAAGTGCCATGATGATCCTCTGTTGAGGGCCATTCAGTCAGTATAAACAAACAGCAGCAGCTGTGTTCGGGTTAATGGTGGCAAATCAACACCTTTCACCGTGGGCGTGGGACTTCGCCAAGGGTGCGTCTTGTCACCTCTCCTTTCTCGTTATATATATGGATTGGATGTTGCAGCCCAGCCGAGTGGTGGGATGAATAATGCTAAGATTTCCTGTAGATCAGAACGGCCGAGCTTGGTGCACTATTAGGAAATGTCTTCACTTTTTTCAAAGACATCCGCTGCTGAAAATCATCGTCAGAGAGTTCCACCTTTTTTAAGCTACAGTGATCGATGACGTGATCACTTTCGTCTTGATATCTGCAAGAGGTGGTTTGATGATCCTGATGGGACTTAGCATAGACTCATCGAGTACGGCCATGGACCTGAAGTTTTGGCGATTGCTGTACTCGAGTTTATGCAAAAAGTTCGTCAGACTGGTATGCAAGTGGGAAACCAATGACGTTGAGATCATTAGAAGAACTCAATCGGCAGTCAGTGGCAGAGAGCATCAAGAAAGAAACGGGGAAGATGAGTCTTGTGGTGAGTGACGATGAGACAAAGTACATGCGGTCTACAAAAAGGTCCATCGACAAGGGATTCTTGCGCTCCGAGAGGAAAATCCTTCGGTTTATACCCGGTCACGTTTGTGAAAAAGGAGTTTGAAGGAGACTGAACGATAAACATTACGATTCTACTTATATGGACAGGTTACGTATAGATAATGCGCACAAACAATCTGACTCGGAAAGTCTTCGCATCTAACACCAAGTCCAATGGCAATGAAAGATCTCGCCTCCGACAGCCTGTCCAGGTGGAAACAGACTAAGACCGTGCTAGTTGATGAGGCATGTTGACTGACACCCGGGTCCACACCTGAAAGCAGCTCCAGATAAAGAACAATGACAGAAAGAACAACATTTAGGTCAACGGCATGAGTTACAGAGCCATGTTAACATACTTTGTTCACTGAAATTAAAAACATAGATTTAGACCACCTCTGGTTCGATATCGGTGACAAGTCACTTATGGGTACAAGAGAAGAAAAACTGTCAACAGCAACCCACGCAATAATATAGTTCACTTGTGTCTTCACAAGATCCCATCAAAGCGCCTTCAAGGTTCGAATTCGTTTTCTCCTAACACGAGCACACTGGAAGTAAGAGCCTGTCGTCAGCGATGAACAGCATAAAGCAATCAATGCTGCATCCACAAGGGCCTGAAATCGCCCAAAGTGCACTGGGGGCTCCGACAAAGAAATTCAATTCAAGGGACCACCAGTCCGAAGACCTTACACCGAACTCTCATATTCCTCGCCGAGCATCACAATATTACAAGTGAAACTACAGCCACCCCGTCCCCCCGAGGGTGACTCCACCATCACCGGCGCAGCTCCTACAGAGACACATCCGCATCCCAAAATCCCAGTCGCCCCCGATTCTCAACTCAATAAAGGATGTTTTTAAAAGCATTTTTATGTTTTTAAAACAAATATCGAATCGAATTTCAGAACCGGAAAGTGCCACCACGTTACTTAATGCCTACCACTCACTCGCTCCCCGTTTGCATTCGACGGAGCCCCAAGATAACGAACATCATGCCTCGCCCATCGTCGATGCCTATTTTTTAAAGCCCACAAGGAGAATCGTGTTTTCCTTCGTCCTTCCGGAGGACGGAGACAGCCGTCTGATGGAAAGGGAAATTCCCTGTGATAAAGAAAGGAAAATATTTTCACGAGAACTTCGAGCACTGTTCCGTGGCACATGTGGCCGTTCCCACGTTCGCCGCTTCTTCCGGGGGGCTTTAAGCAAAACTTTACCCATCCACTTAGCCCGCAGAGGCGCAGAAACACTGAGATATCCTTTTTCTAACACACAGTCAACCCCTGCTCCCAGCTGCCAGCCACCAGCCAGCCCGAACATGGCGCAATTGACAATCACATTTTAATTAATTTCTATGCGTCTGCCTCCATCGATTTCGTCGCCCGTTGGAAAACTATTGCCCGCAGGAGTGATGGGACGCGCTCATTGTAATTATGACAACCGCGAACCGTTGAGTGAGTGATGCCAGATCCAATGCCAGCGGAGGTTAATTATTTAAATGCAAATGAATACGAGTGACACTGAAAGACAGTTATGCGGCGAGTAAACGTCAATCGCATCAATGACAGTGATAATGAGAATTACTTTTGTTTGCTCAGCGGTTGGCTGGCGGTAGGGCGTGCGCCCGACACGCACCGGGCGCGTTGATAATTTGTGTAAATACGTATGTTTGCTCGGTGGTTATTAATTGACAGCAGGCGGAGTGGAATGTCAAACAGTTTGATCACAATTTAGCAAATCAACTGGAGGGTCTGGCCTCATGTTTGACGTGAGGGCACTGCTGTGTGAAGTGCTGTAATTGATATGTTGCTGCACTGCCTCTGCCGCCGACTGAAAGTGGATGACAGTGCATTAGAGATGACACGCCTTATTGCAGTTCAGTGTGACACACTTGTGACAGGTGCCGGTTAAGTGACGGTGGACTGCACTTGTGGTTTACTGGTAAACTGAAACGGTCAGCCTTTTAGAGCTGAATGGGTAATTGGATGATGAAAGGACTTAGGCTAGGGCAAGTATTGGAGAGTGATGGCTCTTCCTGCTGCCTTGCTACAAAGTGTGCTGCCAAATCCCTCAATATGTTAAAGAAAGTGGGCAATTGGAGGGGTCCTTCGTTGGAAGAGAGAAGCTGGAAAGGAGCTTCCGATTGTTTTAAGCGATCGTTGAAAAACGAAGAAAAAAGGTAGAAAAAGAATAAAAATCAAGATTCAATAGCTTATATCTTAAAATTTATTCATTATTGTCATTTGTACATGCATCCATTGGCTTCAGCGGTTTCCGTGAGAGTGTGTTGTTCGTTTGTCTTAATTTCGACATCCATTCAGTCATTTAGCCAAGAGCTGCGCAGTAAGATGAGTTGAGCTTGCAAAGTTTCCACTTTTGGAAAGTCGTAGTGAGTCCCAGGAAGGATTGCGTTTGCTGCACAACGAACAAGGTGAAGACGAGGACGAGGAGGAAGTTGAACCAGGAAATCATGTTGGTTTTAGTTGATTGAATTGATTTCTGACTTGAAACTGAAGCTGAAATGTTTTGATATCGACTGAGAGAGTTGGTCGGGTATTTATACTCGTTTTCAAGAATCGACTCATTCGATCGGTGAATGGCGCTGCAGCTGTCAGTGTTGTAGGGCACGTTTGTTTAAGCAATTTTTTTGAGACCAATGTCAGTGGTTGCGCCATGGTGCCAGAAGTAAAGGGATGCCCTTGGAGTGTTTATTCAGCTGATAGAATTTTTGTTCGGACTGACATTGCATGAGAAGGTCGTGCTGGTGGAAGAATGTTGTGAACAAATTTAGACCTTTTCTATTTCATACTTTATGTCACAAGTTATGTTTGTTGATAGAACCAAAATCTTGGGTAACGACAAATTTGAATTTTTATGTTTTAGATCTTATGGAAGACTCTACATAGGATTTATTTCTAAGCAATCTTCGCTGCAAATAATGTGTCCAATAATAGGACGTTTGACTCATCTTAACATTATTCACATCAGGAGCACTGTACATAGCAATTTTAGTCGAAGTTGATCAGGGGAGAAACTGAACTTAAACACCCAATGTGAGAGAGTTTCGTATATATGGTAATGACATACGGTTTACTGAAGAAGACGGCTTGTATGGGGGAGTATCCGTAAGGAATGAATACTGTTTGATGATGGAACATCACACGGCAAACATTCCATAGGTCATTAGATTACCCGTAGATGTGTATTGATTTGTTGACACCTTGGCCTCTTGAATTATCTGTTTTTGTGGGTCCGTTGGAGATGCCATGATAACCACACCACTCGCCACATTTATAACAACAACGTATTGAATTGACACACAGTATTTACCTCAACCCGATTTAATAAATCTGCCAACGCTATCTGCATCTAGTAAGTATTAAATGCAGGATATGTATCTCCATCCCATTGAGGAATTCAGAGCCTGTTACAAAACCCATAAAAAAGACACATAATTTAGACAAAATGGAAATTTTCTGTAACCCCGTCACTGCCGGTGCTACAATCGACACCGAAACATTGAGCAGCTCCATATTGATATCGGCCTAACATGGTCTTAGTTGAATGTATACTTCTACAGCCAACACACATTTTCAGCCCTTCTTAGATTATTCAAAAACTATCCACAATTTATGAGGCCTACCGTTCAGTTATCCTACCCTAAGTTTAATGTTAGGCTAGCTTTGTCTTACGAAGGGGAAACTAATCATCACCTTGACCCTAACGAAACGATGATAATCCGAACTAGCTCTGTGCCCTTTCATGATCCCACTGATATTTTTGGCACGAGAATTTTTCCTAATTGGATATTCCCTGGCGCATAAATCAGGTTTAATTTGACCAATTGACCACTATGGCGTGTGCCTTATTTAGACACTTCGACTTCAGAAAAGCCAGTTAACGACCGGCCTCGATCGCCGGTGTAGACTTTCTGATGTGGCGTGAGCTATCTATATCTATAGCACCGTTGAGGATGATGGCCTGGCTATCGTCAATTTCTAGTTGTTGTGTGCGAAAGGCGGAGTTATTGTGAGCTCTCACGGACAGCAGCGAAGTTTTTTTTGCAGATTTTGAGTTTGTCGACTCTCGAGTGCTGAATTATAGTTTACTGAACCAGAGGCAAAAATTTGTATATCACACTGCGAATAATTCGCCAGATCGAACAACTATCGTATTCCTAACACTACTAACTGAAATGAAGACCAATTTACAATAAGGCTATCAACTATGACTTCAGAGAACGTAATTAGAAAACCATTTGTAACAGAAATCAGACTAGAAAGAATATCAGCACTTTAAAGTTCACCAGAAATCAAAGTCAGCAAGCAACATACTTACTTACTTATGAGCCTGAACAACTGCTGCATTCCATCGCTGATGGTCCTGGGCACGCTGCTTCCAGTCATCAAGACCAAGCTGTCTTACATCCGCGATGATTTGGTCTCTGTACCGGAGTTTCGGTCTTCCTCTCCTTCTTCGAAGAACCTCTTTGCTAGAGCGTTGTGGTCCATGCACACGATGTGGCTGAGCCAGTGTAGTCGATTGACTTTTGACTTCTCCTCCACTCGCTTTCGTCGCAGACAGGACCATATATGGATTTTTCTTCGAAGGCAACAAGGATCAGCTCTGTAGGTTTGCTTAGCGTTCAGCTTTCGGCTCCATAAAGCACGATTGGCAGAAAAGTGGCATTGATTGCTACGGAGTTTACGTTTTCCTCGAGGTAGACAAGCTCCTGATGTGTGGACAAGTTATTCATCCATTCATCAAGAATACAAGGTTTGAACTTTATCATCATGTTGAAGAAATCAGAAGACAAAACACGTTTCTTCGAAGTTACCACAAGTCGCTCTAGTATTAAGTAGACGATTGGTAAGCCAACTGACAAAGCTGCAAAAAAGATGATGAGCAATTGGTCCAGATTCAGGCTTGGTAAGAGGTCCTTTCATTGATCGTGGTAGTCTCAGAGGGGAGTATTGCTGATTATCTTATGAGGCTGCTCTAAAAATTATTCGAAACAGATAAGCCAGAGAAGGCGCTTAGACTTCCGATCGGGAGTCATGAAGGCCCTGGACCCGCCATCATCCACATCTATGAACGTTGTCTTTCATATATCTTTGAGGGAGATGGGGATGAGACGCAATCTTCGCGGATCGCCGGATCGTGGGCGAAATTGCACTGAGAAACAAAAGAGCCAAGTGTTGGTCTCCTGTGAAACGTTATAGTTGATACCTGCATTACAAAAGAAATTGATATATTCAAACGAGTTAGAATCAATTATCTAACTTCTTGATTTGCAGTTAATGCTGCATTCCATTGCCGTGGATCTCGGAAATTCTGCTTCGAGTTATCGAGACAAATGTGTATTGAGGTTGTATGATGCGATAATGAGCTTCGGCCTTCCTCTTCTTCTCAAAGCAGAAGGCTCGCATTCGCCGACCTTCTTGGAGTTCATGTTGTGGGTGTGGCCAAACCATCGCAGTCCGACAAAAAATCTTCCTTTTCGAAGCTGGCAGCAATCTTGTTACGAAGTCCTAATCCATGTCCTAAGTACCAAATAACTCATCGGCAATTTAAAACAGAGAAATGTTCAAGAACAGTCGATCGCATTAAGCCCTGTCCTACATCTAGATTTTGGTGAAAGATGAAAGCTTCATCGAGTTCAAGGCTTGTCACTTTCATCAAGGCACTCTCTCAAGAAATTGACACACTTCCAAGCCACCGTCAGTGTGAACACCCTCGTGGCACTCCCACCTCTCACATCTGCACAGTCTATAATCACGCCCTTCAAGAGCAAGATGGAGTTGATGCCAACACAACAATAATCATATCTGCTTCCCGATCCATTTCACACAACCACACTCTCCGTAATTAGTCAAGAACAATTCTAATTTCCTTTTCTTGTTATCCAAGCCCCGGAGATACGACATTTTGATGGAGCACATCACGCTCACACCCGGCACCCCCGACCATCGCCTGCAGGCGTCATAGCAAAACCCGTTTGGTAATAGCCCTTAAAAGCGGCATGTCACTCAGTCGGCAGGCCCTCTCCCACCTCCAATGTAATGTAATTCCATTTGGCAATAATTTACCGCTCGTTTCATAACTCAACTGTCAAACACCGAGAGCTCTCAAGAATTCTTATCGCTTCCTTCATCACACACAACACACAACACCCCAGCCCCCAGCCGACTCGGGATGACATGTGCTTATCTCCCCGCCCTGCACCCGTGCACTCATATCCGCCTGACGCCATTCAACAGGATTAACTTAATGTCTTGACAGTCAGTTCCACCGCAGGATCGAAACACCACCTCAGCCCCGGCCGAGGAGGAAGTTAAACAAACCCTACTCGCGAATTAGACAGCAAGAAAGCACTTAAACGCAAACTTTTTAAAAGGATTACACATTAAGCACTCCATCCGTGCCGCGCCAAGCGAGTGGCTGTGGGCGTGGCTGTCGCTGCGACTGTGGCTGTTGAATTTGAATGCGAGCTGAAAGGCACTTCCGCAAATGAAATTAAATCTCGAGCAAATTGTAATTAATCCCTGTAATGGCTTTGGAAATATGCTTTCCTTTGACAGGACCTCACATGTGTGTGCACGGCTTTATTATCCATAAACGCTTTAACTGCCTCATCAACCGAGTTCGAGTTCGAGTCCGAGTCACATCAACCGCATGAAGCGGCGCGGCACGGCGACACAGCGCCGCACAATCGTCGAATTGGCCAAATCAAAAGAATATCCTTCGTGTCCCCAAGCCGAAGGGAAGGGAGTAAATTATTTTGTCGTTAACCCTACGAACACACACACACAATCGAAGGAAAACATGAAAATTATGTATTTTGCGGCATTAGCACGTGACTTTCGGAGGACGGACGATGTGACCGGGTTGTGACCGCAGCCGTCGCTGTGCGGTGCGGACCAGCATCCTGGTTCGTTTTTAATGAGCAAACTTTCAATCTGGGAGCCTAATAAAAGCGATCCCATGTCCGTGTCCCTGACCCCCAGGGGGAAACTTTAATTTGCGGCAATCATCGGATACGCTGGCTCTCATTAAAATAATGAAAATTCTGGAAAAACTCCAGTCCCCAGCACCCAGTCCATTTCGAAGGCGAATAGGTTAAATTGAAACTTCAGCAGCGAGGACCATCCAGCATTCTCGTCAGGACGATAAATTTGACAGGGGACGAATGGTAAACATGTGTCAGACGAACCATTTATAACTCTCGCAAGATAAGTCACTTTGCGGAGATGTGTGCTGCCGCTGTGTACCCTTTTTGAGTGATTGCATGAGCTGGGCCTTTTTGTGGATGGCCTGGATTTAATTGAGTCCAAGTCAGCCGTGTGACACGGATAGGCGGACGATGTCGGGCAGTTAACGATCCGACAAATTTGAGATTTTGATTCGAAACCGGGGCACTCTCGGCTGACTGAAGAGGATTTCGTGCTCGGACAAGTGGATTAGACAGGATATTAGTCGATAATTGAATAAGGTTGAGTCCTTGAAAATGGTGGAACTTAATCAGACTCGTTGATTGAGTTTGCATGTGTAGGACTGCGAGAATATTTGTGATGGGTTTTCGCCGTTTTTATTTGCGCTGACAAGATTAAATCTCCTCTTTTTATCGTAAATTTGCTTGGGAATGGTTCCGGAAGACAAAGGTGAGGTGTTTATGTCCTATTTACAGATGTAAAGTCCAACGCAGATCAAAGGAATGACTAAATGGAATTTATAGAATCCAAGTGATATGGGAAATCAACATCTTCAGCTGCTCATAGAGGCATCTAAACAATAGAATGTCACGGAGCGAGAAGATTTCAATTTTCAGGGTATGCCAGTAACACGAATATACATATGTATCTTGTACTTTTTGGCCACAGTACAGCAGAGTATGGGAGTGTGGAAGGAGCTTTTTGATATGTCATAATACTGATTACATGCATCGTAGCTCTGTAGTTGATTGTCTTGTTTGCAGGTCCAACCTCACACCGGGAGCAAGCCCGCGTGTGCTGAACACGCGGGCCGACACCACACATCTCTCAAAGTGTATTCCACTCTGGTTTCTTTCTAGCTTCTCAAATTTTGACGTTTGGAGTCGATATAAAATATAGGCTCGATCCATATGTGAGAAAACACACTCTCAATATGAGTAGTTTCTGTAGTAGCTAAGCCCAGGTACATCTCGAAGTGTAGTGGCACCCAAATGGTGATCGAAGACAATTCGATGCATATGTTGGCAACGAGTGACTGTCGTTCCGAACGATGTCATGATTAGGAAATTCAATTTCCAAAAGAAGTTGTCATTCACCTCATCAATGGCTAAAGGACTGGAGCAATGGGTCCAGAGTTCACAGGCTGAGAAGCAATGTACTAAAATTAAAAACAGACGGATCAATAACTCATGAAAGAAGACTTCAAACCCATGGATAAATGTTCCAACATCTTTCAAGACGCAATCCAAGCCATAGAAAGACGCACCGGCATACTTCACATGCATCAAAAAAATTCGACGTTCAAGGAGTTCATATCCTCAGAAAAGAATTCAGGGTTCTAGGAAGGAAGAACACGGGACAAAGGTCATGGCATGAAGCAGGCCGAAAAACTCTTAGGTCTGTGTAGAATCTAACGAAATCCCAGAACACGAACTGTTCTTCTGTTAGAAGCTAGACTACAAAAGACAAAGATACTGTCGGAGGAGAATATCTTAAAATATACACATATTTACCACCTTTTTTTTAAATGCATTTTTTTATTGAACCAAACTGTTATAAAATTGCAGATATTGACAATACCGAATATATCTTATGACCTATATCAATGACCTTTCTCTACATATGGTTTTAGCTAACTAAGTTTTGGCAGATTTTGTATTAAATACGTTGTTTATTTTTGTTTGGCAGGAAATGGTTCATAAAACCAGCTTGGATGTATTATTTTATACTTAACTTAACTTATAATAACTTATTGTTTGTTTCGAAAGAATTGTAGGGGCTCAGCTAGAGGCAAAGCTGTCTCTCCCGGGACTGTGAGTTGCTAAACTTGAATGTATTGTTGTCCGTTCTCCTGTTGTGGTATACGGTCGTCAACTCTTCTAACCATTTCGGCTTCAGATGTGGTGAGCTAGGTGCCAACAGGATCCGATCGTCTTGTTAAGAGTTCGGATATTAGCCTATTGCGGATGTTCTGCAGGTTGTTGCTAAAATTGAGGGTTGATAGAGTTGAAATATACACCTGTCGATTTTTTCTTCCTCTACCACTTTCGTAGAGAGTGGATGGTCCTGAAGCATCTTCGTTCGAAGAGTCGGAATTTCTCCATTAGTTGTGGTGGAACGTGGAACCAAACCGGACAAGCGTAAGTAAGTGATGGTCTTATTATCTGCTTGTACAGAATCTTTTTTATCTTTATGGCAAGTGTGTTGGGTTTCCACATGATTTTCTGGCAGTAGTTAAGTTGTATTTTGGCTTTTTGGATGCGGCTTAAGATATTTTTTCCGAAGCAGAAGTTTCTGGTGAAAGTAACTCCTAGGTACTTCATCTCCTTTCCTGGCCGTACAGATTCGTCGTTTAGTGTTATCCGGATTCTTGTGTGTTGCTTCAGGCGATTCCTTGCACTGTGGTTGTTGGGGCCTCTAATCACCTGTAATTGTGTCTTCCGTTCGTTGGGTAAAATGTTTCACTTGTCGAAATAATACGTGAGCGTCGTCAGATACGTGTTAACGAGTTTCTCGCTTTGTAGAATGTATGGGGTGTGGAAGTAGATGAGCGTGAAATGTACCTCTTGTTCCATGAATGCGCACTCCTATTGCACCCAATATACCTCTGACAATATGTAATTAAAAATGAGCTAAAGTCGTAAGAGATGGAGAAGGTATCAAGAGTGATACAATAGACATCGTGCGTCACAATGTAATAATAAATTACGAGCTATTAAAAAAATCAATTTTCGCCCCAACGCCTCTAACAGGATGCTCCTTCAAACCATCTTTCAGATATGACTGGGAATCAGACGCTGGACGATCTACATTAGACAATCATTAGATTCGATTCATTAGATTTTCGGGGGGGAGGAGTTAGTATTCAATCGAATCCCTGGACAATGCTATTTGGCATTGAAAAGACATACCTTTACTGTCGATATCGTTTAATCTGAGCAGCTTATGGTATATCTAAAGACCAATATAATTTTCCTAAGAAACACTATGAGTATACTACGCAACAGTTTCCAAAGTGTGTGCGATACTATTTGTAAGCTCAGAACCCTTCAAAAGATTCTCACTTCATCACAATTATCGATTCAGTTTCAAGACAAAATTAACCTCCATCGGGTGCGGACAGCAATGCCACCGCAGGAGGACCCCCAGAAGTTGCATCTAAATTATTAAAACATGTCTGCCCACATATCAGCACCCAGCGAATCCATCGCAACGGAATGTGACAACACTCACTCAATCATTCATATCACGTTTTATTCAACCCCAGCAACACGGAAAACGGTCTGTCGCTGTGCCGGTGCCGGTATCGCCACTGCAGTGTATCATGAATTATTTCCGGCTGTGAATTTGGCGAATTAACACCCTCCATTCGAGAGGGTTGCCCGCCCAAATGACCGCCGATGGCAGGGCAATTAATTTATTCAAACGCGTATTATCGACGCAGACGAGGCGGTACACCTGAGGACTTGATCCGACCACGAAATGTAAATAAATTTCGCGAGTAATTTATTCCCGGGCACTCATTTGCACGTGTCCACCTGAAGAGAGCCGAATCAACAGTCAGACAGACGAGCTTACAGCACCCGGTGGCGGCGGTGTTTGTGCGTGATTGAGTCCCTCTTTCAGTTGCACATGGCCATGTGTGAAGCACAGATTTCGATGCACACTGCGAAGCGGTGCAGGAGGTGGTCCTTTTGAATGGATCGGCTTTGATGAACGTGACTCTGTGCTGTTACGTGGTTTTCAAGATGCACCCGCAGACAAAGGGAGTCTGTCTTTGATAAGTCGGATTCAAAGGCCTCAAGGCAGTCCACACACAGCTACCGTGTCATTAATCACCTGAGATAGACAAACCTGCAGTCCGTCATAAGCCACCCACAGGACAGTTGTTAATTGCAGGACAAACGAGATAATCATCACTCCAGGGATCGGGTAAGTCAGCTCATTACGCCGATAATCACTGCACTCGGCGTTTGTCACCGTCACCCAATAGCATGTTCTGCCGGCCAGTCAGTCATCCACAGGACACAGCCTTAATTAATCAAGTCCGCAGCATGTGTCCTTCAACCTCGAATCCCTCGAATCCTGCCACTCACTCCCTCTCACTCTCGCTCTCGCTCTCACTCTCCCACACTGCTCGCACTGAACCGGAAGTGCTGATTCGATTTCATAAAGTCGATGATAATTAATCGAAATCACATTAACCCCAATTGATATCCGCACACGCAGACACTCCCGAGCACATATCCGCTGGACGGTTCAGTTGATGTGAGTTCATTATCCTCTCCATCCTGGATTTACATAAGACGGGCCCATACATCATGCGTGCATTGCATCTCTTCGCCAGCAGGAAGAACAACATCGCATCGCTCGGCCAACTTATTTCAATTTGCTTACAGAATTCCATTATGGAAATTAACGCATCGTTAACCATTTGACGGGATAATACGAGCACCCACACACCGCCCAGGACTCACGCTTGCTGTTGGTTGACATATTCCACACTCCCCCCTCTGGACACCGGTGACGGCAGCGGCGGCGACTTCCATTCGGAAGAATGATGGATCTGTTCGTTCCTTCGACGTAAACACACACGCTCGCACACATGAGCTGCCGGGATGGACAAGGTCCTGCAGCTTGAATCCTTATTACGTTTGCGCCCGTCGCCGTCACTGCACACAGGCCGGCCGCACAGGCTCCTCGATCTAGCAGTATCCTTTAATGAATATAAATGGTAGTTTGTTAGTTGATTTGAAAGGATAACAAGCGGTAAAGTGCTTATGTGTTCCTCTCTCCCGCACTGGCCCTTTCATAAGCCGGTCCGGGGTGCTGGTGTTAATATGTTTTGGATTGGCCAGCCTGTCCGGCCGGAATCACTTGCTCGCTCAAGGAGAGCGCCACGATGAGCTTCTGAGCTGCCCCGTGGCAGAGGGTCGGCAGTCGGGTGAGGTACGAAACTTTTTTCCCAGGATAATGGGATTCCGGGGAGATTTAATAAAAACGAATGAGTGTCGTGATTTATGATTGATTTTGCCACAGGACTGCGTAGCAGGGAATTAGTTTTGCGCTTCCCTGGGTAAGATGATGAATGTGCTTGTCAATAGTTGTGTGCTGTGCGGTGCTGTGTTGTGCAACCAAAGGATGACAGAACCGAACCACTTGTGACACGAATGGAATCCACAAGCACATGCCTGAGTGATGGTTTGCAGCGCAAGTCCCGACAACAAATTGACTGCAAAGGACGACTGCAGAGCGCTTCCCAAAACGACTGTCGCAAGAGCGAACAAAAAAAACCGCACATATTTATTACGTTCTGTTTCGACAAATTCCACTGAATCCCTGTTATTGTTTTCGAAATGAAATCGAGGATTTATACGTTCCTCACGTCGACTTTGGCGACCACGGAAAACAAAAAAAAGAAACGAGAAAAACACGAAGACGTCGCGTCGCAGTCCTGCCGACTTTCACTGGCGCTGCAGCTGCAGCTCACGAAGCAATAAAATGCCGACATTTCGCTGCTTGCTCCGTGTCTCCGCGACAGGACTGCGGGGACTGTTCGTACTTCAAACTCTTCCACTTCAGGGAAAGGAATCGTGATTTATTAGCATCGAGTGTCGAGGACTCTGTCTCTCTTCACTGTGCGCGAGTTGTAGTGAAATGGAAAATAATTACACTGTCGTCGTCCGCATGAACCTGGCGGCACTAACTTCTTGCTGTGAAGGGTGCGAGGGATTAAACTTGTTTTTTTTTTTGTATTATCTTGCAGGTGAAGCTGAACTTTCGGAGATGTTAGCTGACATTTGGGCGACAAGAGCTGTTCACAATTACGGGCAATAAAGTACAAGTGGTTCCTCCCAGTGGACGAGACACTGCAAAAAATTGGAAAGTGAAAAGTGATGGGATGGTGAGGAGGTAAGGGTATTATGTGGATTAAACTTTAAAGACTCTGAAACGACTTTGAAGTGTTTACCAACCTTGAACAGCGATGAAAATAGGAGTGGAGCCGATCAGTTATCTCCAACTCGATTGCAAGGGTTTTGGAGTAATTTAACAATAATTCATGTACTCAGGGTCTAGCCGAGAAGTTAAATACACCACGTTGCATGTCATAAAAACGATCACACTCACTATTACTGATATGCTCGTAAACGCCGTATGCCTTTTATTAGACATTAACCTCAATGTAAACCCAGCAATGACATCCAACTGTCAAAATATTCAATAATGAACCAAATATAAAGGGCATGAGTGAGAAAGAGCTGTTCAAACACGCGTCACGGATCAGTGAGCGAATCCCCGCACCTCCATAAGACTGACTAAAATAAAGTTCGAAGCATTTCGTTAAGCATGTGCGAATTTGACAGATGGAGAATAGCACAGCGGAAATATGAAAAAGTGACAAACAACTAATATTAGGCGTGTTTTTTTGACTACTCAGTACTCAGGTCAGTAATGGTTATCAATAAAATACCTTTTTGCTGTGTTAAATATTTCTTCCAAGAGTTGGTACGTGTGGTACGTGTCCACTGCTTTATATGTCAAAATACTGTAATGTCATAAATAAGTGAAATTTAACACTGAAACATGTTTTCAAGTAAATGAATGAATAATAAACAATAGATTTGCACAAGTAGCATCAACAAGTAAATAAAAAAAACACTTATAAATGGCAAACATTCGATTGATACCAACCTTTAATAAGAAAATATTTTCCTCTGCCATCTATGAATGAGATTTTTCTACCCGTCCTAGTCAGTAATGACAGTGAAATTTTAGTGAGTAGTCTCTACTCAGTAAGTTGTTTTGTTGTTGCTTCACGTTTAAGATCTTACTGAGTTGAGCACTGAGTAATCAAGAAAACACGCCTATTAAATTGATCGAAAGCAAACAGAAGATTTTGTAACAGAGAACTATGCACGCAATCATTCATTATGACCATTCATGTGTTTGTGCAAAGATGAGGTAAAACACGCTGAGCTAAAAGTCACTGGACACAAATGAGGTCTTCAACCTGTCAAGGCTCTTTTTAGAGGTTATCAGACCCTGCTGTCTGTATCAGTGGAGCCCTCAAGCCCACTCCCACCGATGCACTTGAAATTCTCCTCAACTTCACACATTGGATATCATTTGCATGCAAATAGCATCGTTCTCCATAAACTCAAAAATAGTTATCGACAGTCGTGCATCTCTAACAAGATCAGTTACCGATCAGTTCTGAATTCACCTGTACCAGTCCAGGAAACTGTAGAGCTGACAAACTCGCAATAGATGCCACTAGATAGCCGATTGTTGGATTTTCTCGTAACATACCTGATTTAAAGTTACTGTTCAATGACATCTATACTCAGAACATAAATACCAACACCTGTCGAACAGCAAAACAAAGCTGGCCTCGTGATTTTTTAGATTAAGTAGCCTGATCTCTCACACCGGTTGGTCGCCCGTATCGTTGTATGGCCCCACCTCTTTCGAGTCAGTCTGTCTAGAAGAAGCTTCTCAAATTTGGCCGTTCGTATTCGTAATCTGTAGGTTCCTTCCACTCCTGATAGAACAATAGTACGCACAACACGAGTGGTTGCTGAGAAGCTAGGTCCTGCTCCTCTACAGGCTTTTATCTCTATCACCGGCCTTTTCTACAACGACTTTGCAGTGTGAGTACTTCAATCATTCGTAACCAAACCTTTAGTTCAAAGTACTACAAACCACGGGTACACTGCACTCAGTACACCGAGTATTCCAAGAGTAATCCAATGTTGTAACCTGTTTGCTTCTAGCATATTCTCAATTTCAGTGTACTCTATCCAAGGCAGCCATTTGGTAGACGTTTAAGGTGCAGTACAATTTTGTGTACCTTATGCCACCAACTACACTGCGTCAAAAAAGGTTTAAAACTCTAGAATTGTAGTTTCGGCGCAGATTTGTTGACTTAGCCAATGCCCGACAGTCATCTGGGCTTATTTCGCATGTTGACTTGGCACTATAAGGGTAAACGATTGTACCATATGTCCCACTGGTTCAGAGTCGAAGACTCTTCGGGTTGGAGCAGTGTTGTCCAGGCGCGAATCCGTAGACACCTGACTAGATTCATGTCGCTGTACAACCCGTACAGTTCGTGGTTAAATCTTCTGCTCCAAAAACATTCAACGCAAACAGGACCAAAGATTGAACGCAGAACTTTTCTCTCGAAGAGACCATCTCGGTACTAATGTTGTTCGTACTATTAAGTTTATTAGTACTTTTAAGGAGCCAAGGTAGATGAAATCCTTTACTACCTCGATATACTTTGTTTTGCCCTCATTCACCGCTAAACCCATTTTTGCAACAGTGCTGTACCTGTAAAATGCCACAACGCACCTTCCAAACTGAAGGCTGCTGGGATATAATAGTCACATTGTCTATACGCGTTTGCTCAGTTGCATGCACTGCATCTCTGTTTTCACAGCCCAGTCAAAACGTCCTTGTCAGATGCACTCATCCATAATCTCCCCAACCCAACTGTCGTCCACTTGAAGCTCTTGATCTCGCCTCTCCATCCCTCGGCCAGGAGACCAACAGGAAAAAAAGAACTTACCCTCCAGCAATTAGAGTCTCAAGAACTCCACTCAACCGCACAAAGGGGATGTAATAATAAAATAACTCTCAAACTGATTACATCTCATGGATATCGCCCGGTCGACATCTCCTTTAAGCGCCCACTCCAACCAACGTCTCCGACTCCGCCCCCAAAACGCCTGTCGACAGACACCAAAAGACATTTAAATTAATTATGATATTATTGCCGCAACCTAATTAAGTGCGCGCCCGACTTTTAATTTATTCAATTCCAAGTGAATTGCACCCACTTATCCTTTCTCCTTGTCTGCTCCGTCACACCGAAGGGACGTCTTCCTTTCGTTGCCCAAGCACCGACGGAAGACTCGGCGCGTCTAGTGCCGCTGAGTCTGTTTCTTAGGACGAGTCCCCAGTACGCCTCTTCAGCTGACCCTCGTTAAATATTTAATCCCAGTAAATAAAAGTGAAATGAAAATATTTCACCCCCCCTCTCTCTCGCATGGATGCCGAGCATGCGAGTGGGTGTACCGTGTGCGCCGCGCCGCACTCCATTCATGCGTTTTGTGTAAATAATTAAATCCTTGAGGGATCCCCCAACTGACCTGCTCCAAATAGATACACACAAACCGGGAGCGCTCCCCAGTGACGGTGCGGGCGGTGGCCTGGCTACGAAGCAAATCGAATGCCGGAAGTCAGGAAGTCACCCTAACGAGGGTGGATTCATTCGGTACCGCGTTATTTTTTTCTCCTTTCTGCTCCTCCTTCCGTCGGCTCCCCCTGTTCTGTCGATCAGGAGACCAAAGCGAGAACAACAAATGAAAAAGTTTCTCCCTTTGTTTCACCAACAACAACAACAACAATTATGCCAGCACGACGGTGGACAGGGAGAAGACAGAGCGTAAAAAAAGGATATCCAACTCCAACTCGTCTTTGACCATTTAAAACCGTTATAATTAAAAAAGTTTCCACAAGAGGGGCGTGCTGACGATGGCGTTGGCGGTGCATGTGCACAAGCTGTCAAATCTGGCGCGCGTGTATGTGTGTCTGCGTCAACGAGTCGGAAATTCGGCAAATTACTTTCTTCCCTTAGCCGCATTTCATGGGCCGTGCGCTGTTAACCCTTTTTCCGTGCGGCCATCTGAGGCCTGCGAACAACAAAAGACACATCACACGGTAAAAGCCACAACAAAAGGGTATTTTTTTTTGCTCCAAATGAGACGTGGTCACGTAACGTGTGACGAAGGTGGTGGTGGCGCTGTGGTTAGCGGTCAAGAGCAGGGTTGCCACAGTCAGTCGCTCCACTCTGACGAGAAGTTCGCATGTCGACTTGTATTAAATTAGGCGTCAATGGCACTGAAGGAGGCATAAACTTAATTTAAAGGATCATTAGAGGCAGTTAGCGAGAGTATCAAAGGACCTCTTTTGTTTGTCGTGGATTTCGTATTTAGCCGGCGCCGCGCCACGTCGTCAGTCGACACACAATGGGCGGGCTTTTGCGCCGCCATGGATTGTGATTGGATTCAGAGATTTGCATTGAACGCCGCTTCCCGAAGGTTTTATTGAACTCTGATTAAGATAACGCCCTGGCATGTCCATAAGCAGTTCTCGAAATGACAAACGGGCACGGGGTGGCGTCGGCGGTGACGATGGCGGCGGTGGTGGCTGAATGGCGGCTTTAAATGGGTTTCGAAGAGGAAATGACATCTAAATTATGGCCGTTAATTAGTGGGAAGACGTGATAATGACGTCGGAATTCGGAGCCTATTCAGGCGTTGAGTGGGAGAGTGTGATTTAGGATGTCCTTAAGTAGGCAAACGACCCAGAATCGATTTTGAATTAAACACAACGATGAATTGGGATGGAAACTGATAGTGGGTGGGTAGGGGTGTGTGTGTTTTTGGTGTGAAGAGATTTTGGTGAAAGGCGCTCGGGGGGTGACTGCGTCTTTGTTGAGTTTGCTGCTGTTTTGGAAGTATTCACTAGACACACAGAGTTTCTGTTATGCATTTACAGAGAAATCAAATGGATACGTTTGCGTAATGAGACTCAGGCAATACTCTTTACGGACGAGTTCAATGGTAGTCTGACATGAGGCTACAAAACCCAAGCAGGTTTTTGGTCTGCAAGGGAAGCAGATATGTCACGTTGACTTAGTAATAAATATTTAAATTTGCATAAAGGTAGGCTGGGGTTGAAATTTAGGAGCTTCTTCCAGACCATCGAGCTGCCTTCAGTAGCAAATTAATTTGAATCCTATTGGGGTTTAATCCGGTATAATCTTGCCAAGAATATCCCACAAGTTTCAACGAAGGCATTTAGTAAATTTGGATTCGTTCAGCAGGACCAGAGGGCAGGGAAGCAACTTTTGAGGCCTCTACATTTTCTACAGCTCTGGAACATGGTATCCACGAATTTAACCTATGTTTGGAATGTAGTTGACCTCTAGTCTTCACAAATTTGTACACACAATTGTAGAAATTAGTATGCAATAGAATATTCTGCAGACCAGCCTTGTTTGCCAATGTCCAGAAGAATACCACTACTTGACACCAAAGCTGCTATGTAATTATTCCCCATTCACAGAGTGTAAACATGTTGTATCATTATCCGAGGTTGGAATCTCTCTGCGCATCTATATGGACAGATCGAGGACGCGTGGAGGAGTGGCTATAGGTGTCTCCTACAAAGATCATAATAATAATATTAATAATAATATGGCTGACGCAACAGCCCGTAGAGGGCCAGGGCCTAGCTTCTCAGCACCCACTCTTGTTGTGCGTGCTATTGTTCTCTCACGAGTGAAAGGGATCTACAGTTTTATGCCGACTCCAAACGGCCAAGTTTGAGAAGCTTTTTCTATACAGAGCCTTAAGAGACCAGCCTTAAAAGAGAG